>VWZX01005784.1:258761-410451 GCA_013399015.1 Galbula dea | reverse complement strand
CGGTGGTGGCGGGGGGCTCCGGGCCGCCACGCCGCGGGAATCGCCCCGCCCACGGACACGCCCCTCCCGGGACACGCCCCGCCCACGGGAATGGGGCTGGGGGATCGTGTTCAGGGGGTCTGCTCCCCCGTAACAGCTCGGTGCTGCACCTCTAGGGGCACTGCACCCCCTCCCCTCCCTCTGTAGGGGCACTGCACCCCATCCCCTCCCTGCTATAGGAGCACTTCACCCCATCCTCTCCCTGCTATACAGGGCACTGCACCCAATTATCTCCCTGCTAGAGGGGCACTGCACCCAATTATTTCCCTGCTCTAGGGGCACTGCACCCCATCACATATGCTACAGGCATGGTACAGATCCCTCTGCCCCAGGGCAGGGACCCTTACATAGGACAAGCTGGTGGCCAGGTGACAGATGGAGCTGTTTCTGACCCTGCTGGGGTCCTCGACCTCCCCACTCCAAACCGGGACACACACTGCCAACACCCTGGGCTGGGCCCTGAGGACTAGGACCACCAACAGCTGTTACCGTGGCACAGTCTGAACCCAGCTCCTGCCCTCCCCCAACAAGAAAGGAGAACTAGGCCCCGGGGAAGGGCTCCTCTGGGCTGAGCTGTCCCCTCTTGAGCGCTCAGAGGAATCCGGATGGATTCAGGAAGTGCCATTGGGCAAGGACAAACACGACACTGGGAACAGTTCAGGTTTTTATTTGTTCTGACAAACGTGGTGAAATGGCTCATTTCAGCTCCTTCACAGCCAGACCTGCGGAGGGAAAAAAAGACAGCAGTTGGAAGGGTCTTGCCTACCACCCCACCCACCCACCTGGGGGGACTTGGGGTACCTGGAGGCAGGGACTGCTTCAGTTTCTCTGCCTTCTCCTTGTCCGTGATCACCAGTGTGTACAGGTACCGGCTGCAGCGCACTTTGAACTTCACATTGTCCTTGTTCTTCTTGATCTTGACAGCTGCAGGATGGAGGAACAGGTCAGGAGTGACCCCATCCTGCTCCTCCCCTCCCATCCCGCTGGGGCATGACAACAGCCCTGCCTGGCCCATCGATACTAAAGAAAACCCAAACTGAATCCCAGCACGGTGGGGGTTGGAAGGGAGCTCTGGGGATCATCCAGTCCAACCCCCCCTGCTCCAGCAGGGGCACCCACAGCAGCTTGCCCAGGATCACCTCCAGCTGCCTTGGGAATCTCTCCAGAGAAGGAGACTCCACAGCCTCTCTGGGCAGCCTGGGCCAGGGCTCCAACACCCTCACAGCAGAGAGGTTTTCCCTTACGTTTAAGCCGAGCTTTCTGCATTCCAGTTTGTGCCCACTGCCCCTTGTCCTGCTGCTGTGCACCACCAAAGAGCCTGGCCCCATCCTCTTGCCCCAACTCTTTAGATACTGATCAGATCCCTTCTCCAGGCAAACCAGCCCCAGGGCTCTCAGCCTTTCTTTCTCCCAGAGATGTTCCAGTCCCCTCAGCATCTTTCCATGCCGTTGTCACTACCTGCCCCAGCAGAAGGCTTCCACTCCCCATCTCACAGGCTGCTCAAAACCATAAGTTTTATTTTAAGGCTGTTTTGCTTTGCAGCAGCCGTTTACAAGAAGAAATGGGAGAACACTGACTGTGTCACATGCTTTCTAACCCCAATCCTAACTCCTCACTTGGAGAGGCTCTAGGGCTCCTTATTTACCTCTATCACCTCCTGCAGCTCCTGTAGCACTGGAGCTCCCAACAGCTCTGCCAACAGCACTTCCCATGTCCTTTATGTCCCCCCCCCCAGGCCATTTTATCCAGGTAGCTCACTCAGAGCTGTTGCTGCTCCTCTGCTTCCCCTAGCCCAACCCCTGCAGCTCGGCGTGACAAGAGCCTGTCAGCAGCGCTGAGAGCGTCTCAGGGTTGAACTACCCCTCCTCGCCCACACCAGCCAGTTAACACCACACTTCCTGAAGGAAAACACCTCATCCCTGTGACAGCTGGATCCAAACAAGCCAGAGAAAACTCTTCACACGTCTTTAAACACAGAGACAAGGCACTTCCAGTGTTTCAGTGATAATGGTCTTTGTATTCGCAACAAAAACCCTGCTGTTTGAGTATGATTCACTTGCTGCTCTGACAGACCTCCCCAACAGCTGACATCTCCTAGCTTTCTCAAGACTATAAGGCAAAGACAAGGTGATATTTGCAAACAGCTTCCAGGGAGATGCAGCTGAGGCTTGGCCAAAACCCTCAAGGGTGAAGAGGAGAGGAAGAAATGCGACTCGGTGTGTTTCAGAGCACCAGCCCACAGAGAAGCCCAGTCCTGGACCTCAAGCCCTGCCCATCACAGCATCCCTCTCCTCACAGGCAGTAACCTGTCACCACCCCTCTCAGAGTCTCAGCACCGAGTGTCCCTCAGTGAGCCAAGGAGATGCTCAGCCTTCGTGGGGACACGGATGCAGACCTCCAATCCTGCTCCAACAAAGACAGAGCATCTTTTGCACCACAGCACCCCACCACACTGCGCCCCCCACACAAAACACACACAGCAGCCCAGCACTCACACTTTGCATCCTTCCTCCTGGCTGTCAGCAGAAAATCTTTAATCTCCTCAATCTTTCGAGGCTGAAAAGGCAAACAGAGACTCAGCGCACAAAGGGCAGCAGAAATCTGCCTTCCCAACTCAGTCCTTGGCTTCTGCAAGCACCCCCGAATGGCAGTGAGCCCCCGGACTCCCCCAGCCAAGACTGCCCCAGGGCATGGGGCTTCTCATCTCCCCACTGCCGGGTCAGGGAAAGTCTCTCTGCCACAGCAGGACTATGCCAACGCGGAGGTCGGCACTGTCATCTCTGCCATCTCGGGGCGCTAACAGTGTCCCCCACCCTGCACCCTGCCCAGGGCCAGAGACCTCCCCGTCCTCCCTCACCCCCGAAGGAGGACCCTCTCCATCCCGTCGGGCCCACAGGACAGCCCCCAGCCTCACGGGGTGACACCCTCCCCGACCCCTTTCTCACCATGGTTCCAGGCTAGGCTTAGAGCGCTCCAACCTAGGGCAAAAAGAACCCAAAATGGCGTTAGCGACAATCCCACCGCCCAACAAACGGCCGCCCAGCACCGGCTTCCAGCGCACCCGACCCGCGCTCACGACCCGCCATGGGATGGCTCCACATCCCCTCTCCTCCCACGGCACATCCCAGGGCCGACCAGTCCCGCAGAGCTGCGGATGACGGTGGATCCTCCAGCCCCGCTTCCACCCCTCCATACTCACAACTACCCTCTCAGCGCAGAGACCGGAAGTGACCGCTCACTTCCGCATCCGGCTCTTACACCGGCTACGGCAGGGGCGGAGGGACAGAAAAGAGGCGATCGCGATAGTGGGCGCATTTCCTGTGATGAGTTGGTGGGTTCTCAGCCTCTCTTTCTCCACTGCGTGGATAACGCAGGGTATGCGGGGAACACTGGGCACTTCCGATCTCCCCGATCCATCGCCGCCGAGGAGCATGGCTGTCTGGGGAGGCTGTTGGAGCCTCCCGAGCTCCAGCATCTCTCGGAGGGGTCCTGGCCCATGGTTGCCCTGCTCCAGGGCCCATCTGAGGGATGCCGGGGCTCGATGTCTCGAACATGGCTGTAATGGAGCAGCATTGCCACAAGAGAGAGCTTCAGCCCCATTTAAAACCCCCAAACCACACCAAAACCCTCCAAGAATCCTTGAGTGTGAGTGGTGGAGGACGAGGGACCCCGTCCTGTCCCTGATCTTGCATCTCTTCGGTCCCCCTCCTTTTGTTCTCTATCCTGCTGACCCCTATGTGGGGCAGGATTGGTGTTTGAGGGTGCTGGGACATTCTTCAAAAGCACTGGTTTGTGGATGTTTTGGTGCGTGAATGGAGCCAGTGGCGAAATGGATCCCCGAAAGGGGGCAGTGGGCTGCATGCCCTCCTCTTGGCCACGGTTTTCCAGTTCTGCCCCCAAAGTCTCATGCTGGAGGTGCTTTTGGAGGGTCACCCACCCCACGCTGGCCCTGAGGATGTGTCAGTCTGTGTCTTGTGCTAGACCTGGAGCACTGGAGCCCATAAAGTTGTGCAAGGGACTACTCTACCCCCCATTCATGCAGGGGCCCGTAATAGGGTCATCACTCAGAGGGGCTGGAGACCCTGAGTGAGAGGGCAGTGGGGCAGCTTGGCTGGGTCTGGAGTTCCCATGGGTAGAGAGAGGGAATTGATGGAGCTGGTGGCTCCCATGCAGCTGCTGTGGCACCTTGACCCAGCACTCTACCCTGGCATCCTGATGTGGCACCCTGACCCAGCACCATGGTGTGACTCCCTGGGGACGTGTATCATGGCTACCTCACAAAGCCAAGCTGTCTCCAATGCAATGTCCTGATGCCTTTGGTTTCCCCTCCACAGCCTTGTGTGAGGTGAACCCTTGTGGGCACCCTCTCCAGGGTGGCCTGAGTCGTTGCTGGGTGCCAAAGCTGCTGAAGATTAATTACCTGTCGGTTCCTGATCTTGCAGCAATGGTGGTTTTGGAGATGGATAATTAATTACCTTCTGCTTTCAATTACTGCTGGTGGGGAGATGCCCATGGGTGATCAGAGGGTCGTGGGACACTGTCTCGTGTCGGATGCATCCCAGGTCATCCTGGAGACTCAAAAGCCCTGAGACCTGTGTCCGTGGGTGCTGACAGCTCCCCTGAATGATGGCATTAAGTTACAAGGAAGAATGAGGAAGAAGAACAGTGACAGGTGACACCGGGAAAGGGACAGCTCTCACCAGATCCTGCACTGGGGCTTGTCCCTCTTTGTCTCCACTGCTCCTGGCTGAAGGGTGCTTGGGGTGTCCTGCTGCGAAGGGAAAGGGGATTTTGCAGGCAGGCAGCTCCTTGACTTTGTGATGTCCCTTCCATGGCTCTTGCGTGGTCACCTATCCCCATTGCCCCATGCCCATTGTCCGTGACCGCTGCCCTGTGCCCACCACTCCATGCCCATCTCCCATTCCCATCACCCTGTGCCTGTCACCCTAGGCCTGTCATCCTGTCCCCATCACACTGTGCTCATCACCCTGTGCCCACTGTCCCATGCCCATCACATGTCCCTATCACCCTGTGCCCACCACCCCACATCCCACAGCACTCCCACTCAGTCGCTCCCAGTTCCACACTAAGACCCATTACTGGGATGAAGCCCATAGCCAGGGCCAGGAAGGGGGGCAGCAAGGCTCCCACCAAGGGGAAGCTTTTTTTGAGTGGGATAATTCTCCCTCCCCACCACAGGAGTTTATTTTTAATTGTTTGATTTACTTATCTCCTCTCCTGACGGGCTGATTTACTCTGCTGCCTTTTAATTGCCTCAAAAGTTGAGCAGTTTTTCATGTTTTAAGGAGTGCTGAATTGTATAATTAAAGCACTAACAGTGTAAATCAACAGTGCAGAAGAAAGACAGCAGAGAATTAAGGAAGCTTCTTGGCATGATAATAAAACCAAACTGGCAGGGGAAGTGCCCATTACAGCACCAAAGCTGAAAGCTAATGCTGGGATGAGGGGAGTAAGGCACCAGCTGACCCCAGTGAGGGGCTACAAACACTGTCATACCACGGAGACCTAAAGGTTTGGATACCATGGTAACCTCCCAAATCCTCTGATTCTGACCCAAAATGCAGCATGGCCTCATCATCACAGCCTGAGATGGGACCTTGTGGGTCAGGTGGTGGCCATTCCCCCTCCCCCCCACTGTTCCTGTGCTCCCCAAGCAGGATCTCTCTGGCTCCTCCCTGGGAACAAGATCCACTTTTACTTTATTAATATTATTTAAAAGCTGAGTGGGTGTCTAAATCAACAAAAATAATTCATGAGAGTCATTAGCTCCTCAAAGATGAGATCTTTTTACGGCTGGCTTTAAGTTAATGAAAGGAAAAAAACCCCAACAAACCTAAAAAAATCCCAAACCCAAACCTCACTACATTCTGAAACTGCAGCTTTTCAAACACATCAAATACATTTCCTCCCTGCCTCCCACTGGCCCAGGCTCTGCTGCCTAATGAAATTCAATTAGCATCCTTAATTCACCCACTGACTACCAGCTTTATATTAAAAAATCATTCCCTGCTCTGCTTGGGAAGCTCCACGCCAGGACTGCAGTTGTGTTTCACACTGCAGTTCAGGGGCACCATGAACCACCCCCCTGCCCCTGCTGCACGGTTTGGTGAACAGCTCCTCGACCTGCTCTTCCTCATCCTCTTCTTCCTCATCTTCCTCTTCGTCATCCTTCTCCTCATCCTTCTCCTCCTCATCCTTCTCATCCTCACCCTTCTCCTCCTCCACTGGCAGCTCCAGGAGGCTCTGGCAAGCTGGATGCTGATGAACCCACCCGGAGCAAACCTGGGATACTGGATCCAGCCCACGGTACCTTGCTGACACCCAACACATCCCATCTCCTCCTCCCTTTGCCAGGACTCTTGGGGCTGGGCGATGTGTCCCATCACCCCTGGGGACAGCGGGGACCCCACAACAGCTCCGGTGGGAGTCTCTTTGCAGCAGTGATGTGTTGACAGCTGGCAAACTGCGCGTGTCGCCCAGAGATTAGATGCTATCAGCTTATCAGCCGCAGCAGCAGCGCTGGGGGCTGCGGGGAGGGGAGAACACCGAGAGAAATTAGAGAGGGGAAAAAAAAAGGGAAGAACAAGCTCGTGTGATTTTTCTCTCTTCCCTTAAAGGTCTGATTCAAAGTTAAACAGTTGTGGAAGACAATCTGCCGCGGGCTCCATCCCTCAGCGCCGCTCGCCTTGACCTTGGGGACCTTCAAGCTGGCAGCAGCCCCAGTGCTGCTCGCTCCTGGCGAGCCAGCCAGCTCGCTTGATGCGCTCAGCCGAGAGCCGAGCGAGCCAGCAGGGCTGGATACAGGATGGTGCTCTGTCAGAGCGGTGTTTGCACACACACAAGGGCAGCCCTGGTTTTATTACGGGTAATTACCCTGCCCTTAACGGAGTTCCAAACAATTTTTCCTGGCGGAGGGAGAGAGCGACAGCGCAGGGACCGGGATCGGCAGCTCGTCTGCGTGTTAGGGCAAGCTTTGAGCTGCTGCACTCATCCTGACCTTGTCCGTCCTCGCTGCAGCCCCAAGGACAGCAGCATTCCGTGCCCACCAACCAAGCCCCTGCCCTGACTCTGCAGGCTTGGTTCCAACGTGTCCCACTGGCAGCTGAGCATCTTCTCTTCTCCCCATCCCCGGCCCACAGCAGTGACCAAGGAGCACCCTGCCCACCTAAAGTGCTGGTGGTTTCCTTCTCCTCTTACTCCTTCCAGGGACACAATCACCTCCTGCTTGTGGGCACTGTATGACACCCCCGGATGTTTGCTCTCATCTTCCTGCAGCAGCACCGCTGTCGTCCCCCTGCCCAGCAAGGACTCACAGAAGAGCCAGCCCAGGGAGAGTCAGCAGGGAAAACCCACGGCTTCTGGGTCCCGTGGGTGTTTAGAGCATGGGAGGCATTGCCTATCCTCGGGGGTGTGCAAGCTGCACAGCAGGAGATGTGTCCATAGAGCTGTCAGCAGGAGCCCTGCTTCATGGATGGACCCCACGGCTACTGAGCACCGGTTTGGGCCAAGACCATGCCTGAGACATGCATGGCTGAGATGTGCAGGTGAGACGTGCAGGCTCAAGATGTGTATGGCTGGGATGAGCATGGCTGAGACGTGCAAGGTGGAGACCTGCAAGCTTCAGACACACATGGCTGAGATGTGCTGGATGGAGACAGTCAGGTCTGACATGCGTGCTCCAGATATGCAAGATGGAGAAGTGCATGGCTGGAACATGCATGGCCGAGAGCTGCAAGCTCAAGACATGCATGGCTGGAGAACCATGCAAGATGGAGCAACGCAGCCAGCTCAGGTGCTGCATGCCAGAGAAGTGCATGCCTGAGCCATGCCTGCCTGATCCACATGTGCCTGACATGTGTGCTCCAGAGGTGCCCACCAAGCAGCACGTCCCGGAGACGTGGAGGCACTGTCCTGGTGCAGGTGGCTGCCACCCAGCCCTTGTTTCCTTCTTCCAAATCTCAAGCCCTTCTCCACTGACGTGGTGGAGGTGCGTAGCTGGCAGAGTTGAGAGGATCCATGAAAGGACACATTTGCCTGGAGATTCCCCTATTCAGTGAACAAACTGCAGCAGAAATTGATTTTTTCCCCCTGTTTACTCGAGTTTCTCCCCCTTGGTGCAGATATAAAAAGGCCTTGGATGGCAATTACCTGCTCTGGAGCACGAGTGCAATTTGCTGGATGCGTTTATTACTAACAGGGACAGAAAACTGTTTCCAATCTCTGGGTATTTTCTTTTCTGTTCTTTTTTTTTTTCCCCCCTCCACTTTTGCTCTCATTCTTTCTCCCTTTCTGGGTTTTTTAAAGGGAAGGGCCCTGGTGAGAGCCGATCAATCCACTCCTGATGGCAGCTCCCATGCCCTCGCATTCATCAGCTGAGCTCTTAAAGAGCATCCGAAGCTTCAGGGACGACCTGGGGAGGGAGGAGGGGAGGAAAAAAAAGCCCATTTGGAGGCGAGATCATATTTTCTCTGTCTCTTCCCCTTTTGTTCTTTATTTGAGGAGGACAAAGGCAAGAGCAGGCTCAAGGTGGGGAACAGGCAGAGGAGGCAGAAGAAATCCCAAGAAACAAAAGAGCCTGTTTTCATGGAAATACCCTGGAAAAGGGGGAGAAAATTTGGGGAAGGGCTAGGGAAAAAGCTGTTGGGGGGGGTGGGGGTGTGTGTTGAGTTCAGCAGTAGCAGCATGGTGTGGCCAGAGCAGGGAAAAGGAGAATAAACACGGCTGGAAGTTTTCCCGCAGGCATCAGAAGCCTTTTGAAGCTCTTGAATACATATATTTTTTAATTAGAGCTGGGCTGGGCCAGATCCTGCCAGGGTGGAGCAGCTGCATGGGAGCCAGGATCAGCATCTAGCCCTGGAGTGGATCCTGCTTTGCTGGTGTGGGCTGTTTTGGGGGGGCTGGGGAGGGGCTGGAGCCGGGGAGGTTTGATGGGTTGTAGTTTTGCAGCAGAAAAGCCATTTCATACCTTGGTTCCCCATCACTGCCTGTGCTCAGCATCCCTCCCCGGGAAGCAGGGGAGCAAATCCGAGGGGATACAAAAAAAGCCAAGCGATGCAGTGCAGAAGGTGCTGGGGGTCTCCACCCACAGCCCATGCAACCCTCCCACCAGCACTGTGGCGAGCTACCCCTGTCATGAATTGCTCCAGTCTCAGCGGGGCTGTTGGAGCACGTGACCATGCATGACCTGGGGGGGGGCTGTGGGGTGAGATGCCCTCAGGAGGAACAGGGTGAGCTGCAAGGATGCTTCTCCACCCAAGGCAAGCTTTGGCTGGGCTAGGGATGCAGGGTGTGATCCCTGTGCCAGCCCACGGGAACATGGTGGGGAGGGAGTGGCTGATGCTAGGAGGGGAACTGGCTCTCCTGCCTTTAAACAGTATTAATAAAGAAAAGGTGAAGGGCAGGAGAGCAGCAGGGAGCAAGGTGCAGCACCCCCCTCCCCTTGCCCATCTCTTGCTCCTGGCACACAGGTAAATGGCCAGAGCCCAGGTGGGCACAAGCACAGTGGCATGGCTGTGCCATCATATCTGCTGCTACCAATGCTGGCCATGTCCAACTGAAACCAGCTGAGCATTTCACTCAGCAGCATGAGTGATGGAGGCAGCAACGGTGAGAGCAGAGCCTGGTGCAGGCAGCTCTGGGCTCCTGCCTGCGAATTACAGCTACTGAACCCCATCAAGAACCCCTGCTCCTGAGGAGATGCCAAGCGCTTGTCAGGGGAGATGTTGCCTCCAAGAGCTCTGTGTTTCAATGGGGCCAAGGACTGCTCCCTTCCTTCCTCCTCACCAGCCAGTGCCCATGGGAGTACTGGGAGAAGCTGGTGATGTTGGTATACCTGCTGCCAGGGTGGAATCTTGTGCCATTTATCCAGCAGAGCAGGCAGTGATGTGCTCCATGGCATGGCACCAGGGTCCTGGTGCTGGTAGAACCAGATGCTCTGCAGAGGAGCAGGGGCTGCCTCTCCAAAGGGGACTTCTGCAACTCACAGGAGATATGAAAAGGATGAGAACCTATCTTAATTGCATTTCATTACAGCATGCTCTACTCATTCAGCCCTCCTGGTGCCGGCCTCACCCCCTGGGGGCCGCCTTGCAGTCTGGCTCTAGGAAGCCCCTCTGCAGGTGGAGAGACAAAAAGGAGACGAATCCCAGCACCCAGCCCCACTGGGCATCAGCTAGACAGACTGGGACACAGGGCAGGTGTGGAGCAATGTTTTGGGGTGATGTGCACTGCACCCTGGGACCTCCCAGTCCAACAAGTGGGCAACCTGCATGGGGCAGGGCATGTCCAGCTCCCCAGGGACCTGCTGGCAGCCAGGAAGCCCTGGCTCTGGACCCCAGTTCCTCATTCTGTCTGGTCACCTCGGGTCCTGGTGCCTCATCCTGCCTGTTCCCCAGGCTGAGTTTGATGCCTCGGTACTACCCCTGCTTGCCTCTCTCCACCTGCAGAGGGGATTTGTCCTGGTTAGGGGCACAGGGCAGTGTGCAAGGTGCTGTGTCATGTCCCCATGTGTCACCTGTGCCAGTCTGTGTGCCCCCAATGTGCCCTGCACTTGCCTTCATGGGGAGCCACCATTAACTACCCAGCGATGCAAATACCAACCTGACCCATCCAGGGGCCGATGACAATTCAGGCAGGACCCCCATCCCATGAGTGCTGCAAGGAGGGAGGGTGCAATGGATGAGCAGCTCCAAAAGTCTCAGACCACTACCCCAGAGGCTGCTGATAGCCACAGAACACAGCCTGGGCAGATGAGTGACGCTGACGGGTGGCATCGGTGGTGGCACCGTCAAGGCTAGGGCAGAGCAGCTGCGGTGCCTGCCTGGCTCCTCGCCACCCCACGCAGCCCCAGCCCAATTGGGTGTCATCCTGCAGAGGAAGATTATGGTAATTTTCCTCCCCCCTTCTGCATAATTTTCCGACTCGGCTGCAGCAGAGGCTGTGCGGAGAGGCTGGGTGATGGGAATGTCATCTGCGATTCGATTATCTCCTCCTGCCTGACGCCTTCTTCTCTTTCTTGCTTTCTTTTCTGTTTTTTTTTTCCTTGTGAAACCTTCATCAAAATATGGAGATCTAATTAGGACAATTACAGCACGAGGACAGCTGAAACCCACCCAGAGCTGCACTGCGACCAGCCACTCCTGCTGAGCCGCTAGCAGGATGGGGGGCAGTGGGGATTTGGGGGTGTTTTTGAGTGGTGGACTGGGGATTTGGGGTTTTTGGGGGTGGTGGACTGGGAATTTGGGGCTTTTGGGAATTTTTTTGGCTCTCCAGGGGAGATGAATGGAGTTGATGGGGCCCAGCCCCATGCATGGTGCTGCTCACACTGAGGTGACATGGCTTTGGGGTGCATAGCCTCATGGGGATGGAAGTGACCTCAGCTACGTCCCTGCTGAGCATACCACCCTCTGCTGCATCAACCAGTCTGTCTCGCACCTTGCCATCAAGAGCTAGAGAGGTCTCAGCACCTTGCTGGGGGCCACTCCTGCACCCAGGACACCTTATCTCCCATGGCCAGGGATGCTGGCTGTGCTGCTGGGTGAGGAGAGGCCACCCGTGAGCCTTGCAGCTCCCTGAGCCTCATTGGTATTCCAGCCCCGTGTGGTGGCAGCTGGCTGGATGGCAGCAGAGTGCCAGCAGTGACAGGTAACGCCAGCCACGGGGATGGCAGCAGCCAGAGGGTCAACAGCGAGGGCATAGCTTCGCCTGTGCCCACGGCATGGTTGTCCAGCTCTTTGTCCCCAGCTGAGACACACTGCAGGAGAATGGGGAGAGCTCCCAGGGACTGGATGCTCCAAACCTCTGTGCTCTTCATGGGGTGTGCTGATGCTCACCCTGGGATGCTGGGAGTTGGGGTTCCTCACACTGGGACATGTGGGAGGATGAGGAGAGGCCCCAGGGGTTGGATTCTCCAGGATCCTGAGCTTTGCAGTGGGATGCACTGATGCTCATCCTGGAATGCAGAAAACGCTCTGACTGAGGAGCTAGGGTGCAGCAAGTGGCCATAGGGCTCCCCAAGCACCATGTGGTCCCCCTGGCCAGCCTCATGCCCACCTCCAGCTGCCCTCAGCAGCCAAGCATTGCACAGTGAAGGACAAGTCAAGCAGGGACGTGCTGGGACCCCGCACCCATCCCCGGGGGTGGTGACTGGACAGAGCTTGCTGCAGGGGCAATTAAAGTAAGTGCAAATTGTCAGGCCCTGTGATTAACACTGCCTCCGAATCCACATGAATATTAAAAGCCGACATTGCCCAGGCTCCCTGCACAATGAATTCTGTATGAATCTTAAGATAAATCGTTTGGATAACTTAGCAGCAGCTGTACTCCCTCGCCAGCAACTGCCTCCAAAAATCATCTCACGTCAGGCAAGAGAAGCCTGAACAGAGACCAGCCCAGTTCAACAATCGTCAGCTGGGGCTCAGGAATGCCTGGATCAAGGCAGGGAAGTGTGGGGTGCCCAGGGCTCCCTGGGAGGCAAAGGCAAAGGCAAAGCTCTTTGGTTCTGGCTTGCTCCCAGGAACTGGTGACAAATCCTGTTGCTTGCTACGATTGCTCTCGTCTTTGGCTGGGGGACATTGACTTTGCCTTGGGGAGCTCCTTCCTGGAGGGCTGGCATTTGTCACCGCCCCGTGATGGTTACATGTGGCTCACTGCATCCCCCTGAAGCTTTCTTGATCTTCCCCAGAGCAATCCTGACACTATGATCCCGTTAGAAGCACATCCCGCTCCTCCAGCCCTGCCACGAGCATCCTCCAGCAGCGGCACAGAAATCCATCTTCCCAGCTCAGGAAGCTGCCACCTCCCTGAGTGCCACCGGGACAGGTTCCCATTGGCATGCAGTCGCCATGCCTGCTGCGTGCTCCTGGTCCAAATGCAGCAGTGGAGCCGCCGTGGTGTCCTCAGGGACCTGAGTGCCTTGATTGCATCCTCGTGCTGCCATAAATCAGCCCCGGAGGTCTGGCAGCGTGAGGCTGGGAATGGCAATGTCACAGCAGGCAGCAGACGGGCAGGGGATGAGCATTGTGGCCCCAGGTGCCCCTATCTCCTCACTTTCTTCTGCAAAGGGATCTCCAGCCCCCTTTCCTCTGCTGCTGGCTCAGGGAAAGGCATCTATCCCCCCTGGGATGTCAGAGGAATTCAAAACATGGCAAATATTTCCTCAGTCTAAATCACCCCAACCCCAGCGGGCTGCATGTCACCCTTATCATAGAACCATAGAACCATGTAAGGGTTTAGGTTGGAAGGGACCTTTAAAGGTCATCTAGTCCATCCCCCTGCAGGGAGCAGGGACATCTGCAACTAGATCAGGTTGCTCAGAGCCTCAAACTTGACCTGGAATGTTTCCATCTACAAGCTTTCTGGGCAACCTGGGACAGTGTTTCACCACCCCTTACATCCAGTCTAATCCAGGTTATGAATTGTAAATCCAATGCAAACTCCTCCTGCCCAGGCATGTGGGGTGCTGAACCCCTCCAGACCTTCATCCCATCCCACCTAGGTGCACCTTTGGGTCCTGCAGTGACAGAGCTGGGACCTGCCCAGATGCTCCTTGATCCATCCCACCCATCTCCCAGCCCTGTTCCATGTCCCCAGGTTTGGGCAGCCCCAAAGGATTTCCCTTATAAGGGACTCACTGCATGCTACTTCCTCCTCCTCCTCCTCCTCCTCGCCCTTCAGAGCTGTGGTGTGCAGGCATCCTGCCATCGCCCATCGGTGATCTGCCACGGCGATGTGCTGGGAGCTGAGAAGCTGACCCCGAGCTGCCAAAGGGCCGTCAGATAAATCAGCAAATCAGGTGCAAACAGCACAAGGAGATTAAAGCAGAGAGGAGCAGATTGAACCAGGGGCCATCAACAGATTAAATCCTTACACAGAATCAGATCAACGCACCCAGACGATGAATAATAAACATGGCTCAGAGGCACCACTTCGTGCTTCTGATTTATTCCAACCAGAAGATGAGGGCTGGTGGCTGGCACCACCCATGTGGCCTGAGGATGGTGGTGGCAAGTACCCAGCTCAGCTCCCAGCAGGGCAGAGATGTTCCGTGGCTGGGACAGCAACACCACTTGGGATGTCTCCATGGGTCATCAGCCCTCAAGAAACCTGGTATATCCCCAGGGAGATGTGGCAGCTTGACCCAGCCCCCTTCTTTGGGGTTCAGAGAAGCATCCTGCTCACCCCAACAAGATCTGCAGTTTCCGTTGCACCAGCACCAGAGAGACCTCCCATTATGGCCCTCAGTGGTTGTATCCTTGAGCCACAGCACCTCATCCAGCCTTTCTTAATTGGGAATTGTAATTCACAGCAACATTTTACCCAGAAGGAATTTGCAACCTGTAATGTCAGCACCTGGTGCTCCATGCCATGGGTGGTGACCCCAGCTCTGCCCCAGGGAGGGTTTTTGGGGGGACCACGGCCATGCACCCCAGGCTCTTTCCCTGCCTTTCCCAGTGTTGCTCCCACCAGGCATCCCCAGGATGTGGGACCACAGACCTGCAGGGAGGGTTGTCTGGGGAGGAGGCATCTACCTGCCTCCTGAGACACCCTGCCAGCTTCGTGGTCTTTCTTTCTTCTCTAAATCTCCTTTCCAGTTGTGTTTTCTCCTTCCCTGTGTCCCCTCCAGAGAAGATGAGCAGCCACCACTTCCCTTCTTTGCTTGCTCCTGCTCCAAAGGGCTCCTGGGGTCGTGTGATGCAGCAAAGACACAGAAAGAAAAGGCTGCAAACAAAGGGAAAACATCTTTTCTTCCCAACTTATTTTCATGCCCTTCACCAAAAGCCCCCACGGAGCTGGAGACAAAGCCCAAGCAGTCCTGCACGTGGTCACGGTGTGGAGGTTGGACTGTTCCCTCAGCCACTGGAGGGTTAATTTGCACCTCTACTGCCGTCACAGGTCCCTTCTGCCAGCAAAGTCTTTCTGCCCTCAATTCCTGCTTGCCCAGGAAGTCAGGACAAGGTCTGAGCTGCTGCAACAACAGCCGGGAACAAGTATTATTATGTGGTGTGACAATGTTTGATGAATTCATATGTGCCTGGGGGAAGGGACTAAGTAGGTGAATAAAGTGAGAATATTCTCTGTGACAATCAATAGCTCTTCAATTGAACTGTCTCTGCAGATGTGACATTTTGATTTTTCTTCTTTGGACTTACTAACTGGATTGATGTCCTCTTAAAGTGGGAACAGCAGGGAGCCAAGTGCCGGAGGCGGCTGGCATGGCGTAGGCATGGCTGCGGGGTGGGGAGGGCAGGGAACGGTTGTGGAGCTGGGCTGATAGAGCTGGGTTGCTGGTGGTTGGGTGGTGGAGATGAGGTGATGGGTTGAGGTGATAGAGATGGGGTTGATGGGCTTGGGTGATGGAGCTTGGGTGATGGGTTGGGTAATGGAGCTGGGTTGATGGAGATGGGATGGTGGGTTGGTCTGATGGACCCAGGGCAATGAGCTGGGGTAATGAATTGTGTTGACGTGTTGAAATGATGGGGCCAGGGTGAAGAGTTGGATGGACTTGGTTCACGGAGCCAGGGCAATGAATTGCCATGATGGGCTGGTGTGATGGAGCTATGGCAATGGGTTGGGGCCAGGAACATGGTTTGAGGTGATAAATTGGATTAATGATTTGGAGTGATGGGGGCTGGGTGGTGGTTTAGATGGATCTAGGGCAATGGCTTGAGATGACAGAAATGTGGCAGATGACATAGGGGCAACGGGGCTGGGGTGATGTGATGGAGTGATGTGTAGAGGTGGTGAAGCTGATGCCATGGTATGTGCAGGAAGGTCTGTGCTAGAGTGAGCAGATACCTTGGCCCTGTTCTGGAGTTGCAGCATATGATAGGAAAGACAGAGCAAGCTGGGTGTAGAGGAGAGGGAGTCCCACAAATGGGACCCATGGGGACAGAAGTAGGTGCCTCCTTCACCCACCCTGTGACCATCCTCCCCATGGGTTCCTCCAGCCACCAGCCTGGGCCCTGCCTCTTGATCCACCACCTTCCACCTCTGCAATGTTTGCCAGCACCTTTGTACCAAAGGTAGCACCAGGACACCCACCAGTTGCACCCTGCTGTGTCTCCAGGATTCCCATCACATCCTCCCCCCCAAAACCCCAGACCTGGAGCTAATGCCTCATGCCCAGCACGGCCATTTGTTTGTGCTGGTTTCAGACAGACTAATGTTTTTAATGGCACATAATCATTTTTCAGGAGTCATTTGATGCTACTAATCATGGCAGTGATCTGCCACGCCGGGCTGTGTAATGACATGCTGAACAGGAGAAATGGCACTCGCAGACCTGGTTCTTCCCGCTGGAATCTATATTTTACCACATCGCTCTGCCTAATGATACTTATAGCTCTTAATAAATGACTACTTAGGCACTTTCTTGATTTTTTTTTTTGTCTTTGGGCAATAAAATAATTTTGGTTTAAACTAGAGGAATGGGAAAGGGAAGTGGTGGCTTAAGTGTTTCCCTGGCTGCTGGAAAGGGAGCGTGCGGGAAGCGAGCGGCACCGAGGCAAGTTGGTAGAAGACAGCTTTCCCTGCTTGTAACTTTTTAGCCTGTTGGTTAAATTAACAAGTGTTTAAAACCCAGAAGTTAAAATAAACCAGTTTTTAATGAAATTTTATCACTGCAGTAAAAGGAGCCTCCTGGCCTGGTGCCCAGTGTCTTCAGGATGAGTTAACGTGCAGTTCCTCACGCTCCAGCTCATTTTATGGCTTAATTAAAGGGATGCTGGCAATTTATTATTATTTTTTTAAGTATGCTTTTTCTTAAATAAAATCTTCCTTCCCTGGCCTGCTAAAAGCCAACAATCATGGAAAGGGAATGAACTTGGAGTGCTGAGTGTGCCCTTTGCATGAGGAGCTCGCTTCCTCAGCTGCTCTTTGAAGCCTGCTAGGTGCCACCACAGAGGGAAGAGCCCAGGTTCAAGGAGGGCCCAGCAGCTCTCAGATATGGAGAAAGAGAAGGAGGATGAGGGTGGAGGAGTGTGGCTCACTGGGACCTCTCCATGTGCCCTGGGGTGCAGGGCTGTGGAGTGCAGCATCCTCATTTCCCCCAGCTGCCATGGAGTGAGCTTGGCTCCTTCCTCCTTGTCAGCACCAGGTCACATGTCTCTGCTCAGATGTGTGAGGAAGAAAAACTGCTTTTGCTTTCATTTTTAATCTGTGTGTAATTACCTGCTGGGCTCATCAGGAAAATGCTAAGCACCAGCACAGCCTCCCCATCAGGCAGCCTGGCACCTGCAGTCCTCTGGCACAGCTTATAGGCATGGCATGCCACACTGGATCTGCTGGGCAGGGACAGCACACCTGGAACCTCCCAACTGTGACAAATTTCCAGACATGGCTTAGCTGACATCCAAAATCACAACACTTCTCATCCCACCCACCCCATGAATCCCATCTTATTCCATCCCATCTTATCCCATCCCATCCCATCCCATCCCATCCCTCACCTCTCTCTCCTGGCTCCTCAGCAGTGAAGCAGTTGTTCCCCTCTCCTCTCACACCTCACACAAGCCTGCCCAGGAGGACTCCTCTCTCATTGACCATGTCCACCCCTGACAGCCAGCCCCAGCATCCCATGATCCTAGCCAGCGAGTTTCTCCCTTCCTGAGGGGATAACTCTGCCTGCACTGCTGACTCTTCCTCTCGTCCCTCACCTGATTACCAGCTACCTTCCCTCACGATCTCACTTTACGTGGGAAATGGCCTTTGCAAAGCAGTTGTAGACAATAATGTCCTGGGCAAGCAAATGGAGGATAAGACCTAGAAAAAGCTGCCAATTACTTAAAGAATATAGACACGGCAATGCCATTAACGTAATGGTGAGGAACAGGTCCAGGGCTGCTGGCGCTGCTCAATCCCTCAATTACTGCTGCCGAGTTGACTTGAGCTCCAGCCTCCTCTCGCCAAGCGCCAGCCAGGCACGAGCCATTAACCTTCTCTCCCAGTCAAGGTGTTCTAGCTCTCACTGTTGCCTTCATTAGTCTTTAAGGTAATGCAAGAACAGGCACTTCCCAAGGATGATGCTCCAGCACTGCTGGCACCAGCGTGGAGGTGGAGCTGCTGGGAAGAGGGTATGCAGCAGGGAGGGGAAGAGTGGCTGTGCACCTGTGTGCAGCTGTGGGCAGAGCCAGAGAGCAAGGAACAAAGTGTAAAGCATTTAGGAAAGGTTCAACAAGAGCAAATGTAGGGTCTTGCACCTAGGGAGGAATAACCCCATGGACCAGGACAGGTTAGAGGTTGACCTACTGGAAAGCAGCTCTGCTGAGAAGGACCTGAGAGTGCTGGTGGACAAGTTGCCCATGAGACAGCAGTCTGCTCTTGTGGCCAAGGATAATGGTGTCCTGGGGTGCATTTAGAAGAGTGTGGCCAACAGGGCCAGGGAGGTTCTCCTTCCCCTCTACTCTGCTCCTTTGAGGCCTCATCTGGAGTCACATATCCACTTTGAGGCTCACCAGCTGAAGAGAGACAAGGAACTACTGGAGAGAGTCCAGCAGAGGCTAGGAAGATGCTGAGAGCACTGGGGCATCTCTGGGAGGAGGAAAGGCTGAGAGCCCCAGGGCTGCTTAGTCTGGAGAAGAGCAGCCCCAGAGGGGATCTGCTCAATGCTGAGCAAGAGCTAAAGGCTGGGGGCAACACGAAGAAAAACCTCTCTGCTGTGAGGCTGTTGGAGCCCTGGCCCAGGCTGCCCAGAGAGGTTGTGGAGTCTCCTCCTGGGGAGAGATTCCAAAGACACCTGGAGGTGATCTTGGGTAACCTGCTGTGGGTGCCCCTGCTTTAGCTGGGGGGTTGGACTGGATGATCCCCAGAGGTCCCTTCCAACCTTCACCATGCTGGGATTCGGTGCAGTCGCCAAGGATCTGACTCCAGCGCTCCATCTGTACACTAGTGGCACAGCAAGGGTGGCAGCTCTGCAGCTGCGGTCGTTGCTTTGGGGAGGGGGAATCAGTGGTGCTCGGTGGGGGAGGACTCCACCAGCCTGCAGCCTTGTGGCCAGCAGCACGTGAACTTCCACGGCAGGCCCTTTGCTGTCACCTCTCCTGGGATAGATGGGGACCTGCGTCGCCTCCGCGTTGTGCAGGGCTGAGCGGATAAAGGCGCTAATAAGCCAGAGCACTAATGAATCGCGGCGGCGGCTGACAGAAGAGCCCTCAGCCGCGTGCCGGCTGTCACGCCGAGTGACAAGCACGGCGCTGCCAGGTCATTAGGAGTTTATGTGTGAGCTCACAAACGAACCCAGGGGCCGAGGTTTTGCAGGGTCGGGTCCCTCTGTCCCCAGAGCAGCCGTGGCTGCGTAGCTGCCCTGGCTCCGTAGCTGCCCTGGCTCCGTGCCGTGCACCCCTTGCCTCTCTGCTGCCGCAGGATGCTCTGCTTGAGCAGGTGGCTAGCGAGCCACCACCATGCCAAGGCTGTAAATGTTAAAATGTGAAACTCCTTTTTTCCTTTTCTTCTTTTTTTCTCCCCTCCACCAAATCGATGTGACGGTGGCAGGAGTGAGACCCTTTACTGCTTCTGCTTATGTGGAGTCACCCAGTCCCCTCTATCCATCATCCTTAATTAACTAGAATGTAATTACTTATGGATTCCTCTTTGATTATTCACAGCCCCAGTGCCCAGCATAACGACTCCTTGTCCCTCTGGTACTTTCCTACCTGGAGTAGGATGCTCAGGAGAGCTCCCAGGCAAAGCCTGGTCTCAGGGTGCATCTGTCCTGGTGACCCTGGCTCTGCTGTCACAGCCAGCAGTGAAGGCTGGGGGTTGGCAAAGAGGGCAGCAGATTCCCCAGCTCAGGCTGTGATCATTGCTATTGGCTGCCCAAGCAGCAGTCCTGTCAAGGGGCACAAAATTAGCTAACGTTTCAAGGCATGGTGAAGACAGCAAATTCAGGAGGGTAGAGTGAGCTGGGAGGGTGTGGGATGGAGATACAGGGGTGTCTGGCATCATGAGGATACCCAACCATGCAACCCAGGTCCCTCTGCTTGGTATTGTCCCTCTTGATACATCAGCAGAGATGGTGATGGGGTGAGGTGATGACCTGCAGGACAAACCTGGTCCACAAACCCTCCTGGGTGGGCAGAACTTGCCCTCCCACCCCAGCCCTTCACCGTGGCTCCCCTCCCTGACTCTGCCATTACAGCTTCCTGGGAAGGAAGGTTTTTTTTCCCCTTCTATAAGGAAAAAGGACAATGTGCTCGTGTTTCTCTCTCCAGGTCATTCGGGCTTGAATTATTTCATCAATCACAGAGCAGCAGTGGAGGTGGCAGGAGCCAGGCAAGCTGCAAGGCAAGGAAACCTGCCTTGATCTGCTGGTGTGGGAGGCATGCATTCAGCCCCAACTTCCCACTTCTGAGGAGCTGGTGCTGGGTAAACCTCTCAAGGATCTGAGCATCCCAGTCTAGATCTGTGATGGATCTGAAATGGGGTTCCAGCGCCGCATCCCTGCATCCCAATAGTGTTGGAAGGTCCTGTTCCAAAAGGCATGGCCATCACTCAGGATGGCACTCAGCACCCATCACTCAGCAATGTCCTTACCCTTTGGTAAATCCTCCTTCTGAACCAGCTTGGATCTTTCTCCTTCTTCCTCCTTCAGAGGTGTTTTGGCAAGGCAAAAGTCACTAGTAATTACCTGTGCAGCCCTGAAGTCCCCAAAGGAAGCTGACCCCAGCTGAAGCCCTAGGATGAGAGCACAGTGCCAGGATGGTTCCCAGAGCCCAGGCAATGTGCTGAGTGTACTTGGCAAAGCCCTTCAGCTGCCAGCTAAGGAATATCCCAGTGGATGGGGGGGGGAATGCTGGCTTCTCTGTCATCACTGTGCCCAGCTTGGCAAGTGCTCCTGAAATCCAGCCAGCGCCTTCGCCATCTGCTCCGCACTGGAAACATGTGGGTACAAAGTGAGTGTCACTTGTGCTAATTCTGCACGATGGAGTTGACTTGTTGAATGCCCTCTGAAGACCTGGCACATAGAAGATGGCCCCACAGCCCTGTCTCCCCCATCCCACCCTGAAAAGCAAAGGCTGCAGCCTTGTGCCACCCCACTCCTTCCCCTGCCCCCCACGGGGACATGTCACCATCCCCACTGGCTGGCAGTGAGGTGGGACAGGAATGGGAGGAACACCAGCAGGCTTTGTTCAAAAATATCTTTCCTGTTGTTAAAAATGTAGGCACAGAACCTTTTCAGCTCTGTTGTGGTTTGGTTTTGGTTTGGTTTTGTATGTGTGATTTTAAACATCTCTTTGTAGTGGTGTGCTGAACCTTCCCAGCAGGTTCCTCCTTCCCTGCGAAGGCAGCAGGGATGGAGGCAGCAGGAGGACCAGGTCCTCAAGCTACCACAGGGATGGGGATGAGACAGGGACAGGATCATCCTCAGCTCCCTGCTGTGCTCCAGCACCAATGACCTGATCTGTGACCAGAGATGCAAAGGTTGGAGGGCGGCAGTAACTCCAGAGAGAGGCCCCAATAAATCATGGTCACATCAATCCACGAGGCCATGCCACGTCTCAGCAACCACCTCATTAAAAACTGGACTAAACCAAGGCAAGAAAATAACCTAATTTGGGTGTTATTTGCCTTGCTAACATGGTGACAGCTTTCTGTGTCGGATTAGTGCTTAGAAAAATCTTAATTAGGTTTCAGGTTTGGAACAGGGATGGGTACAAGCCTCTGCCCTAATGGCCTCACACAGTGGGGATGCTGTGGCTCGGTGCATGCCCTGCAGCCACACATGGGTGGCTGATGGGGTTATTTCCCCCCTATTTCTTCTTTTTTTCTTGTCTTCATTTTTTTCTTCTTCTTTTTAATCAAAACTTCAGACTGGACCCAAACCAGCTATTTATAAAGCTCTCAGGCAGCCTGGCATTCCACTATCAGATTTCTGCTGAGTGAGTTGCTCACAGCTGTCACTGAAAGGGCAGGTGGAGCTGGCGCAGGAATCGGGAACATCATGGTATAGGGCTTGAGGACATCACAGAGCAGAGCTTGGGGATGTTTCAGCATAGAACTTCGGGACTTTGTGTCATGGGGCTCTGGGACCTCATGCTGCAGGGCTAGGGGACACAGGGGTGCAGGGCTTGGGGATGTCACGGCACCGTGCGAGGGGACATGGTGGCTTAGGGCTTGGGGACATCATGGCATGGGTCTTGGGGATCTTGCATCCCAGGAAAGGCTTCAGTAAGCATCTCTGCCATTCCAGGGGTTGTCCTCTCCCCCTGCCCAGCCCCTGGCATCCCATGGCCCTGCTGCATGGCCCTTGCTTGTGTCCACTGTGGGGCCACAGACCCCTGCCAGGGCCAGCAAGGGGCGTCCTGACCCTCACCTCCCCAAGCCCCTCTACCCAGCAGAGATGGTTGGAGTGCCCTGTCCAGCCCTACATGGGGAAATGATTTAGACACTTGTATTAAAATGCAAATTCCTGCCTGGCTTTGCTAGTTTATCATCTGACTTGTTATACAATTTGCCAGTTATAGAAGAAAAATTACCATAATGGGCCTCTGGGGAATGGTTGTAAAAAGGATACCAAACATTACTTATCAGCCCATTCCGCTACAATTATCTAGTGCTTTTCTTCTCCTCCCCCCCACACCCCAGCCCCAAGGAAAATTAAACCATCAGTGGGAGGCAGGGAGTCCGAGGGAGGGACAGTGACAGTGGCAGAGCCACCAGCATGCTGGTGTGGATGCCCCCACGGTGCCTTCCTCCCCCTTATCTCACCTTGTCCCCCTGATAAAGCTTCTTAATTATCCAGGGAAGAGGAGGTTAAAAGCACCCAGCCCTCCTCAAAGGGCTGGTGGAAAGATCTGTGAGTCTGTCTCTGAGGAGCAGAGAAGAGAGACAGGGAAGGGACAACGCTTCTCCAGTGAGGAGAAGGAGAAAGACTTTCATCTGGCTCTAGAGAAAAAGAATTCGAGTCTCCTCCTTTATTCTGAGGAGACAACTCAGCCTTGGCCCTTCTGAACTCCATCCTGCTGTAAAAGTTTTGGAATGGCTGGGACACATTTGGAGAAGCAAGTGCTGGAGGCTGATGGGCAGAGCTAGCAGCTCCTGCCTGCTGCTGCCTCTGCCACTGGCTGGGACATCTCCTGCCACGTCCCACCTTACCCCAGCATCTCCTGGTGTGTCCTAGCATCTCCTGACATTCCTAAGATCTCATGGCACATCCCAACTCCTCCCAGCATCTCCTGGCACATCCCAGCGTGTCCCAGCATTGTGTGGCACATCTCAGCACTTCCTGGCATCTCCCAGCCTCTCCTGGCATGTCCTAACTTCTCTCAGCAACTCTCAGCATGTCCCAGCTTCTCTCAGTATCTCCTGGCATGCCCTGGCATCTCCTGACATCCTCCAGCATATCCCAGTAACAGCAGAGCCATTCCCTGTAGCCTAGCAAAGCATGGATAGGGCCCCAGGACTGCTTCAGACCTCAGACTCGAAGCACTTTAGATATGGGGTGCTGGGGAATTGGCTTCTTTTTGACCCCCTGCGCATTGGCAGCTCTCTGAGCAGTCGGTGCTGTGTGTGTGTGCTACCATGCAGCTGCTGGCTGATGATCCCAACCAGCAGCTCCAGGAAGTCTCCAGGCATTGTCCTCAACCTTGGGTGATTTTTCTGCTGGTTTGGAGCTGAGCCACAAGCGTGAGATTGGAGGCACTTGAGCACACAGTTTTCCATCCAGATCATTTCTTAATGAAACCACATCCCAAGTGACTGCGTGTGAGCTGGGAGCAGCGGCACCAGCTCCCAGGGGTGCAGGGGCTCATGGTGAGCAGCATGCATGGGTGGTCCCTTGCCAGCCCTCCACTCCTGGAGCTAGTCCAGGCTTCATGCTGGAAAACTGGGATCCATCAGCTGTCCCCATGTGAGGAGCAGGCAGCATGAAGCAGAGCCACCCCCAAGCCCTCCCACAGCTGGAAAATCCCTTTGACTTGCCTGTTACTGCTGGTCGATTCCTCCAGCAGCATCATCAGCTGCTCCAGGAGGGCAACATGAAGCCACTATGGAAATGAAACCAGGAAAGATGGATGAGCCCATGCCAACACTCAGGGGAGGTGGAGGAGCTTTATTAACTCTGTTTCATGCACAGGGTGGCTGAGCTGGTGTCCCCCAGCCTCAGGCACACGGGGATCAGAGGAAGAGAGGTTGTGCCTGGCTGTGTCCCTGTGCCAGGAGCTCTGTGTCTGCAGAGGTCCCTTGGGAGTTGCAAGCAGCTCATGGAGGATGGGGTGAGGATGGGAACCCCCCATGTCAGCCTGAGGCTTGCTGGGCATAACTTAAAGCAGACTGGTTTGTCCCCACAGAGGCACCAGGGCTATGCTGGAAGCAGCCACACAACATTACCTTCCCATCACAGAGTGATGTACCAGAAAACAACTCGTTCCCTCGGCAGCAGCGTGTTCCAGATGATGGGGAAGGCAGTGAGGGACTGGCAGGATGCAGGCACATGTTTCATGGGCACCCTGCTCCCACTAGCTCAGCTCCTTTATGAGGGGTGATGGCACGGCTGCAAGCACCAGCTGTCCCCATCCCCTGCCCCACACATGGCCAAGCCAAGGTCCTCCAAGCCACAGCCCTGCAGATCTCTGCGTGAGTCTCCCTCCTCCTGCCTCATCCCTGCCTGAGCCAGGCCAGCAGCCATGGCATGACCTCAGCTGAGGAGGCATGTCCCTGCTGGGGAGGCCACCAAGCCACCACATCTCTCCATCATGAGGGACCCATGTCCCTCAGAGAGGGTAGGGACAGGGGGGAGGTGAGGGGCGTCGTGTCCTCAGGCTGCAAGGAGCATCATCTCCTCGACATTCTCACTCTCTACAATTAGCTGAAAGGAGTTTGTAGCCAGGTGGGAGTTGGTCTCATCTCCCAATTAATAAGTGATAGGACAAGAGAAAACAGCTTCAAATTGTGCCAGGGGAGGTTTAAGTTGGACATGAGGAACAATTTCTTCCCCAAAAGGGTTTTCAAGCTCTGGCCCAGGCTGCCCAGGGTAGTAGTAAAGTCACCATCCCTGGAGGGGTTTGGAAGACATAGATATTATGCTGAGGGACATAGTTTAGTGGTGACTCAGTAGTGCTGGTTAATGGTTGGACCTGATGACCTTAAAGGTCTCTTCCAACCTAAATGATTCCATGACTCTAAAGAATCTGTGATTCTATAATCTGCAGCCAATGCAACTGAGCCAGGCACTATGGAGGAAGGGTCTGCATGGGAGGAGTATTTTTAGCTTTCTCATTAACTGAGTCCTTTCAAATTAGCCTTCTATTAACCTCAAAGTAAAATGAAAGCATTGGAAAGAAAGTGTGATGGTTTTTTTCCCCCCCTTCCCTTTCAGGGCTTAAGTCTCCTGCAGGATATCAAGGTTTTTGTGATTAATGTCACATTTGCCTTGAAGCTCTAATGAAGTTGAGTTGTGTAATGTTTAACTTCTAGGGAATAACTGGGCTGGTGTTAGCTGGGACTGAGGCAGTGCCTGCCCACATGCCAACTCCTGCTGAGCCCCTGCCTGTGTGGGCAGGGGGATGGGAGCTGATGGTGGCAGCTCTGTGCTCTCCGTGCACATCAGCCACCAGTACTTCAGCAGCAGAGGTACCTGTGGCCAAGGACACCCATGTTTAATAGTCATAGAATAGTTCACGTTGGAAAAGACCTTTAGAGGTCACCTGGTCCAACCCCCCTGCAGTCAGCAGGGACGTCTGCAACTAGAGCAGGTTGCTCACAGCCCCAGACAGCCTGACCTGGAACGTTCCAGGGATGGGACATCTCCCACCTCTGGGCAGCCCCAGCCAGTGTCTCACCATCCTAACTGTGCAAAAATTTCTTCCTTCTATCTAGTCAGAATCTCTCTCCTTTAGTTCCAAGCCATCACCCCTTGTCCTGTCACATCAGACCCTGCTAAAAAGTCTGTCCCCAGCTTTCTTCTAGGCCCTTTTAGGCTGCTCTAAGATCTCTCTGGAGCCTTCTGTTCTCCAGGCTGAACGACCCCAACTCTCCCAGCCTGTCCTCACACCAGAGGAGTTCCAGCCCTCAGATCATCTTTGGGGCCTCCTCTGGACCTACTCCAAACCAACTGAGTTTTGGTTTGGGGCTGCAAACCCCTGGTAGCATTGAGACAGCTGATTTTAAACTCCCTTGCCTCCAGTTTTGCTGTTCTCCATTGTGTCTCAGGGTAGGGAGAGAGCTGGGATGGAGATGGAAAGGGGCTGGAGATGCAGGAGGGATAGAGGAGGGATTGAGTGGAGGGATGGAGATGGAAAGAGAATGAAGATGGAGAGACAAAGATGTAGGAAGGAAGAAGACAGAGTAGGGGTGGAGCAGAGGCCGGGTCAGGACCAGCACCATGTGTAGCCTCTCCTAGTCCTCTCTGCACCTTGCCACATGTGCTCTGAGCCCTGGGGCCTGTTCCCAGCTATGGAGCCAGACCAGGCAGAGGCAGAATGGGAGGTGAGAGACCAGAGACCTATGGCACCAGGGTGCTACAGCTTCCACCCAGCCCCGTGGGATCCCCAAAATGATCCCTGCCCCCTGGCATGCCAGGACCAAGCACGTCACTGTGCCACCTCCGATGGAAAGAGGCACGAAGGTGTGTACAGAGACTCCCCAAACAAACCCCTCACACCCACCCAGGGCTGATTCCCGTTAAATGGAAAGCGAAAATAAAGGGAACATCAAAGGGAAATAGGGAAGACAGGAGAAGAAAATCAGGGCAGAGGAGCAAGGGTGGGAGAGACGGAGGAGAAGAAAGGGAAGGAGCTGCACTGAGCTGGTGTCCATCCTGCAAATTGGACGTGCTGCTCGGAGGTGTCCACAGGCGCCTTGCCAAATCAATTGATTTCAGCTGGGGGCAGAACTGCCTCTCTCTTTTTTTTTTTTTCTTTATTTCACACCAATTTTCACGGCCAGCGTTCGATAAAAATGGCAAGCCGGTGGATGGGAGGGACGGACCAGGAGATGGAGATGGAGAGGAGGAAAGAGCAGAGGCAGTGACATACCAGGACATGCCTAGGGACAGTCCTCCACTGTCCTCTGCTGTCTCCCACCACCCTGCCACATCTCGCCCACAGCCCCGGTTCTCCTTCACATCTCCCCAGGCTGGGCGTTTGCATCCTCCTCCCCACCTGGGACATGGGAATGAGAGGGAAGCCCTAAAACCCCAGTAGTTTTTCAGAGGTGCAGTGGGAGCCATCCCTGGGCCATACCCACTGTCTCAAACATGTCCCAGCTCTGTCCCAGTGAGCTGGAGAGCTCAGGCAGAGAAAAATACCCACTGACATCAAGGTTATATAGTCCTGGGCTGACAAGATGGATTATCTCCTGCAATCCATCATTTCCTTGGCTCCTATTGCGTTTTTCCTTTTGCTCTTTTTTTCCTCCCTCCTCTTTCTTTCCTTCCCTCTCCTTTATTTCTTTGGAACAGAAAACGTTTTTAGCAAGTGTAATAGCCACTGAGAGCTGCTATAAGGCAGGCACAAGAATCTATCATTTTTGTTTGGCTGGCTCTGATAATAAGTAAGCTCAGACCATAAATCCTATGACCTTGAGAATTAAATAATAACAATAATAATACTAATGAAATCCCACGTAACTTCCCGCTCTGAGCAGCCCCTCTCCAGCTTTGGCAGGTGGGAAAAGGGCTGTGATTTTCCCCTTGGTAATTAGGATCATGACAATCCCCCCACGGAAACACTACAGATGAGGGGGTGGCTGGAGGGGGTTCACTCTCCACCTTGCCCTCCCCTTGCCCTTCCCCAGCCTCTGTGACTGCTCCTGCTGGGGACCCCAAATCACGTTGTCCCTCAGGGCTGCGGTGCCGGTGGCAGCCTTGGCAAGGGAGAATTTGCCACCACCCTTTTTGCTGGTGAGACTTTTCACTCTGGAAGTGTTTAATTTTGACATTTCCTGACTCTTTGTCACACTCTGGCATTTTGCTTTTAAAGCCAATATATCAAACCTCTAACAAAAGCTCGGTGACTGGCAGTCAAAACATTTTCTCCTCACGGAGCGAGGAGTCCTGGCTTTGTGCCGAGGTGCCCCTTGCTCCTGCTGCTGACACATCTCTCAATTCTCCTTCCCCTCCTCCCTTCTCCTCATAGATCCTGGTCCTGGGGTGACGCTGACCACACTGGGCAGATCCCTAACACTTGAACTTGGACTTGATGATCCTTATGGAACCCTTCCAGTCTGAGCTGTTCTATCGTCCCATTTGTGGCCTCGTTGCATGCTCAGGGACACAGAGAGGCTGGAGCCAGCCTGGCAGCAGGAATGACTAAGGGGGAAAGTCAACCTATCACTTTTTAATATGGAAATAATTCTGTTAGTGGGAATCTGTCTGTCAGCACCTCTTATTAAACAAAGGAAGGGCAGGAGGCGTCCCCAATGTGGCAGGTGTGGCTCATATTCCACACACCATGCCACTGCTGCGTGGGGTGAGTGGATGGAAGGATGCAGGCATGGACCAGTGAGGCAGCCCCTGGAGATATCCCAGCCCTTGGACATGCTAGAGGGATTGGGATGGTGACAGGTGGATGAGTGATATGATGGTGGCATAAAGTTAGTACAGAGGTGCCATGGTGGCAGTTGCTGAGTGAAAGCTCTTGGGACCATGCCCTGAAGAGACTGAAATGAGTTTCAGGGAACTTTTGCAGGGGAAAAAAGTGCAAATTTTGGGAAGGCAGGGGTTTTCCTGTCAGCCAACATGTGCTGCTGTGGGAGTGATGCTAGCCCTGAGCCTGCCAGAGAGTGGCCATGGAGGCACAGCCCCTGCCAAGGGGGTTTATTCCACTGGAAATCATTTGGCTGGAAGAAAGTCTCCAGAGACTGAAGCAGCAGAGAGTTTATGGTGTCATAGTGGCCCCATGTCCTCTTAGGGGTGTCTGGGGACCCCGAACAGCCCAAGCACCAGCAGCTGCTGTGATGATGGCTAGAATCACTCTCCAGTCCCTACTGCTCCTCCCTGCCAATGAAGCTATTAAAAATGTAACAAATGCACTAAATTAAATAGTGCTTTTGCACACACTGAATGAACCTCCCTGCAGCAGGCCAGGAGGTTGCCAGAGCCCCATGATGGGTGTGCCTGGGCTGCAATGAGGGAGGTTTTCAGGGATGTGTGGAGGATGCACATCCCATTTCAGCAGTTTCCTTGAGGCTGAGCATCTTCTTCTGCCTCAGTGAGGGGTGAAGAGCCCTGGACCAGTGCATGAGGCATCCCAGGAAAGCCCCAAGGCCTGTGCTGGGTCTGGAAGGTTTGAGGTTCCCCCAGCTTTCTCTGCTCCCTAGTGCAGAGGGCTGGGTGCAGGCAGCAGCAGAGGGAGTGGGGGAAGCTGGTTTTGAGGTGCTGAGGTATTCCCTGTTCCCATCTGACTCCAATGAGGACCATGGCTCTGTCAGTCCCCAGACCCACCACAGCCCACAGGGTACTTAGCAGAGCTGCAGTTGCTCCCCATAAGTTATTTCCAGCTTCTAACCTGTTGCCAGACAATCACTGGGTTGCAATTACCATGGAGCCCTCAGGCTGGAGCATCACCTCGCTTGGCTGGGCCAGCAGAGCCTGGAAGCCTGGGCTGTGCCCTAGTGTCACCCTGGCTCACCGAGCGGGGCCAGGTGCACACGTGCCCATCCTCTGCTGGGACCTGGGCTTAATTAATCTTCTGTCGAGCAGAGAAGTGGTAATGGTCCCGGAGGAAGCTGGCGAGATGATTGTGCTGGAGTGAGACAAAAGAGAACAGTTAGACTGTGACAGCTGATATTAAAATGACTACAACTCACTTCATCCCCCAGTCAATGCATTATATTCCTTATAAATAATGGGTGACTCCAGGTTAACTGTCTGTTGCCACATTCCAATTGTTGACATTTAATTAGCTTTAAAATTAAAGTGTTCTTTTTATTGCCCTGCCGTTAGAACTGCTTTATTTCTAATTGATGGAGATTAAAGTGCCTCCTCACCACCCTGGCTCCTTGGTGCTGGAGAAGGGTTCAGGGCTGGGGGCAGATTTGGTGGCAAGGTGATGGAAGAACAGAACCCTGGCTGTGGTGGCAGTGAGGGGCTGTGTCTCCACTGCACAGGGTCCTGGTCACCAGGGAGGGTTGAGGGATGCTGTTTCTCCTTCCCCATCACCCTCATGGGGATCTGGAGAGGTTCTCAGTGCCATATCCTGGCTCTGCACTGGCTGCAGAGCAAAGCCCTCACTGTGATCACCAGCAAATTAAGGAGCATCCCTTTTCCCCATCTGCTGGTATAAATGCATCCTGATGGGCAGGGGCTGGCAGAGCTTAGAGCTTCACCATCTCCATGATATCTCACACTATCTTCCTTGAAAATCACCCCAAAAAGCTGATCCTAGAGTGAGCCCAGGAGGGCTGAAGTCCTTGGAGCCAGAGAGCCTGTGCTGATGGGCAGCATGTGCCAGGACAGGATCTGCTTCCTACCTTTCAACAACAGGAGAAATGCTGACCCATCTGATCGGCCTGAGATGAAATTTAACAGCCTGAGGTGGGCATCAGGCACTGTTAAGAAAACCTCACCATCTTGCTCCGAGCTTAAATGGCTCTTTAAAAAGCTAATGCATAATTTAACCAGAGCAATTTGAAGCAGACATCCTCCCGGGGGCCGGCAGGCAGCCGTGGGAAACACTCATCCCCATCGCTGCGGGGAGATGCTCACTGCTTCCCCAGCATCCCAAATCTTCCTGCGGAGAGAGGGAAGCAGAGACTTGCCTGTTGCTCCAGCACATCCATACCGGCAGCAGGAGGTGAGGTTTATTGGCAGGGCCATGCTCTGCACCCAAGGTAAAAGCAACACCGAGTTGCAACAGCAGAAGATTGATGTGTCTGTCAGCGGTGACGCGGGGACCTGCTGCAGCAGCTGGAGCTGTGTGCGTGGAGCTGCCCTGGGCATCAATCTGGGGCCGGTTGTCAGGAGCGTATGGTACAGTCGGTGTTGGGGCTTGACGCTTTCCAAAGGTCTCCAGCCAGCTGGGAGGGAAGGGAGCTGGGATCCAGAGGCTCCTCTGTGTGGGAGCACCCTGAGGGGGGTTTCCTTCATTAACTGACCCCTTTCCTTCGTTAATTGCCCCTTCCCATAATTAATCCCCACTTTTACTTCCTTAGCTGCCTCGGGGCTGCCCTGCACTATGATGCTGCAGCTGATCTGGTCCTAAGGAGCCTGTGCTGGGAGCTTTCCCCTGCAGCAGTCCCAGGACAGCATGCAGCCCTGCATGGAGCTGGTTTGGGAGAAGATCCATCTGCATTGGTGGCTGAGCACCCCTTGTTGCCACTCATCCCCTCCCTGGATCCCCTTCATGCCCAGACAAGGAGAATCTGGTGCTTGGGGTGAGACCTGGGCACCCTGAGGAGAACCATAACCACACCTGTCCCTTAAGTCACTGAAGGTGTCACATTTGCATAAATCAGGATAAATGAGGACTCTTAATCCAAGCTAGCTACTTGGCAGCCCCCTCACCTAGGGGAACAGGGAAGAGGAATGAATGTGGTGGATGAGGAGGTTTGGGATGGATCTGCAGGGTTTGCCTTCCCGAGTTTTCTCATGGCACTCTGCCGAAAGGACAGGCATGCTGCTGGGCCAGTTGTGTTGGCTTAAGGGAACCAGTCAGATGGGAAGGAGCTACTGGAATTTGGGCTACTGGGGTGGCCGAGGGGTCCCCACAACTCTGAGGGTCTGGGCAACACTTCCCAGCACCCTGAAACACCACACAGCTGCTTTGCAGCTCGGCAGAGCTGGGGACAGTCTCTTTGCCAAGCAGCCAGTGTGACATTTAGGTAAATGCCAGAGCCATTTGTAAGTGCTTGTTTCCGTGGGTGCCCCATTTATTACACTGCAGCTCTTTGCTGAGCAGCCTGGTGTGCTCCCTCAGCTCCCAGATAAGCTCCCTAGCGGTGGCAGAGCACACTGGGGAGGTTTGGCTGTGCAAAAACCCATCAGAAAGTGTCCCCCAGCAAAGACTGAGAGGGACTGTTGTGGTTTTGGGGTTCCCATGGTGGCTCAGATCCCACAACTGAGGTCCCTGCTGCATCTGACCATGGGGTAGGAGTTCGGAGGACCAAGGATGTAGAACCCATAGCTCCCTGTGGCTGCCTTGGCACAGCCTGTGAGATCAGTCAGAAAACTGATTTGGTTAGAAGACACCTTTAAGATCATCCAACTGTTAAACAGCACTGCCAAGACTGTGGAGCTTGCCGGGATGGTGAGGGGACAGCTGGGGACAGCCAGTGACAGCCACCCCTGCTTCATTTTGCTGGCAGCCCAGGGGCCAGCAGGAGCCTATGCAGGCAAGCTCAGGCTATTTTTCTGTCAAATCATGTCTTTTAAGGAAAACTAGCCTCTTTTCACAGCTTTTCCCATAGACTTGCAGCCATGCCTTCACTTTTCAGCTCTCATGACCAGCTCCACTGACCACAACAGGGACAAACCCACCAAGACCTCCCAAGGGAAGAGGCTGGGAGCCAGGCCCCCAGGAGCAAATCCTTTGTTACACCCTGAGCTGAGCTTTCATTAGGTGAAAAGTCTTCTGCACAGCCAAACTCTGCCTGCACAGGCTTTAGGAAACAGTTTGCTCCAGTTTGCTTTATGGCAGATGGGGAAAGGGCTCTGGCTTTTGGGCTCAGTGGCCAGCCCCTGGCTAGCCCCATGGCCACCGATAGGGCACGGCTGCACCTGAGCTAGGGGCCACGGGTCCTGCACCGGGCATGAGGACCACGTGAGCGTGATTTCACGGTGCCTCTTTCATGTCAAAGCCTCACCAAAGCACTTGGGAGAGTTAATAATAGAACAGCAGCGAATTAAACAATGAATAATGGAGAAGGGTAATAGAAATAATAAATAATATATTTACAGACTTGCAGCCCTGCCCCTGCTGGCTCCTGAGGATGGGGCTGGCAGGTCCCCCATGACCACGGGCACGGCCGGTGCCACGCTGGGACTAAGTGCAGCTTGGCAAAGCCAGGCTTTGGATAAGGCAAGTCCCACACAGTGACCACAGCCGGGGGGCACCGGTGAATGTCACAGAGGCGTCATCAGGCAGCAGCTCCCAAACGTGGTGGATTAGCGTTCCTGAATGGGGCTTGCATGACAGAAAGCCTCTTGCTGAGCCATCTTTTCATGCTCTCTGGCTCCTAAACAACTCGATCTCACTTGACTGCAATCCCAAAATGGTTTAATGGTGGTTTATTTTCAAAGCAATACATGCAATAGCAAAGACCACTTTGCCTCACCCTGCATAGCTGGCACAGGCTCAGCGTTCTGGGGGGGAAGCGATGGAGAGGAGAATACAGAGAGGTGACACGGGAGTCCCATCACCCATCCCAAGCCTTGGAGTGGGCTGGCAGCAGCGTGGGGCAGCAGGAGGGCAGTGATTGCCAGGACCCCCTTGGCAGCATGCTTCACACGCTCCCCACCTGCTCCCGTGTGCCGGCTGCCAGCTGCTGCTGAATCAATGCCGGGGCAGCAGTGTTGGTTTGGGGGTTATGGCTCTGGCTGCCAGTATGGGACTGGTGCATGGGAAACCTAATTAACTGGGAAGGGCTGGTGCTGCTGGGGTCTCTGTTGCAGAGCATCCCTGAGGCTGGCAGAGTGCAAGGGCTGCCATCCTCCCTGAGCAGGGCATGCAGGTGGCAGGCGGCAGTGGGGACAGGGAGGTCAGGTGGTGATGGATGAGGCTTTTCTGGGGGCAGCGTGGGTGGGTGTCTGCCTGGGCTCCAGCGCCTGAGGCTGATTTATCACTTGTTGTGATGGGTCTGTAGGATTGAATTCTATATGGGAGCCAGGGGGAGAGTTATCCTGGGTGCAGTCATTTGGGAGCAGGTGCCTGGATCTTGCACAGACCCTGGGAAACCACCACACTCTGCGCCAGGCACCCCAAAATATCTGGTTCTGTCTCAGGGAAGGATTCCTGGCTCCCAGGAGCACTGGGGCTGAAAATCCCTGCATCTTTGGATTGGAGCCAAGGGCTTTGAGCCCTCAGATATCCCCCTGGTCCCCTTAGGGTGGGCTCAGTCTGGCTCTGCCTGCTCCAAGAGAGGCCCCTGCCCACAACAATCCCTGGACACTGTGCGCATCCTTTCCCAGTGCTATGCAGGCTCTGGACCATATTGTTAATGTGTCTGTCACAGGGCAACCCACAGGCAAGGTAATATTGATGTAGCCATTAAAGGACAGGGAGAACAAGGCGTGTCACCACTGCCACAGCGCCAGATCCCTTGCAGATGTTGGTGACACCTGGACCAAGGTCAAACTCCCCCCCCCCCACACTCTCTGCTGCTCCTGTGGGTACCACAGGTGGGTGCTTCTCTGCATCACCCCCCCAAGACTGACACATGGTGCCAGTGTCACCATCTTCCACCCTAAAATTGAGTGGACACACACACATACACAGTACCTCTGCCACCAGATCCTGTGCTACCTGGGAGAGGAGGGAAAAAACACTGGGAATCCTTAAAATAACACCCAACTGTTTAAGGATGTGAGAACCATATTAAATCTTGGGGAAAAGGAGCAATTATCCTGTCAGGGAAGGTGATATAATTTTGGAGAGTGAGTTCTGCAGCTGTAATTTTTTTTCCCCACCATTTCTCCCCCAGAGGGATTTAGTGGCCAATTATCCATTGGGTAGCAGGAAGGTTCTGGCTGCAGGCTGCGTGTGCTGGGGCTGCAGGCAGCTGCTTACCCTGCTGCTGCTCTGCTCTTTCAAGGGCTTTTGCACTAAACAGCAGCTTTGCTGCCCACAAACCTCTGCTCTAGGTCCCTGTGGCATCGTTGGCCGTGGTGGTGTGGGTGACATAGAGCTGATGTTCCATGAGGACACATGCCCATGGCTAGCTTTGCCCTTTGGTTTTGCTGCCTTCTGTAACCTTTCCAAGGGTGCTGGGTGCAGTGCTCCCAGTTTCCCCTCTCCCCAGGATATGTACAGCCATGTGTCACGGAAGGAGGCTTAGCAAGCTCAGAGCACCCAGGTGCTGCAGGATGAGCACCCAGGGAGATGCCCAGGCTCAGTGTCCCTTTGTGGAGCACTGAGGGAGAAATCTGAAGTCCCTTCTCATCCCAGGAGCTGGCTGGCACAGGTAGTGGCACTGGTGTGGGTGCTAGCACAGGTGCCAACACTGACAGGGGTGCTGGTGCAGATGCTGGCACTGGTGTGGGTGCTGGTGCAGGTACTGGCACTGGTGGACAGCAGGGTAGGGAGGGTTAACACTGGGCTGCTGGGGAACATAATTAAGTGCTAACTTGTCATTTTTTTAATGAAGTACCAGAGCTGGAGATTTATAATTGCTAATGAGCCAGAATAATAATTAGTTGTTTTTTAATGAGGGCAATGATCACTCGGAGGGAGAGAGAGAGCGCGAGCGAGAGCTGGGACCTGCTTTGGCCTAATTTTTCTTCCATGTTTGTGTGATGTATCCAAGAGCCTGGACTGTCCTTGTCCCCAGGTGGTGGTAGTGGCCCTGCCAGCTTTGTGCCCACCCCTCGGAGCAGGACCAAGGATGCCACAGACCCTACCCAGGTACCAGCTCCCAGCAATGAGAATATTTGGGTGCCAAGGACATCTCTGCATGGTCATCTCTTGACTACATATTTGCATGGCGGCCCTGGGAACCCCAGGGATGAGTCCCTGCCCTCTGGGGTGTCCATGTGTCCCTGGTGCCTCCCTGGCCTCTTTCTGTCCTTCCCAACTGTCTCTGGCCAAACTCACCCAGCATTCCTTGGGCATCACTGGGTGCAAGGAGGACTTGGAAGGTTGGTCACCAAGCCTGTCCCCTGCTTGGGGATGCCTGGGTGCTGTATGACACTGAGCTTGTCACCCTATGCTGTGCCCTGGCATGGGTATGGGTACTGACAGCAGAGAATATCATCCCCCTCCCCTGTCCCCCCCCCCAAAAAATAAAAAAAAAAGGGAGTGTGACATGTACAGGATCAGAGGGCAAAAATCAGATAACTAATTAGGTAATTGCAGGTGATTATCTTTAATTAGAGAAAGGGAGGGATGTGAATCAGGGGGATGGGGAAGGTGGAAGCTGCCAGGCTGAGGGAGATGCTGAGTTCCCAGTTAGCCCTGGCTATGGATTGATGGGATCACTGAGCCCCTCCCCAAACCCCAGCTGTCTTGGCTCCTGCCGAGCACCTGCCTGCTCATTCACTCTCAAAAACCTTCCTAATTGCAGCAGAAACCTTGAGAGCCTCCAGTGATTGCCTCTGAAGGATTCATAAATCAGGCAGCAAAGAATGGGAGAGGTCTGCAATATTGTTTCAAAGAAAATTAAAAATAAGAACCAAAAAAAAAGAGACAAACTGAGCAGAGATGGAAACAGCTTAAGCCTGTGGGGTGGCTTCATGCTCTGGTTTTTCTAAGGAGATAAATAACTTAGCCATTCTGGAGGAAGAAGGTGTCCCCCAGCCCATGGCATCGCTTCCTCTGGATGCTGCCAGATCCCCTGGGAGAAGTGGCTGGGCTGTGCCTTGGGCTGGGCTTGCTGCTGGCAATGGAGCACATCCCCATGGCTCTGGCAATGCTGGGGTCCCTGGAGCTGCTGCTCAGCTCCACCATGCTGGTAGGGATGGCAGAAAACATGGCACTGGGGGAAGGTGCTGGCACTGCCTGGAAACTCATCCTGGCAAGTGGTGTTGCCGTGCCATGAGTGTCACTCCAGGATCTGCCTTGCTGAGCAGAAGGTGCAGGAGAAAACCCACCCCAAGCAGACAGGGCCATTAAACCAACGTACTCTATTATTACTCCAAGGTGTAATTAAACTTAATTGTCAATTATTAAGTGAAGACGTGGAACAGGCACAATGACAGCATCCTCCCCCTGTTCACTGCAGCAGAGGGGAGTAGGTCCCAGCACCAGGATCCCCCATGTCCCAGCTTCCTAATCCCCCCCAAACAGAATCACTGAATCATTAAGGTTGGAAAAGACCTTTCAGATCATCCAGTCCAACCACCAACCAGCACAGGTCACCACTAAACCATGTCCCTCAGCACCATATCTCCATAGCTGTTCAACACTTCCAGGCATGGTGACTTCTCCACTTCCCTGAGCAGCCTGGGCCAGGGCTTGACAACCTTTTTGGGGAAGAAGTTTTTCTTGATGTCCAACCTAAATTTTCCCCAGCCCAACCTGAGGCCATTTCCTCTTGTCTTGTCACTTGTTTCCTGGAGAAGAGACCAGCTCCCACCTGGCTTCAACCTCCTCTCAGGGAGTTGCAGAGAGTGAGAAGGTCTCCCCTGAGCCTTCTCTTCTCCAGACCCACCTCAGCTGCTTCTCACAACACTTGTGCTCCAGACCCCAATGTGACTTTGATTTCACTAGGAAACAAGCGGCTGTGGCTGTTCACGCTGCTCTGGTTCTTGCTGCCTCATGAGAGCTGAAATCTGACCTTTTTTAATATACAAGGCTGTGATTTCGGAGCCGGGAGCAGCTCTTGGAAGAAAAGATGAGAGTGAGTGAGATGTGGGGAAAAGAAAGCCCATCACAGCCTCCCAGCGGGGCTGAACCAGGTGGCATTTCACCTCCCCACCGAGGGCTGGAGCCGAGCTGGTGGCAGGATGCTTGGAGGGACATTGGCGGGATACAGGACCTGTGGTGGTGGCAGCAGTAGCATGTGGGAGCCTGTCCCAGCAGGGCAGGGTTGAAGGACAAGAGGCAGAGAGAGGCAAGTGCCTGTTTAAAAATAAATGCCATCTGTCAGGCGCTGGGTGTCGGCAGCGAGAGCGGGGCCGGGCAAACAGAGCCTGCCTGGAAATTGCAGCCGTGTGCCGTGCCACCGACGAGGTCCTGATAATTGTGCTTTCTTTTCTTCCTTTCTTTCCCTTTTCCCCCTGCTGAGCTGCAATAATTGGGTGCTGTCGCCCGAGCTCATCCGCTGCCGGCTCCCTGAAAGGAGCTCTGCAATTAGCAAGCGTCACCCTGTAATAAAGCCTTTAATATCCGCTTTCACGCCTTGTGCTGCAGTTGCTTAGCCCTCTTCCTATACCTCCCCCCATCTCCATTCCCATCCCACCCCCATCCAATTCCCCATTCCATCCCACACTGATCTACATCCCCATTCCCACCCCCATTCCATTCCACCCCACCCACCCTAGTCCCATCCACAACCCCATCTCAGCCCCATGCCATTTGCATCCCCTTCCCCATCCCATCCCACACTGATCTACATTCCCATCGCCATCCCCATCCCTATCCCATCTCCACCCTATCCTTATCTCATCCCCATCTTCATCCCCATACCATCTCTACCCCATCCTCATTCCCACCCCATCCCCATTTCCATCCCATCCCATCCCACACCCATCACCCAGAGCAGCAGTTCCAGCCCCAGTGCAGCCCCTGCCCACCCTCTCTGCTCCACCCAGGACATGGTCCACCAGCTGGAGGAGAGTTTAGAGGCCTGAGGTCCAATCCTGACCCACTTTCCAGAGCTCAAAAGCCTCCAGCAGCATTTCAGAGCTGATCCCTGCCTGGGAGCTCTGCACGGGGCTGGGGTTCCCAGGGTGCTTCCTAACAAACGCTTACAATAAGGTAATTATGGGCAAAATAATAAATGTGTCAGTCCTTGTGAGAAGGATTGTTAGCAGGAGGGGGGAGTGTGGGGGGTGGTCCTGCCGTCGTGTGGAGCCTCCCTCTGCTCTCCCTACATGTTAATTAACTGGGGGAAAAGCTCCCCAGCCCCGTGCTGTGCCCATTATTTATGACCCTCTTGGGGCCGTAGTGACTTATGGGCTCTCCTCTCTGTTGCCTTTCCCTTGCTTCTCTCCCTCCTGGCTGCCGTCTCTCAGTATGTGCCCAGCAAGACCTGGGACACAATGGGAGGGGAGATAGTGGGAGAGGGGTAGGGAAAGCTGCTGAGCCTAAGGGTGCCTCTACCTTCTCGGGAGGGTTGGGCAGAATCAGCCTCGCTGCCTCCACACTGGAGGGAGTTGCAGGTCCTATCCAACACCTAGGGATGCCCAAGGTGCTTCTCCATCCCTGGTAGACACAAGATAGATGATGGGATGGGATGGGATGGGATGGGATGGGATGGGATGGGATGGTGGCAGCAGTGTGGGATCTTCCTTCCCCTCCATCCCACAGGACCACCAGCCTGGGGTGTGACTGCAGCCCTGCACCAGTGCGACCTCCACAGGCAGGCACCAGCCCCAGCTCTCCCTTCCTGGGCAGCTGATGTCCTAAGAGCCCCGTGGCAGGGAAGAGGAGTTGGACATCACTTTATAAATCATTGTCTCCCTTTATAGATGGAGTTTTAACCTTCCCAGCTTCTGCCTGGCGATTTATTAGCAGTTTGATTTCCTGCAGCAATAACTCACTGTGCTCCCTGGGGCGGGTGGCAGGGTTGCTCTGCACCCTCAAGTGGGTCTTTGGCACCCCAGCAGGGACAGGGCACCTCCTTACCTTCATGCCAGGGTGCCCCCAGGCAGGAGTGCCCCTGGGACCCCGTTTTGCAGTGCTGCCTTCTCCCTAATGCAATGGTGGAGAGTAGCCAGGGCTCCTGCCTGTGGACAGGGATGTGGCTGTGGACCTCTGTCTGCACCACTGATAGGACAGGGACGAGGATGGAGACGGGGACTGGGGTGGCTCTGCTGGTGCTGGCAGGAGAGTCCACACTGCCAGACTGTAAATGGATGGGGTTGGAGTTGGAGATGGGGAAGAGGATGGGGTGCGATGGAGATAGGTGAGGGGATAGGATGGGAATGGGGAATGGGATGAGGCTGGGATGGGAATGAAGATGGAAGTACTGGCAGTTGGTCCCACCCTGTCCCCAGGATCCTTGGCTCAGCCTGTTCATGTTCCTGCACAGACCTGACAGCTGAGGGATTTTCACTCCCCAAAGGATTTTGTTAATTAGGAGACTTCATCGCTCGCTATGGCACACACACGCACACCCACTCAGCTCCAGCTCTTCAAAGGCTCTGCCCACCCACTCTGCCGCAGTGCTGCGGGCTGGGGTCGGGCTGGTGCAGGGCAATCACGGTGGCATCGTGGTGAGGAGGTGACATGTGGACCCTGCTCCCCCAGGGCTCAGCCCAGAGAAGAAAGCATGGAGCACGTTCCTGCCCCTTGAAGTTCACTGCCCTAATGAGGTCTAGGCTAAGACGATTAAGAACTTTAATGATGGGTTTTATAATCTTGCCTGAAAGGGAAACATGCCTCTGCTCTCCTTGGCCCTGCCCTGGCCCAGCAGGGATGTTCCTGCCTGGTGACCTTGTGCCAATGCCCTCCCTGGCACCTCTGGGTGGGTTTTGCCCATTCATTGGTTGGGTTTGATCCTGGTGCTGCCCATGAGGCTGGGACAGGGGTGAGTGAGGCAGTGTCTGGGTGTGCCCAAGGAGGCAAGAGGTGGTTCACTTGGCACCTTAGTATAGCAGCAAGCCCACATGCATCTTCCTCCAGATGGGTTTCAAACCACCCAGGGCACTGGGTGCCATGGTCACACTGTACCCACCACCTGCTGTACCTCCATCACACCTGCCATACCTACACCATACTAGCTGTACCTTCACCATACCCAACATCCCTGCCCTGTACCTACTGCCCCTGACCTGTACCCACTGGTCTGTGCTCTGTACCCACCATCCCTGCCTTGTACCCACCGACCCTGCACTCCTGTGGCAGCAGCACGGGGGCATAGGGTGCATTTCCCACAGCCTGTTGAGCACATGACAAGGCAGCAACTGATCCCTGCTGCTCCAGTGTAATACTACAGAAACCATTTCCACAGGATCCCAAACTATATCATTTATTCTTCACAAAAATCCAATAAAGAGCTCAGTCCTTCTCCGTAGGCAGATAAAGCCCAGATTAAGGGGGCTGCCTAGATCAAAAAGAAAGAAAGAAAAAAACAACCATAAAAACCAGCAAAAAAAGGAGGAAGTGCTGGGAAAGTGAGTGAGGGATGCAGAGGAGACTTCTTCCACCTTCTCTCTTTCCCAAGGCTGCTGCAGCTGAGGGTTTTATTACAAAAAGCCACCTAAGTATTACAGGCTAATCCCTAAATCCCAGCCTAGTAAAATATGTGATGGATTTTGTAAATTGTGCCCTTTACAAAGCTGATTGAACTTTTTTTTTCCCCCTGCTAGTTCCCTTTTCTTCTCCTTCCCCCTCCTCTCCCAAGGGATTTTTTTTTCTCCTTGGGGACCATGCTGCCTTTTGGTGTCTGTGTCCCAGCCCTGCTCCTGCTCCAGTCTGACACCACAGCCTCTGATGGCAGCCACTTAATGGTGAGGATGACGTGGGAGATGACTAGGGACATGGCAGACATGGTCGATGGGGAAGAGGATACAGTGGGGTGGGATGGGGATGGGCATGGAATGGGATGGGGAATGGAAAGGGGATGGAGATTGGAGTGAGATGGGGATGAAAAAGGGAACAGGGAAGGGGATCAGGATGATGAAGGGGATTGGGAGCCTGCTCATGATCCTGTGGTTGGAGCTGGCTGCCTGCAGGATGGATTTCTCCTTTCCCCATCCTGTCCCTGCAGCTCACTAGCAGCCTCCTGTGTGGAGGCAGGAAGGCATGGCCAAGACCCATGGGTGACCTTCTCCTCCTCGCCTCAGTCTGATTTTAGGGCTTTCTGCCTTCCCCAGGGCAGGCAAACAGGCCTGGGTTCCGATGGGGATGGGTGTCATGTGGGTCCTCCTGGGTGCTGGCTGACTCAGGGGCACCCATGCTACCCCTACTGTGCTGGGGCCAAGAACCAGAACCCTGGGGAGGCTGTGGTGGGTCAGACAGGGACTGTGTTATCTTTGGCTCCTTCTCAGAGACTGTGGAGGGTCTTGGCTGCTTGGCTGGGCTATAAATCCCAGTTGTCAGAAGAGGCACAGGTTGGTCTGAAACCCTTGCATGACCAGGAACCACGGATCATCACCAGCTTGGCTGGTGCCTACCCAAACACCCTTGGGTGTCCTTGGAGTGCTGAGACAGTCCTTGGGGCTGGGGTGTGCTGTGAAGGTTAGAAATAGCTTACAGCCATCCCAGCAGGGTGGGTAGTGATGCCTGGCATCGTGAACCCTCCTGAACAGAGAACATTTCAGCACAAGAGAGGATAAACTTGGGCACATCTTTCCTTCCTCCAATATGATTTCCTGTTGTTTTTTTTTTTATTAAAGCAAGATGTTGCTGGCAAAACTTGTACTCCCTTCCCTGTTTTTCCATTAAATTATTTTGCAGAGAAACATCTGGCTCAGCTAATGAATGGGCTATTCCTGCCTGTCATGGTGGAGATGCTGATCTCCCTGCAGTGGCTGAGGGCAGCTGGCAAATGCCAACTGCCACCGTGGTGCCTGTCATCTCATGTTGCTGGGTGACATGTGGGGCAGTGAGGATGGAAACCCCCCAGCATCATGCCCTGTGTAGCAAACTCGGAGCTGGGAAGAAGAGAAACATCTGCCACGTCTTTCATGTTACTTTGTTCCACCCTAAGCAGCTTTTACTTTTGCTTTAAGGGTAATGCTGAGGCTGATGGAGACTGGGATCAGATCCCAGATCTGAGACGGGCTCCAGCCCTCAGCAGTCAGAACCAAGTCCAGATCTCTGCTGGGGACTCAGATCCTCTGGAGAGAGCTGAGCACCAGCAGTGTTTGGGGGGTGATATGCACTGAAGCCCCCCCCAGCCTGACCCAATCTGAACCAGATGCCTTCACCTCCAAATTGAGCCTTGTGAAAAACCCAGTGGGATGAGTCCACTATGCAAATCTGGGGACACCTTTGCTGCCCTCCAAGTGCCCAAACATGCAGCAAAGGGTAACTGAGCTCCTGCTGATGCTGACTGTGGAGTCAGAGGTGCAGGGCCGTGCCTCATTTTCCCCAATACCAATGGATGCTGTGCTTGGGACAACTGGGAGCCACCCAGCCCTTCCTCTCCTCCTGCAGCCTACTGGGGTGGCTGAACACCGGCGTTACATGTGCTTAAAGCAAGCACTGGTAGATGCTAGGTGGTAACCATGGCAACTGCCAGGTTTCTGTTGCCTTGCCCTTGATAATCACCTTGAGATGCCACCATGTCCTGGTCACCAGCTGGACACTTCACGTCCCACTGCTGGTCCCTGAGCTGCTCTGGCTCATGTAGATGATGTGGTAGCAGCAAAAGCTATGCCAGGGATCCCCTTCCCCATCCTGGCACGAGGGCTGGGTACAGGCATCCAAAATCACTTGGAGCTCCTGGAGTCTCCCTCGTTCGCAGGGTTAGGAGCCAGTGCTGTGGGGTGGGAGACGGAGCCCTACAACATCCGATCCACACATCCCCAGTGCCGGCAGCAACCCTGCCCGGCAGCACCGGTGGAAGGAGCCCCGTGAGATGCACAAAGCAACATCTGCGAGTGCTTAACCACGCAGCCAGCCCAGCCCTTCCCGAAATAGCTCGCTGGGGTGGGCTCCCATGCCAGCACTGATGTCATTTGCTTTCATTTCCCTCCCGTCTGCTCCTTTCCCTGCTGGAGCCACCATTCACTTGTCAGCCGTGCTCCGTGCCGAGGACTTTGCTGCCGCAAGTCTGGCCTGTGCCGGCACAGCCAGGGCACCGCTGAGGGATGGCTCGTGGTGCAGAGGGGTTGGGTGGGTCTGCTTGGTGGTTGTGATGCCATCAGGGTTTCTCCATGTCCCTCATAGGAGCCAGGACAAGACCTTATTTCTCCAGCAGCGTGGGCACTGAGGGCCAGTTGGGGAAGCTGGGGAAATCCAGGCTCTTGGTTGCTGGTTGCTCCAGTGGGGTCTGTGCAAATGGATCCCAAGGGGAGATCTTGGGGGTCCCACATCCTCAGCTGTGCCTCCACTCCTCCAGGAGTCCTAAGGAGAGGGAATGCCCTAGCTGCGCCCTGGCATGTGGCTCTGGCACTGCAGGGCTTACTGGCAGGTGTACCACAGGGGCATGCACCCATGTCCCCGAGCAGCTCCCTGGGGCTGCTTGTGCCTTTGCACCGTGTCTGCAGCCAGCTCCAGTCTCTCTCCATTCACAGGGGGTTAACTTGGCCACTGCCGTGCAAACAGAGCCAGGACCCGGAGCTGAGCCAACCCTAGCAGGCAGGAACCGGCCAGCTGGCTGCAGCCTCTCGCCTGGCTCCAACACCAGCACATGCCTCCAGAGCAACGTGTCGGCTCAGCATCCGCCGCCGCAGCCACTCGTTCGGGGCTCGGCTCCATCCCTCCCTCCAGCACCGCGGGATCCCACTGAGGAGGTCTGGTGGCTCCCATGGGCTGGAGGCGCAGGCACCCTGGGGCAAAAGCTCATGGAGAAAATGCCACCTGTCCCTGCTCTGTGCCTGGGGACACCATCCAGCCAGGGTCTGTGACAAGAGGACCGTGGCATGCTGCCCAACATTGCATCCATCCCATCTCAGCAGTTTTTCAGTGTTGTAGATCGCCGTTGCAAGCTGGATGTCCCTTTGTCGCCGCACGGGTGACCCTCGTGCCACCAGGGCACGACATCCAGGGGGGATGGTGAAGTGGAAGAGCAAATGGTAGGTGTTTGGATTCGCCAAGAGGCTTGCAGGAGGAGAGAGTTCTGCCAGGCACAGCCTTCGTGCCATGCTGGCGTCTGCCAGCCGCAGCCACTCCCTCTCGGCAATGAGGCTTCGTTCAGAGATTTATTGCTGTCTCATGGAAAAATCAGTGTAGTGGGAGGACTCCTCATGCAGCTAGGGAAGAGCTGGCGAGGGCAGCACCCCTGCCGGCTTCTGCTCTCCCCAGTTTCCATTTCTCTGCCCTAAGGCAGCGCAAGAGACCCCATGTCCCCTTGATCTCCTCCAGGGATACACTGCCTCTGGTGATGCCCCTGTCCCCTCCATCACCCTGGCTCAGCACAGCACCCATGCGTGCTGCCCACTGTGCTACTCCAAGAAGCACAGGTTGTGTCCCCTCTGTCCTCTCCCCTGCTGGAACACATGGCACCAAGTCCTCAAATAATTGCTTCATTACAGGCTAATTACCACAATTAGCTGAGCAGTGCTCCTGCAAGTGCCTGCTGGCCTGCACACAGCAAGTTGCATTTCCTCCAGCCCTGCAGCCTATGGTGGTGGCACCAAGCACAGTCCAGATGGACCAGAGTATGCTCTGCATGGCTTGCAGGGCCCAACCTCAGGATCCTGAATGATGCTCAGTCACTTGGGGACCGCGGGCTGCCTATGTGGCTTTACTGGTCCCCCTAGAACTACCTTGACTATCACTGTGGGGGTGCCTGCAGCCCTTGCTGCTCACCACACATGTTTTATCTTTAATTCCTCCCCGGGCTCTCTCCCATACATGGCACAAGAAACAGAGGCAACTCTAGCCCCAGGGACTCCAGAGGTCCCAGGTTGTCTCCTCTGCTGCACCTAGCAGCACCAGGAGCTGTATTGGCCCTGGCAGGACCCAGCAGCCCAGAGGTCACAGTGATGGGCACATTGCCTTTGGACTAGTCTCACATAGCTGCTTAGCAGCAAGGGGAACCCAGGCTGAGCAGAGGCAGGATGAGTCCCATGGGGCTGGGCAGCACATGGGACCTGGCAGGGATAAGGTGACAGGGGGTCATGCTGCAGAGTTGCTGTCTTTGAGTCCTTTCATCTGCTGATGCGCTGTCACGATGGAGGGTGTAATCGGGATGTGCTGCAGTGACTCGGCTCGGCTCGGCTCGGCTTGGCATGGCTCAGCTAATGCGTGCCACTGTGGTGGCGGGGGTGCTGGTGGGGTGCTGTCCTGTTATGGGCTTATTTGCATTGCTTTGTCGCAGGCTGCTTAATACAGGAATCGTTTCCAGTGACACAAGTTGTGGGTGGGTGCTAAACGGGGGGAACCCTACCAGCACCTGAAGGTGCTGTGTGGAGGTGGGGTGCAAGTGGGCTCAGAGATGACACATCCCCATCAGTCCTTCCTCCAGCGTGGGAGAACATGTGAGGAGCTGGTGGGATGGGGAAAGAAAAGATGCTCCCCTGTCACCTCAGTGTCTGCACTGTCCCAGCGCCACCGTGAGAGCCAGGAGCGGTGGGGACAGCAGTGTCCCGTGCCAGCGGTTCGGCTCAGCCCTGTTGTCGTTGCTGCTGCCTGAGCTGTGGCCATGTTTATGAATAAATGAAGAGCAAGCAAAGCGTCTGCATAATGGCACGATGACAAATGTGTACTGAAACCGGAGGGAAAAGGGAACGATTTGAGGAATTCAATTATTTAACAGAAGCTTGTTACTGGTGTAGGCACTGGGGAGCCTGTGCCAGTCTGGCCCTAGGCACTGGTGGCAGGAGGAGGTGTGGGGCAACCCAGGGTGCCCTGTAGGATCTTGAGGACTGCAGCTGAGTGGGGGTTGAGATCCCCCCACAGGGGAGGGGAACACAAAGGGTGGGGGTCTGCAGGTGCTGGTGGCTGGGTGAGGGTGGGCAGCATGGGCAGTGGGAGGGCAGAGTGGGCACATGGCTGGGGAGAGCACCAGGGGAGCTGGAGGGATTCATTCACACCTTGCCTGGGCTGGCAGCACCCTGCTAGGGAGGTGCAAATGGACTCGGCAGGAGCTTGCTGCCCTGCCAAACCCCCTTGTGCTCAGCTGAATTGCTGGTGGCTCAAGGCAGTGTGGGGCCTGATCCTGTTCGGCTGGGAGCTCTGGTGTAGGATAGTTGATCCAGCCCCAGAGTTGCTGGAGTTTAATGTCACACGAGTCAGGACCAGACCTCACCGAGGGGGACACGTATTTAAAATTGATCTAAGTCGGTCCCACTCTTCCCAGCCCTCAGAGAGGTGTGTCCCCATGGCCTGGCTACGGTCACATCTGCCTGGCACAGGAGACAAGGAGCACTGGCTGCCTGTCCTTACTACCTCTGCTAGGTTCCCCTCCATGGGCAGCAGCAAGCTGGGGGCTCAGACAGGTGCGTTCCTCCCTTCAGGCATTGCAGTGGCTACAGGGGCCTCCACTCTATCCTGCACCATAACCAGTGCAGCCTTCCCACCAGTGGCTTCCCCTGAGGCCGTGAAGCCATGCCACGACCTTGGCCGTGGACGCCAGGGGCTGAGCCCAGCACGGCGGATCAGTGTGCATCACTCCCCTGCCACGCAGCCAGTGGTGACGAAACCTGGCAAGGACATGAGTGTGTGAACGCGGGCCGGGGTTGGCAGGAGATGTGGGCTCCAGCAGCCAGCTCTCTGTGCACACCAGGCTGCTCGCAGCGCTGCCTGGGGACCGCTGGCTCTTAGCTTGCATATGCTGCGAGGTGATGTGCTTTCATCCCCTCCAGCCTCCTTTGGCTGACAGCCGGCAAATGCCCGGCCTTGGGCAGAGGCTCGAGTCAGGATACTTGTGTCCAGCACAGCCCATGGTCCCTCCATGCCTCCCTTTGCTTGCAGTAGCTCTGTGATGCAGGAGCAGACCCCACCGGAGCCTTGGTGGTACTCCAGCATCCTCCACTTGAACATTTCATCCAGAAAAGGGCTGTCAAGCCCTGGCCCAGGCTACCCAGGGCAGTGATAGAGTCACCATCCCTGCAGGGATTTCAAAGGCCGGTAGATGTGGTGCTGAGGGACATGATTTAGTAGTGGACCTGGCAGTGCTGGTTAACTGTTGGACTTGATGATCTTAGATGTCTCTTCCAGACAAAATGATTCCATGAATCTATGATTCTAAGAACACAAACCAGAGCATGGTGTAGGCATACCAAGCAGCATCCACCACTGAATCTGGGTAGGGCTGAGCATCCTTCCCCAGCTGGCTCCACTGTGGGAGCTGCTGCCCATCCCAGCCCACCAGAGGATCCTGATGGCAGTTTAATTACAGCCCTCGTGCCAAAGCAGCCTGTAGTCTGTTGTGGCCTCAATGCTCCCTGTGCCACTGCCCCAGCCCTGCCAGTTGCTCTCAGCAATTCCAAGCCCTCAGTGCTGACAGCAGCCAGAAGGAAGCAGCTGTGTGCCAGGGAGGCAGAGCCTGGCAGCGGGCAGCTGTGCTGCAGCCCGTGCCAAGCCGAGGAGCCACAGCAGTGAACAAGCCCTGGCTAATCTGTTGGGCTGTTCATCCACAGGATGCCAATGTCTGCTGAACATGAACCTGGTGCTTTCTGGTGCTTGCTCTGAACAAGCAGGATTAGTAGCAGGGTGTGGGTTTCTGGGGAACCCTGTGGAGATTCAAAGTGCCTTATGGATTAGGTACCACCTCAGAGTCTCTTTGTCCCAGACTCCCCCTCCCCAGGGTCCCTGCAGAGCAGCAGCCACAGTGAGTGGCTATTTGGAGAGAAGAAAAATCACAGCATCAATCAGACGAGGGAGAAAGAGCAAAGCTGGGTGATTTAGGTGACTGGTCACCACTGTAACTGATGATGAGCTGCGAGTTGAGGAGAGAGAAATAAGGCAGTGACAGAGGCTGGAGTCTGTTTGCACAAACTACTTTATCCACAGAGGGGATCCAGCACCCAGGGAAGTGATAAATCCCCTTCACCACAGCCATGAGCTCAGATGAGATGGCTTTTGAAGGAAGACAGCAGCTCAGCCGTGAGTTACTGGCTGGGGAGCACCCATGCCAGCTGGTGTGGGACCCCAGGGATGCCAGGACTCTGATGTGGGACCCCAGAGATGCCAGGTCTCCAGTGTGGGTCCCCAGGGATGACAGGTCTCTAATGTGGGGCCTCAGGGATGCCATGTTTTTGATATGGGACCCCAAGGATGCTGGGTCTCTGGCATGGACCATGATGGGAAGTATGGCTTCAACCGAGATGTGCAGGGGACCCCGAGGTTCCTGGTCCCCTCCTGTCCCATGCTGGTGACACACTGTAAAGTCTTGCAGCTACACCATGCTGCACCATGCAGTCCCTCTTCTTATTCCCCAGCCCTTCTATCTTCTTTAGCTCTCATTTACAAGCAAACTGCAGCCCAGGATGAGGAAGGAAGAGGAAGAGGAGACACTGGAGCCTGGTGTTTTATGCCAGATGGGCAGAGGGAAATAATCTTTAATTGTTTATCCAGAAGCGGTTGTGTGATGTGATGCAATGCAGCTGAGTCACCCTCCTCTGGTGGTCCTCACTCCAGGGCAGGGGGCTGGAAGAGAGGGGACCCAAGACTGGGGGTACCCCGGACCTCTCTGCCTCCAGCCCCCTGCCTCAGAGCCAGAACCACCAGGCAGAGATCCCCCTCTGCCTCATTTCCCTTGATGCAACCGATGCTGCTCCTCATCCTCCAGAAGGATCCATGGCCATGGCCAAGGGTGTTGCATGACGGCGTGATGGAGAGGTTGTGGCTCTTTCAGGGACCATTAATCACCAGCAAAATAAAAGCAATATAAAGTCTGTGGGCAGGCTGGGAGCCACATGCTGCCTCGATGCCATGGCCAGAGCATCACTCTCCTTCGTCGCTCTGGGTTCCCATTTCTTCGCCTGCCTTCAGCAGTGCAGATTTCCCCTCATTTTCCTTAAGCACAGCAGCCACCCTCCATCCCTGGGCACTGGTGCTCACGTACCCGAGCCCAGCAAACGATTTACACAGAGATGATGGACGACCTTGCTTGCTCATCTAAGTTTGTGGCTGAGATGTCTCTGCAGAGAGCAGAGCTGGCTGGGAGGAGGGGGGAGTTCATTTTGCAGGCTCGCTGGATTGGGATGCTCGGGATGCGGTGCTGATGCTTTGTGCTGGAGGGGTCTTTTATTTTTTGTCTTTAAATGAGTTTTTAGGGTGTTTGGTTGTTTTGTTTTTTTTTTAACAACCTCACAAATCAATCCCCCATCAGCCATACCCTGCCTTTGGTAACAGCAGGTAAATGGATCCCGGGATCCTTGGCTCTCCCACGTGCAACACGTGTGTGCCCAGAGTCCCTTTGTGCCTGTGTGCACGTGTGTCGAGCTGTGCTGTACACGTGGCTGGGCATCAGGATTTCTGAGGGTGTACACTCTCTCCTGCTGTATGTATGGGTGTGCATAGCTTTATGACAACTGAAATGGAAAAGACAATTGGATGTCAAAACCTATCCAAGGAGCCCATTTATACCCGCTGACTTTTATGGGATTCCCACTGATTGATTCAGGCCCCATAAAAATTCCCACAGCAGCTCTCACCCTTCTCCCAGCCAGCTCTGCCTCTGCTCAGTAGGGATGTGACTGACTCCTCTGCCTGCAGTGGGATTCTATCTGGGATCCCTAGATGTGCACCTTCTTTCCAGCTCCCTGTCAGAGCTGCTCCAGATCAGGGATGCAGTGCATGTGCCTCTGAGCCATCCAGAGAGGTCATGGCAGGGGTTAGTGCAGGTCACCATGTGTCACCAGGAGTCAGGATCATAGAATGGTTTTGCTTGGAAGAGACCTTTAAAACCATCAAGTCCAACTGTTAGCCAGCACTGCCAGGTCATCACTAAACCATGTCCCTCAGCACCACATCTACAGGTCTTTGAAATCCCTGCAGGGGTGGTGACTCCATCACTGCCCTGGGAAGCCTGGGCCAGGCCTTGAAAATACTTTTGGGGAAGAAACTTCTCCTAATATCTAACCTAAACCCCCTCTGTCACTACTTGAAGCCATTTCCTCTTGTCCTATCATGTGATGCTGGTGCAAATCACCTGTGGATGGGTGCAGGGCTCGGCACAGCCCATGGGACTCATTGAGTGGGTGCTAGTCCAGCACTCCTTGCACTTCCCTGGCCCTGTGTCTGTGCCTGGGGGGGAGTCTGTCCTGGAAGAAGGTGATGGGAAGACCTCCCCATCCCCAGAGCTGCTGGCACTTATCTTAGCAAGTCAGCCAGCAGCTGCCTGCCGGCTCTATCCTTTCCATGGCTGAGCACATTGACCTTTCCCAGAGCTTCCCAGCTCAGCCCCCAGCCACTGCTCCTGCTGGCTGTCAGCTTCTGGGGGGGTGGGAGGTCAGGGAGGAGCATCTGCAGTCAAGCAGCCCTGGCCCCTTCTCTCCATTCTGCTCTCCTCCCAGCCCTCTCTTCCCCAGTGCCCATCCAGCACCTATTAATATTTATACCTCTGGGTGTGCAGTGAGAACTTGGACACAATCAGGACACTGGAAGTCTGACACGGGGACAGGCCGTGGGCTGCTGGCAGTGTGCCCAGCGTGGCATGCCTGTGACACCAGAGAGTGATGGTGGCAGATGAGGGTGACAGGCAGAGGCTGGTCCTCCCACTCCCTGGAGAGGATGCAGAGCACTCCCAGGACTTCCAAGACTTGGGCTGAAGAGGCAGGGAGCAGCCTTCCTACCATGTTACCAGCTTTCAAGAGCAAGGGAGGGAAGTTACTCACAGCCCTGCATGGGAGCACAGCTGCTGTATTGCCCTTGCATTGCTGTAACATCACTGGAGCATCTTCATCACCTTATCCTAGTGCTGCCATCACATTGGCTTTGCCTGGCCCTGCATCCAGCACAGCCCTGGGAGCACACTGGTTTGCTAGGGATTCCCCCTAGCCTTTCAGCAAGGGCTGAAGGCCACAGAGGTCACTTATCCCGGTGGCTTTTCCTTGTTGCAGCAGAGCCCACGGATCTGAGTGCAGGGACTCCACATCAGTCCATGCACTGAGCTCAGAAAGCTAAGGGCTGCCCAGCTTATTGCTCTGCTCCCAGTACAGCGTGTCCCCAGTATCATGGGAAGGGCAGGCATATGCTGGCTCCATCAGAGCAGCTCACCTTCAGGGTGATGTGTTCCCACCCTCTGGTCTAAAAAGCAATGCTCCTGTAATAAAGAATTTAATAACCTGCTGTGCCTGTGTGGATAGAAAACTCATTTGTTTAATAGGCAGCAGTTTGGCTTTGTCATGTTCATTTAGTTTTTAATGACGCACAGTTGTGCCAATATTGATTTTAGCTTATAGGGACTCAAAAAATTTACTATCTGGAATTATCTGAAATGTAGCCATTTTGTCTGGCAGGCAGGAAGATGAATCTCTTCCTGCCTTGCTCCTCGCCTGGTGCGATGGCACAAACCATTTGTGAAGGGCTCCACGTCATCCCCAGCCTGGGCCCAGCCTCACCCAGGGCACGTGGCAGCAGCTCGCATCGCTCTGCTAGACCTAGCCTACCTGTGGGCATGGGGAAACTGAGGCACAGGGAAGGAGGGGTGATTCCCTCAAGTCAACTTTTGCTGCCAGGTTGGGCTGGGACTCGAAGCCAATGGTCAGGTCTTTCCAGCTGTATTCCAGGAGGCTTTATGGTGTGGGATGAAACGTGTTGGTGGAGCAGCCCAGACCTGCCCCCACTGCTCACTGCTGCGTGGCCTCCGCTTCCTTCACTCAGTTTTAATGAGTCAGCAGCTCTCCCGCAGCCCATTCCCCCTCCTCCCCCCAACACAGGGTGACAATTGACAGCAAATCCCATCGACAGCTCCTTATTGAGTGGAATTACTCGGCAGGAACCAGCCTGGAATCCATTTCCCTAGCGTCTGAGTGCTCCCTGCCTGGGGAAAACTCAGGTGATGTTTGGGGTGCAGTGACCCCTGGTCCTGTCCCCCCATCCTGAAAGCCCCTGAAGAACAGAGCTGAGCTGAGCTGCCTGAAGCAGTGAATGCAGCAGGTCCGGGGGGGGACTCAGCCTGGGGAGGGGGCTGAGTAGGGTCCCCCCCTGCCCATGTACCTCCACAATCCCAATCCCAACCTGATTTTTTGCCCCTTGAGTATGAGGTAATTTACTTCGAGGTTTTACTGCTGCTAACAGTATTGATTGAGCAGCTGCTAATTACATCTTCCTAAAATGGCCCTGGGGCTTTGTGGGAACACAAGTAGGGAACCAAATGGCTGATGTCTAGGTGGGAATAGGCTCTGGTAGCCCTGTAGAGCCCCAGATCCCCTGGTGCAGAGCTGTCAGATGTAGGCTTCATATGTTACATGTTATGCAAGTCTCTAAATATATTATTTACTGTTTTCCCTATCATTATCCATTTTTTATCAGCTCCTCCTGTAGGGCTGGAAATCAGTGCAGCACCTGAAGGACCCTGTGCTGGTAAGCTGCCTACTGGATGTTGGAGAGCTCTGGTGATGTGGCAGCACTGAGGCTGAGCTGAAAGGGCATGAGGAGGCTGGGCTATGGGGGGCACTGCCAGGGAGGGCTCATACAACCACAGAATCACAGAATCATTTTGGTTGGAAGAGGCCTTTCAGATCATCAAGTCCAACCATTAAGAAGCACTACCAGGTCACCACTAAACATTGTCCCTCAGCACTAAATTTCCACATCTTTTCAACACCTCCAGGCACGGTGACTCCACCACTGCCCTGGGTAGCCTGGGCCAGGCATTGACAACATTTTTGGGGAAGAAATTGATCCCAATATTCAACCTTGTTACTTGGTAGAAGAGACCAGCTCCCACCTGGCTTCAACCCCCTTTCAGGGAGTTGCAGACAGTGAGAAGGTCTCCCCTGAGCCTCCTGTTCTCCAAGCTAAACAACCCCAGTTCCCTCAGCTGCTCCTCACAACACTTGTGCTCTAGACCCATCACCATCTTCAACGTCCTGATGGTAGGGAAGCCATGGGTTTGGGCCTGCAATCACTCCCTGCACACAGCTGCAGGAGTTTAACCTGCAGGTGAACTAAATCTACTAGCTTAATGCAGAAGAGTTAAATGAGCTTGAGCTGGCAGTGCTGGCCTGAGTGTTCTGTTGGAGAGTTTTGTGTTGCTGCTCTTCTGAACTGCTGGAGATACCTAGGTCTGTGCCAGGGCAGGGAGCTGGTGGGGAAGAAGCTAGGAGTGGCCTGGAATTTTCTGTGGGGGATGAGGTCCAATAATGTTCACTGGTGACTGGTAAGATGGACTTTTGGTTTTGGTGTTTTCCTGCTTTTGTGAGCATCTGTTCCCTGGCACCATGAGCTGTGAGGTGTGAGTAGCTCCCAGGGCTGCAGAGGGTACACATGTATCTGTGTGTGCTCCAGTGCAGTGAGAGCAAAGGCAGAGGTGTTGGGGAAAGCATGAGCTGATGTGAGATGTGCCCCTAGAAAGGGAGCTGGTGTCTGCCCAAGTCCTTTCTTTTGTTTCTGGGTCTGAACTACCCAGCAAAAAAAGCTCCTTTTCTGAGTATCACATGCTGGGGATCAGCAATGTGTTTATTGCAGATACTCTGGCCAAGAGGAGACGAGCTGGGGGAGGAGGAATCCAGCACCCCCAGCTTGGCCCTGGCCAGCTTCTGGGGCTCAGTAGTGATTGCCTCTAAAACCTTGCCTCCTGGAAGCAAAGTGATTAAGTGAGAGTCTTGGATGGAGCTCCTAGCAAATGTGGCTGGTCCCCAGTTGCTCTTGCTGAGGAATGCTCAAGAAGGTGGCCTTTAAATGTTAGGAAATCATCCTGAAATGAGCCAGAGCCTTACTTTAAATTTTTAATCTCCTGATTTAAAAATCAGCCTTGAGGTCTGGGCTGTTGGTGGGAGGCTGGTGCTGCTGAGCTGGCATTTCTGTGCTGGTGGTCCTGGAGCACAAGGCCAGAGCTGAGCTTGCTGCCACAAAGCTTCTGGTGACACCTTTGCCTTGCCCAGTGTATAGCAGAGCCAACCTTCACCTTGGCCCATCCTGGGGCCTCCTCTCAGAAGAAAAAGCAAACCTCAGCATTGCAAAGTGGTTGAGGAGCAGTTGGTTTGTGTGAGAGCTGTGGGGCCTCTGGTCCCATGGCTGCAGCTTTGGTTTGGTTTGTGTGTAGGAACACTTCTGCTCCCTAGGACCTGCAGCCTGGACAAGATGCTCTGGAAGAGGATTTGCCAGTGTGAGCCCCAGCTGAGGAAGGGCTGTGGGTCTGGAGCAGCAGGAATGGCATTTCACCTGCACCATGGGGATCATGGACCCTCTTGCCTGAAGCAGGACTTGGGGATCCAGCCAGGATCTCCAACCTCCTGCTTTTGGCATGCAGGAGAGGCTCCCCCACGGCATGACTGGCTCTTGCTGCCCTGCCCTGAGCTCCTCTGTAGAGCTGTGCTGCAGGGAGATTGATAAAAGCTTTGTGCTGGAGCAAAGGCTCCTGTTTGTGCTGCCTTCCCTGGCAGAGGATAGATGCTAAAATGAAGGTTGCTTCTCCATCTGCATCCCCCTCTCACCAGCAGGGAGGACAATATGCATCTTGTCTTGGGGTGTTCACTTAGAAGTGCTTTGGAGAAGGAGAGAGAGCTTTAACACCAGCACTATTTCTGCATGGCATTGGGTTTGGGAGTCCTCAGCTTAGTGGTGCTGTGTTTTGGGAGGGGAATGAGGAGTGGCTGGGCTCAGTGGGGGTGAGGCTGAGCCCCTTTGGTCCCCATGTCCCACTCTGGGGAAGTGGGAGGACTGGGAAAGGCTGTTCCTGCTCTGCTGGTGAGTGTTGCTCCTGGGGAGATACTTGTGATGCTTCTCCTGGGGTCATCAGCACAATGGATTTCTATGAGGGGGTCTGGAGGGGTTGAGGGCTGACTCCTCTCTGCCTCAGCAGCTTATTGACTACCTGGACCCATCCCATGGTGGGGACCAGTGGGTGTTAAGGTGGAGCAGAGTCATGGGCAGGTCTCCCTGGGAAGTTTCTGGCCCTTCTTGGTTTATTCCCAGATGGCTGCTCTCCCAGGAGAACACCAGATCCTGCTCAGAACTGGGACTCCTGTGACCATGGCTGGGGAGACGCTGTTGCTCTGCTGCCTGCCAGCTCAGAGCCCTCTCAGCTGTGCAGCCCCAGGACTGAGCATGGTCTTGCTCTAGGCTTGAAAGAAGATCTTAATTGGGCTGAGATGCCCCAAGCAGCTGATGCTGGGAGAGGGCTCTGGGCTGGGAAGAGAAGCAGTGCTGGAAGGAAGGAGAGGGCTTGCTCCTGTTGCTATTCCTTCTCTTGATGTTTTTTAAAACATCAAATATTTATAGTGTTTCTGAGCTGGTTTGGAGGCTCCTTGCACAGCATCTGAGGGCAATGTGGAGCCCTGTTTGATGCCCTTCAAGGGGAGGCAGCTTCAATCCTGCCAAAAATGAAGCACCTGCCTGCATCTGACCTTGCCTGGGGTTGGAAAGCATCCTTATGGTCCAGCGGTGTGTGATGGCTGCATGTCACCCTGGGTCACAGTTCTCCTGGGGAGAAAGGACCTGTCTTAAGCCTAGGTTTAAGGGGGAGTTAGTAGATCACAGAGATTACTTGTGGCCTGCAGCACTACCCTGAATTAACTCTTCCAGGAGAGGAAATGCTTCTGGAGAAATTAAAAAGCCACTTCCAATCTTAATGACAAAAGAAAGTATTGAGGAGCCTTGCTGCAGCCAGTCAGTTATCCCCAGAACTGGAAATGGGCACCTTAGTGCTAGTCTGGATGGGTCTGGCTTCAGCTTCTGCCTATGGGAGCTTGTTACACCTCGGACTGGGAGGCTGCAGAGCCTCCGTTATCCGATTTCTCTCCCTGATGTCACTGTTGACAGCCTGTGGTTACATCTCCACTGTCAAAGGGGAGAGAAGGTAGAAGAACTGAGCTTCTGGAATCTCTCTCACACAGGCAGCACTTGCATCCTCATCTCTCCTTGCCCTTCCCAGCCCCTTCCTGGAGCAAGGAGCTTGGAGGGTGCCCTCCTGCTCTGGGAACAGTGATGCTGCTGAGAAAGAGCTGATGCTTAGTCCAAGGAAGAGGAGGCATGCTGAGGGATGGAAGCTCTTGGCTGTTGTCCTGCAGCCTCTGGATAATGCTGACTGTCCCCTAAGAGCCTGACATCCCAGCAAAGACTTTTCCATTTCAAATAGAGCCTTGATCTTTTTTTGGAACTTGCCTTGGTTTCAGACAAGAGTTTTTAATTCGAGCCCAGCGATGCGTTTTTGGCTTTGACTTTGATGTGCCCTCTTCAAGCAGGAGGAGAAATAACAGCTTTCCAGTCTCCAAATAGGCCTGAGGTGGCTTTGTTGCTGCCTGTGGGGCTGGTGCAGTGGCTGTGCAAGGAGAACCCCTCATTAGCTGAGGTCTCCAGCAGCAGCTGGTGGATGTGTTGCTGCTGAGGGTCAGGGATTTCTAGAGGAGCTCAAAAGCCCCAAACCTGATGTGCACTTAGACCTGTGCATCTTCACCCCTTCCAGGAGAATTTTTTTGGAGGGGCAAGAATCGTGCCCCACACCTTTGCAGTTGGTCTGTGTGTGGTGTTGTGATTCCTGGTGTGATTACAAGTGACACTGCCCCAAATCATTGCTTGAAGATGAGATTCTCAATAAGCTGTGGGATGTTTCTGGAGGATCAGGCTAAAACTCCCAGGAGATGGAGAGATGCCCTGTGTGGGCCAGGGGTGACCCAGCTATGCAGCAGGGTCACAGCCTCCTGCCCAGGCATTGCCTGGCATGTCCTCAGGGTCACTGGGTAGGTAGAAATATGGGTGCCACCAGAGCCTGCTGCCCTCTCTGATCCCTGGGATCTGCCAGCACTGTATGAGGCAGCTCCTGGCTTTTCCACCCGCTCCTGGAGACAGCTGTGCTGTTGCATGCTGGAACCTGCTTGTGCTTGGATGGAGTTGGGCAGAGGAGAGCAGGCAGGGCTAGTGCTGCCAGGGCTGGGAGGGAGGACATGTTCTGATGGGAGTGTTGCTGTGAGATCAAAACTCAACCAATCTGCCCAGATGACTGTAGGGAACCAGGTACCTGCACAAGTGGGTAATAAACGGCTCACAACTCGGCAAGATTAATTGTAATAACCATAAATCAGTGCAGGCACCAGGGGCAGGCACTGAATTTATGGCCCTGGAGACAGGAATTCCTGTTCTTTATGGAACAAAGCCCTGATCCCGCAGGGGCTTGGGAGCGTGCTGAGCATTATCATGGTTGCTCCCCACTGCAGCACGTGTGCCAGGCCTGGGCATCAGGGTCCAAGCCCAACTGCTGGGGGTGGAGGGATGCTGAGCTTAACCCTGGCAGGGTGGCCTCTCTCCCTATGCTTGTTCCAGCCTGTACTGGGGAACACCTCCTCGAGGGGTGTAAGCCAGGATTGCAGTCTCCCACAGCACATCGATCCCCTGTCATCTTGGTGGAGAATGCCAGCCATGGAGCTGATTAATGCTGGGGTGGGCAAGTGCTGGGTTATTGTTCAGTCTCTCTTCAAGAGGTCGATGGGAGATTTGGCAGGAGCTCTCTGAATCCACAACGTGCAGGCAGACGTTGTCCCCCCTGTGAGGGCTGGCTGTGATTTACACGTGAGTGCCTCTGATGCACTGGAAATGCACACCGGTGTCTGGGCACTAAGGCAGGCAGCTGTATCGACTCTTGAGGGGAGAGTGTTCTCTCCATCCCTGCCCTGGATTGACCCAGTGCTGCTGGGCCTGGCTTCAGGCTAATCTGCTCATGGTTTCGTTTCACCCTGATCCTTGTAGGTCCCTTGGCTCAGAGGTACTGTGTGTGCTCAGGAGGCTGACCTAGCAGTCAGGGTGAATATTTCTTTCTGTGCAGATGGTGTAGGTGCTTGGCTGTTAATGCTGACTGAGCCACTCTTTCCTCACCTAATGCAAGATACTGTACTGGCATAAATGCGTGGCATTGGTTTTGGGAGTCCTCAGCCTAGTGGTGCTGTGTTTTGGGAGGGGAATGAAGGGTGGCTGGGCTCAGTGGGGATGAGGTTGAGCGCTTTTGGTCCCCGTGTCCCACTCTGGGGAAATGGGAGGACTAGGAAAGGCTGTTCCTGCACTGCTGGTGTGTGTTGCTCCTGAGGAGATGCTTGTGATGCTTCTCCTGTGGTCATCAGCACAATGGGCCTCAGTGAGGGGGTTTGGGAGAGTGAGGGCTGAATACCTGGACCCGTCCCACGGGGGTGGACCAGCGGGTGTGGAGGTGGAACAGTCATACTGGTGTAAAGCACAGATATCTTTGAGGGATGTGCACTCAAAGCCTGATCTTGTTGGGAAATCTGGGCTTGAGGAATTGCAGGATCAGCCGTGAAAAGAGGTGGTATGTTATTTGGGAGGTGCCACTGCCGTATCTCGAGGGTGGGGGCAAGAGCTTTTTATTTTTTTGGAGAACGTTATTTGCCTTGTCAAGCCTGCGGCGGCCACGTCTGCTTTTGAGCTACCTCGAAGTGGGGGGCCAGGACGAGGACATGCTGTATGTCCCCTTCCCTGGATGGTGACGCTCCGAGTGCTCTCGAGGGGGGTGGGAGGCAGCTCCAGCCTCCTAGAGAGGTGGAAGCTGCTGCTTCTATAGTCAGGAGGGGACCCGCACGAACCGGGGAAGAGAGGGAACGTACCTCCCCCCCCCCCCACCGCTCCCTGCGCACCCATCCGCGGCCGCTGGGTAGCGCTCGGAGCCGAGCCGTCTCCCCGCCTCCTTCTCCTCCCCGGTTCGGGCTGCCCCCGGGGCTCCGCCGAGCTGAGCCGCCGCTCACTCCGCCGCCGAGCCGCGCAAGGAGGAGCAAGCATCCGGCCGGAGCTCCCGGAGGGGTTGGGTGCTGAGCCCCCAGCCCTTCCCCTGGCCGGCTCCCAGCGGCACCCAGCCGCACCATCACCCGCCAACCCCCCCCCCACCGGTTTCCCGCGGGTGCTGAGAAGGAACGGGGGGAGAAGCACCACCACCACCACCATCATCATCATCACACCCCTCCGGAGTCGCCGAGGAGGGGATGTCCCCCGGCAGGAGCTGAGTGTTGGGGAAGGGGCTGCCTGCATGCCCCCCCTATCCCCCGCTCTTGGACCCTAAACTTTTCAGCGGTTCTAGGAACGGTGGGGAACCGGCCTCCATGGTGCCCGGGAGGACTGGAGGGGTCCGGGGCTCGCAGACCTTCGCTTCCCATCCCCTTCCGTGAGGCGGGGGCTCAACGTTTGGGGAGGGGCTCGGCTGCCAGCCCGGCTCTGGATTTTGGGGAGTGGTATTGGTTCTGCACATCCCCTGAGAAGTTGCACATGGTGGGGAGCTGCCTGCGGACCCTCTCCCCGGGAGCCTTTCACCTCATCATCTTCACCTCCCCCCGAGCAGCGCTGCTGTGGAGGTCCCTGCACCGGAACCCACCCCAGTGCCCGGCCAGCACCGGGGGCCGGCACACGCAGCCCAGCCGGATTATAAAGTGGGAAGTTGCCCCCCCCCGCCCCAGCCCAGTCTCGGCAGAGCCATGGTCCAGCTCGGGGGCTGGGGGCTGTTGTGCATCGTGGTGCTCACCTCACCCGGACCCCCGGGAGCCAGCGCCCAAGGTAAGGGGGTACAGGATGGGGGGCACCCTCCAGCTCTGACTTGGATGCTGGGGATGGAGCAAGAAGGGTTTGTGGAGGGTTTGTAGTGGGAAGGTCCCCAGCGCTGCTCCCCTCAGCTGAGCCTCCTCTTCCCCTCCCCATCCTCCTGGGTCCGGGAAAGCTTTGTGCCAGCCGTTGGGGGTATGGGGGTGGGGAGCGAAGTGGTCCCCGAGCTCCTGCCGTGGAGGTGCACATCATCGGTGGTGTTCAAGAAGCTCCCTCCGGAGCTGAGCACAACGCGGTGACCGGGAGGGGTCGGCGGGGGGGGACAACACAGGTCTGCTCTGCCTTCTTCCCCGTGCCCCATAACTGCCCCCAGGCTGAAGATGGGTGGGGGGAAATGTTGCTCTGAGCTTGGGGTAGAGCCTACTCGGGACCACTCTCAGGTTGCTGAGCATCCCCTGGAGATGGCCGGGGGTTGGAGAAGGCACCCATTTCACCCCTTTACGGGAGGACCTCCCCACTACTGGGGAGCTCCTAGGGGTCAGCTTTTGCCCTCCAGGGGTTGATTCCATCGACCTCCAGTCGGCTGGTCAGAGCGGGCAGAGGGCTGGGACTGGAGGGGGTCTGCAGCCCTGAGCCCCCACAGGTGCCTGGGGCTCCCTGTGCACCCAACTCAGCCCTTGGGGTGAGGCAGTACCTTTAAAGCAGGGTGAACCCCTCTCTGCTGCGGGGCTCTGGCATGGCACAGTCTGTGTTAAGCCACTCTGTTACCCGAGAGAGATGTAGAAATAGCTTGTGGCCCTTTGGGGTGAAGCTGGGATTCAGAGGTGCCAGGAGGGCCCTGGGGTCCTATTCCCTCCTTGTGGGGAGTTCCAGAGGAGGCTCCCGGCTGCATTACAGTCACCTCCATCCCCACCGCTTGGACCCAGCAGATCCAGACTGAGAAATGGGGGGAAGGAGGGGAGGTTTGCACACAGTGGGGTGTTGCTCTGGGGGTCCTCGCCTACGACATTTCTTGCCCTTGTTTGCAGCAGCAAGCAGAGTCAGAAGTCCCTGTGCGCTCCTGTCCTCCCGCTCCCCCTGAGCCTCCCCCAGCACTGCTATAATTTCTCAGTAATTAAGTTCAGAACATAACATCTAAAGCGGCAGTATATTATCCGGGCAGGCCCTGTGTGGGGAGCTGTGAAGGTCTCTTTGATTGATTCACTCCCTTGCTGAGTTTCTCTTCTCCTGCCTGGCGTCTCTGGCTGCCTGGTCCTCCCCCGGCCCCAGGCTCCGTTTGTTTCCTGCTCCTGGCGTCACCCCATCTCCTGCCATTTATCCGTGGGGCTGCAGGTTCTCGCCGTGGAGTTGACTAGGCTTCAGTTCTCTCAAGGGATGGGGAGAAGAAGAGCTTTTTGCTTCTTTCTTCTGGTGCAGAAGCCAAGCTTGGCGGCTTTGGCTCCTTGTGGAGCGTGTCACGTCCTGGCGGGCAGTGTGACATTGCTCAGTGCCTGGCCTGAGCGCTGCGTGGCAGGCGGCAGCTACAGGCGAGCGGTGGCTGCCCGCGGCAGGGGGAGTGTTGCCGAAGCCTGGCATGTGCCCATCTCCCCTGCTGCAGATGGCACCGGTGGCACACTTGGCAGGGTGACCTCCCTGGACTGGGGTGTTCAACACGCATGGGCTGCAGACACCGGCCACTGCAGCCTGGGGGAGGAGGAGGTGGTGGTGTTGGGTGCTGGGATAAGATCTGGAGGGACGCTCAGCTTTGGCCTCCAGCTCAGCCCCTGCTGTGGTGGGGCAGACAGGGCAGCCCAGTGTGGGCATAACCCTGCAGAGCTGGCACTGCTTTGTGCCAGTGCTATTGATCCAGGCAGCCAAAGAAAAATGGGATCAATAGAGAAGGGAAAGGAGGAGAGGGGATGCTGAGAGACCTCTCTGGCCAGGGCTCCCTACGTGCAAGATGAAACACTTTAATACTTGCAGTTGGTAAAACAAAGGCCCCACGCTGCCGAGGAGAGAGGGGATAGAAGTTTAATTACAGGCCGTCTGGGCTGTGTAATTATTAATTAGCCACGGCAAAAAATAACTTATTGATTAGGGGCCTCGTGCTAATTACCCAGAGCTGAATGCGGTGCTGGGTGGAAGGCTAATCAGTCAGCACTGTCCGGGTGGGAGCTGTGTCGCAGTGCGACCTGTACAAGGGCTGAAACTGGTGCCCATGGGCTGGGGGCACTGTGCCGTGGGCTGTGGGGGGGTCATGGGCAAGCCCTGCCCTAGCCAACCCAGACCTGCTGCAAAGGTGTCTTCAGCTGATTAAGCAAGACAATGAAGGCCCCCCTGGCAAGAGCTGGGGGGGAGGTGTCTGGGAGATTCCAGTCCCTCCTTATCCCTACTTTTTGTAGGTTTTGAGACCCTCATGGATGTGGTTTCTCCCTCCCTCTGCCCAACCTAGGGCTGGGAGCACAAGGTAGGACCCACCATACTGGTACAGCACCTTTAATGGGATTGAGGAGGCTGTGGCCAGTCCCAGGAGGGATTTGGGAGGCTTAAGGTTCCAGACGGGATTTGGGGCAGGGGCCTGAGATGGGCAGCTTCCATCAAAGAGGCTTATTAGGAGCTGGAGTGGGAGGGTGCTGGCACCTTCTGGCACCTATGCATGGTGCCTGGGCACGTCCCCGTGTGAAGAGCCCTACAGGACAGAGAGGGAGGTGGACAAGCCCTTGCTCCTGGGGATGTGATGCTGATGGCAGGCTTATGCCAGGACTTCTGTGGAGGGTGCTGCTGGGGAAGGGATGGCTGAGTGTGGGTGTCTCTGCCCTGGCTTCCCCTTGGCCACAAGCACGGCTGGCACATTACCCAGTGGCCTCGTGCAAAGCTCTGGCTCAGGAAGGAAAGTGGCTTTTAGGGGAGAGGAAGGGAAGATTAAAATTTGATGCTTCTTTGGAAGCCATTAGTGACCAGGCACAGCAATGAAATTTTGATGACCTGATAACCGTAAGGGGAGGAGGATACAGTCACATCCCAAACAGCCCCTTCTTGTGGTGCCCCATTGCTGTGCTTAGTGACCTGATTGGTCTTCAGAGGTTTGGGATACCAGGGGTCCAAGTTACAGCATCACTGGGGCATGCCACCATGCCCATGGACTGTGAGCTGGCTCCCTGGGGCAGAAAGAGGGCTGCCAGCGGGAAGGAGGGTGGCTGTGGGCTCATATCCATTGCTGCTGCCTGATAGAGCTAGAGCTGCCAGCACTGTTAGGGACTCATCAGTGGGCTGAGGAACCTGGGGGCAGCTGAGTGACTCCTGCCCCAGTGCCAGCCAGGGGACAGGGTGGCAGCGTCAAGTGCTGCTGGTCCCTTAGCGCTGGGGATTAAGCTGTGGTGACATTTCTGCTCAGCTGGAGCAAATGAAGGAGCTAGAGGAGAGAGGGAAAGGAGGTGGATGTAGGTTGCTTGTGAACCTGGGAAAACACTGATAATTAAACTGGGGAGAAGGGAGGCTGGCTCCGTGGGGTGGTGAGGAGTGGCTCTGTGTCTTTACAAACTGTGTCCTTGTCTCCAGCCTATACCTGTAGCTGATGTGGCTGGTTCCTGCCTGGGGGTCAGTTCTAGCCACGACACACACTACCTGTATGCCCTAAACAAACTGTTTGGGGTGAATTGATGCCTTACAGCAGCAGCACAAGCTGTTGTCTGAGGTGAATAAGGCCCTGCTCAGACTGGGGTGCAGAGCTGGGTAGGAGCAAAACCCTTTGGGTGCTGGGTCTCAGCTGGTGTGAGTGAGCAGCAGGTCATCTAGCCTCTGAGCCCTCATTACTTCCCCAAAGCTTGTTAGTGTGTCACTGAGTGAAAAATGGTCAGTGCCAGGCCAGTAATAAATATGTTGCTGTCAGTGGTGATGTGATGGTGCTAACGAAGGGTGATCTGAGCCCCCGTGGTTGTTCTGGGGCTGGTGTGTGGACTGCTGGCCTCTGTGCCCTGCTGGTGCCATAGAGTTCTTACATGTGGCACTGGGGCTTGTTCTTCCAAAGTGCCCATGAGGATCCAGCACCTCTCTGGGGCTAGGATGACCCAGGGCAGGTTGGGGGTACTGGGAGTGAAAGGATGTTCTAGGAGCTTCCTCTCCTGCACAGGGGAGTGTTGTGCGGAGCTACTGGAGAGGACAGGGGGCAAGGGTCACTCAGAGCAGCTGGAGATGTGCTGGTAATGCCAGGGACCTCTCCCATCCCTGCAGCTGCTGCTCTGGTTTGGGGTTCCCACCCTCTGCATTCCCAGAGCCATGCATGGAGGTGGATCTGGACTCGGGGTGCGTTCCTGCCACCCTTCTTTCCTACCAGAAGGCAGGAATGTGCTGGCAGTGGCTCCCAGCCTTGCTGGCCATGCTTGGCATTCCTGACACCCCGGGCATGCTGCAATGCCACCTGTGTGAGCACAGCCCTGGGCACCCCCTGAGTGGGGCTGAGGACCTGCTGTCAGGGTGCAGCATTGCACCCTGCTCCCGGCGGTGCTTTGGGAGTGCAGCCCCCACGCTGCCCCCAGCAATGCTTTGGGGATGTGTCCCCCTCCTCCCAGCGGTGCTTTCGGGATGCATCCTGTACCTCGCTCCCAGCAATGCTTCACCTGAGGGCCTTTACTCCCCTGTCTGTCTTCGACCACCTTGCCCACGGCCGGGGCTGGCAGAAGCCCCCTCGGCGGCCCCCTCCCCTTGCTCCCAACCCCGCGGGGTGCAGGAATGCCTGCGCCTGGAAAGCCATGCCGGGCTCGGGTTGCCTGGGAACTGGGAAACCTGATCCCTGGGAACGGGGCCGAGGGCAGGGGACATTCCCAGGCTGCAGCTGGCCCCCTGGCCCCCCTTTGTCTCCCAGTTTTGATAGGGTGGCTGCTCCCCTGCCCTCGACCCCTCCCTTAAGGAATGGAGACTTGAGGGTGCAGGACCATCCCTGGGGATGCTGTGACTGGCAGCTGCCGCCTGCTCTGTGTTGTCGCTTCCCCACGTGGATCTGTGTCACCTCCTGGCTAGCAGCCACCATGGGCTGGGCAAGGCTCTGGGCATTGGGACCAGCTGCTGCCACATGCCAGCAACTGGGCATCCTGGCCGGCAGCAGGGACAGTGTGGTGGCAATTCTAGGAATGCTGGGGCCCCCTGTGCCGAAGCCACTCTTTCCTCTCCCTTCTCCCCACCAGCAGGCATTGTCCCCATCATCCTCAACACGTGTGGCAACTCTGTCCTGAGCATGCTGGGTGAGAGCCCTCCTGCCCTATGGCAGCTGGGGGGAAACTGAGGCAGTGGGTATGGTGGGAAGGGGACCACAGTGTTGGCTGGTGTCCCATGGCCCTGCTTATGCAAACGCTTGTGAGCAGCTCCGTCGGCTCTCATCCATCACTGCCTGCCCACGCAGAGGGGCCGAGGCCCTCGGTGTAGGGAAACCTTGATGAGTTTGACCATTAGCAGAGAGCAACTGCTGAGCTAATTTTAGCTGCGATAGCTAATTGCTTTTCACACTGCTGGGTGAGTCTGCAACCTGTGAGTCCTCGTCTGTAACCTTGAGCCCTCCTGGCTCATGCAGCAGTGATACCTAGGTCCTGCCAGGGTGAGGAATGGGATGTGGATTCATTTATGGGAGTGCTGGTCCCTGGAGGGGTTTCTCCAGGACTTTCAGGTTCATCTGTGAACCAGCCAGGATTGGGGTGCCTGGCAGGGTTCTGCTACCCCTGGCTTCCAAGGACGGCTGTTGTTTGTGCCTTTTAGGGAGTGGTGACACTTAAGGCATGGGGGAGACCCTGGCTGTGGGGTGAAGCCACCCTAGGACTCAGCAGCATAATGTTGATGGCTCGCAATTTGATGAAGGGAAATGTTTTTAGAGCCCCTGATCAGGGCACATGGGCCCACTCCTAGATCTGAGCCAGAGGGCATTTCCCTGGGGCAAGAGGAAGGCTGGGGACCCACATGCTCCTCTGTCCTGTGTTCCATGTCTAGGGTGCATTTACCAGTAGAAGCTTGCTCCCCTTCATCCCTATCCTGCAGTGCCACCACCACCCCAGTACGTCTTAGTTCACTGTCTGTGAGCCACAGCTGGGTGAGGAAACCAGGCTGAATCTAGGGCAGGGGCTGGGCATTGACTGTGGTTTTACAGGGTCATTTATGTTCCTTATTTCTGGGAGCCTGTGTCTCCCCGGTGGGGAGCAGTTGAGTGCTGGGCTCTGTAGGTGGCTCTCTTGGGGCTCAGACTGTGGCTGTGGGTTTTGGTGTGGTGGGATGCTCAGTGCTTCCCTCCCTCTCCCTCCTCCTTTTCCTCCTTGTCTGGGCATTGGACCATGGGATCAGGCTGAGAGTTTGGGGCAAGGCAAAGGGGAGTGGGTCCTGTGCGGATCAGGCATCCCCTTTTCCTGGCAGCCCGTGAAGGTCTGGCTAGGGACAGTGCCGGGGAGGGAGCTGCGTGCAGACATGCTGCCGGATCCTGGCCCAGCATTGGGGCTGGGATGGGTGGATGGATGGATATGTGGACGGAGGGGGCTGGGATGTGGTGGACACAATAGCTCTGGTTTCAGCCACCCGCCTCCTGAATGCCTGAAAAACAGCTGATGGCCATGAAGGGGGATGAAATGGGATTAGCTGCTGTTTCCAAAGGGAGAGCGTCCTGCCGAGCTGGACAATGCACTCGCTGTGCCCCCGCTTCATGCCTCGGTGTGCTGGGGCTGGGCTGGTGCCTCCTACCTCGACTGTCCCTGGGGGTCCTTGGGGCCTGCCAAGCCGCCAGTGCTGCAGCTTTTGGGTGCTGCACAGCCTCCACGGCGGTGGTGGAGCGCCAGGGGCAGAGTAGGGGGGTTCTGCCTTCCCCCATGGCAATACCAAGGGTTCGTGGCTTGGCTTCTCACCTCTCAGCAGCACGAAGTGGGTCCCAGAGGACCTTGCTCAGCCTGTGCTGAGGGTGACAGGAGCTCGGGGCTGCCCGACCCCAGTAAGCAGCAATGTTGGGCGCCCAGCCTGAAACGGAGAAGCAGACCTTGTGGTGTGAAGGGCTTTGCAGGGTGGGTGACTGCTGGACCTGCACCCCTCCTGGGGCTGGACTTCAGTGGGTGCTGGGGATAGGGTGCAGAGGGGACCAGCCATGGTCCACGTTTCTGGGCGGGAGGCATGCGTGGCCCCAGCTGCAGCGCTGCCGGGGAGGGGAGTGTGTGTGTGTGTGTGTGTGTGCGCGGCTCTGCTGCTGCTCGGCAGAGTGAATTGATGTTTATTTTGATAATGAGTTCTCAATGCATTCACAAACTAATAAAATCAACTCATTAGGGGTGGTATGTTTAATTCAGAGCTCTGCCGTTGGGAGAGCCCTCCCCTCCCTTCCCTGCTGAGCACTGGCATGCGCTGAGCACCCACAACCTCTGCCTGTGCCCATAGAGTGGGTGAGTGGAGAGGAAGGTGATGGGTGCCTTCATCTCCCCGATTCCTCTGTGTTTTCCTTGTGGAAGGAAGGGTTGGGAGGGTAGCAGTGGCGAGCCCAGCTGTGCAGTGGAGGGTGGAAAGAAGGCATGATCAGGAGAGCGGGGGCAATGAGCTGCTGGAGCACTTCACCTGGGGCGGTGGTGGAGTTCTTGCTCGCTTGGCTTCTCCCCATAAGCTTCACGTCAGGCTGGGCAGCGGCACTGGCTTTGCTGCTAGAATCGCTGGCCCAGCGGTGGCTGGAAAAGATCCTCTGGCAGGGAGAGCCACAAGTGTGTAAATAAGTGCAGTGACCAGAGTTTGCTTCTCTGCCCTAGAAATTCAGGGCTGTTGTGGATGGCTGGAGGGAGAGTGCCAGGCTGTGAGTTATTCCTGTCCCCCATCTGCGAACTGCTGTGTCTGGGAAGGAAAAGCTTTGGAAAAAAAAAAAGGTTTTTTCCAAGGAAAATTTGTGTTCACTGTCATGCTACAGCTATTTATGTTTCAAGTGAGCAATAGAGTGACTAATTAATACTTTGGAGAAAGGATGTCTGGGCAACACCCCAGGAAATCAGTGAGTGCCCAGTGCCTCCTGGCTTGGGGGCTGTGCCGTGGGGAAGGGGGACTGTGGCCACCAGCACCTTTGTCCTGCTCAGCATGGGGAGGAGCTGGCAAAATGTTTTCCATCCTGCAGGGCTGGAGGACTTAATAGCATTAGCACCATGGGAAAGGCTGAGTGAAGTTTTTTCTTGTGGTTTCTGTCTTCTGTTTTTCTTTCCTTGCTGTATTTTTTTTTTTTTGTAAGTTGGGAGATGCTGCCTTGTTGAGATTCTCGTGGTGAGCCTGGAGAGTGGCTGGTTGTCTGTCTGCAAGGGCTGTGCTGAGCATCCTGCCTGGCTGGGGGGATGCAGGGCATCTGTGAGCAAGAGCTCACAGGGGCAAAGGGAGGGACATGGATGCCCCTTGTAGAAGCAATGTGCCAAGTGTTGTTGGGGATCCCATGGGTTGGGGCTGGTGGTGGCTTTGTTTTCCAACCCTCCTTGGTTGTGGTGGCCCTGGGAGCCCAGGGCCACAGCCCAGGGCTGTGGTTGACTTCCAGGAATACATGGAGGACACATTCACTGTGCTCAGTGGGGTCAAATCTAGCCAAGAGCAGTGCTGGGCTGTACTGGGCTTGCGTGCAATCCATCTCACCCATTGCTGGGAGCACCCTGGGGCTGGGGTCCAGGGCTGTTGGGACTTGACAGCTGGGTGTGGAGCCTGTTCCTGCCGATCCCTTGCAGGAAATCTCTGATCCTGGCACCAAAGCCTCTGTGGATGAGGCTGGGAAAGGCCCCTCCAAGGCTGTGGGGTGGGGGATGCACATTCACCTTCTCTCCTACCCCAACAATGTCTGGATGGGGGTGGGTGTATGGAGGTGGTGTCCATCTGTCCTTCCTCTCCTTTACCATTTTGGAGTCTCTCCTGGGGCAATCAGCAGCAGGATCTGGCCCCTCTAATAACGTTGAGTCACTCTCTGGGTGTCCATGACTCACAGCAGTGACCCAGATACAGCAGAGCTGTGTAATCGTGGGGTCGGGAGGATTTGTGGCATTGGAAGGAGTTTGCTAGGGAAGGAATTTTGGCTGGAGCCTGGAGCTTGTTCAACATCCCTGGTTGAGGTTGGAGCTGTGCCCTGTGTGGGGATGTGCTCAGTGGAGAGACAAGCTTGCTGCAGCCCACAGGCACACCCAGCTGTGCCACTCGCAGCTGGACACTCCTAGGACCGTACCCCTGGGGCTGGGGGAAGCTCCTGTCCTTGCTTGTGTGCTTGTTTTCTTTACTAGGGTTCCCTAGCAGCTCCCCACATTTGGGTTTGGAGCTGCTTGCTGGGGTCTGTGCCTTTGGGGCCAGGTGGGGTGTTCCTGTAGGGGCTGTGTGGTGTGGCAGAGCACAAAGCTCTGCTTGTCAGTCCCCCCAGGCTAGTGGGCTGGGAACACAACGGTGCCGTGTGTCTGTTTGGGGAAATGTTGGTTTTTCCAGCTGGGATGGGAGGGCAGAGGGATTGGGTGTGTGAGGGGTAGGCAGGAATGGGCAGGCACAGAGCCCTGCTCTGTTCCCAGCCACGGCCTCACCGCAGGGCTCAATGAGATGCTGTTCCCCAGCCAGGACTGACGTCTCTCCTTTGGCTCCCAGAGCATCTCAAGCCTTACCTGGCCTGTGTCAGTACTGGGCTGGGTCCTTTGTGCCACAGGAGGGCTGCCCCAGCTTGTGGTCCTTGGGCAGAAGCATGGGAGCTGAGAGGAGATGACGCTGGCATGACCCTGACTCAGCTGCAGTGGGCAAAGTTGGGGTTGGGTCTCCAGGTTTGGGACACTGCAAGGTCATGTGCATAGTGCCTGGGGAAGGAATTGCTAGGGTGAGACCACAAAGGGAAGTGGTGGCATCATCTCCAGCACTGCTGTTGAGAGAAGGGAGGTCTTGAGTAGGCACCACGGTGCTGCCAAGCTCAGTGCCCCTTTTGCAAACACCCCTTGGCCAGGGGGAGATGTGCTGACGCTCCCCCCCATGTGTCTGATCCCTGGGGGGGTTCAGCTGGGCATGACAAGGCTGCCGGCACAGCCGATGGCTTGCTGAGCCCTCCGAGAGCCTGGCTGCGGAAGAGGAGCTTGTTATGGAGCCATCCTGCTTTTAATTAACAAATTAAAATCCTAGTTAACAATCCAGCCCCAGGGCTGTTGGAGGCTGGGAGAAGCTGGAGTGTCTGTTATGGAAGCAGCAGTTAATTAACAAATAAATAAATAAGTATGGGCCTGGAGACAGATGTGGGAGGAGGAAGGGGAGATGGCAGCAGGGTCGGGGTGTCCCGCTGGCCTGGCAGGAGGCAGTGGAAGAGGAGGACATCCATCTGTCTGTCCTGGGGGATGCCATGGCCCTGGTAGACAGCACCAGCTCTACTGGTTGCAAGGGGCTGGATCCTGGCTCGTGCTGACTATGCCATGGCAGATCTGGCCGTGTCCCATGCCACAACCACCTTGGCTGGGTTTGGGGATTCCCAGTGTCTCCCTGAGCACTGCTAGCCCTGGAAATGGCACCAGCTGCCTCTTCCCCCACCTTGAGGCTGAGAATCGCTGTGGAAGAGCTCTGGTGGAGATAGATGAGGTGTGACATTGGCAAAACTGCTGTGCATTCACAGGTGACACCGGTGCCGTGCTGGGGACGCTGTGAGGAGGCTGAGAGCATCACTTGCTAGGCCACTCCTACATCCCGGGATCACTGCGATCCCCATCGACGTCCCCTTTGTCCACGGGTAGGAGGACTCGGGCAGCTCCCTGGGGTTGGGTGCAGCTGGGGAGAGGAGGGTGCTGAGGCTATGTCCACCCTTCCTCCCCTGGCTCTGCCCTGCAGTGGTCAGCTTGAATTAACCGCAGGGCTGTCACCGAGCCGGTGCCTGCTGCCAGCAGGGATTATCACCGCGGGTGGTAGGTGCTGATGGGGCTGCGTGGGGGCTCGGGGTCACTGAACTGCTCCCTGGGGCACTGTGGGTGCCCAGGAGGGCTTGGGTCTGCCTGAGGTACTGTCACTGCCAGCGCTGAAGGCAGGAGTGCCTGCAGGGACTGACAACGTGGAGATGTGACCCTGCTGCCAACCCCCTTGCAGGGTTTTTGCAGGGGATGGGGAGGTGGCAGAGCCCACCTGCCTCCTGCAGTGTCTCCTTTCCGAAGGCTTAAAGGAAGGCAATCTGTTGAAAAGCCAGCTCTGCGAATTCTGCCGGTGTCACACGGGCAGGAGCTGTGCCTCGGCTGAGCAGCTCCTCCAGGTCTGTGTCTCGCTCAGCCTCCCACCTAATCCAGTTAACACACCTCTGCAATCGGCCTATGGCATGTAAGAAAACTCAAATCTCCTCTGAGAGAGGCACAGGGAAGTGGAGCAGCAGCACTGGAGCTGTGTGCTCTGCTCTTTGCTCAGCTGGTAATGCTGGGTCTGGCTCCCTTCCTTTGCCAGACCACTCCTAGGGTGTGGGTAACCTGTTGGCACGCTTGCTGGGAGGTGACCCCCATGTGCCAAGGGCTCTTCCCCACCAAGATGACCCTTTTTCCTCTCTGAGGAAATACATAAAGCAATTGCATGAAGGTGAAGGGTCAGATGAAGATGAGAAGGTGCCTGGTTTCATCTGTGTCCTTTGGTCCAGGCAGTAGCTGTGTCTCAAGCCCAAGGGCCAGTGTGCCCTTGGCTGACAGCCCCCCTGCTGCCCCTTTGCCATGGCAGAGCAGCAGATCCCCACACTGGGAGCAGCCTGCTGGGCTCAGCATGAGGCATTGGAGCAGAGGTGGATGTGTTTCAGCAGCAAGGTCGTTGCATGGTGTATGCTGGTGGCAGATGACTGGACTGTCCTGGGTGCCCATGCAGCCTGGGAGCCTCTTGGCCACACTGTCTTGCTCTGGCTCTTCCCCCAAGGGCTGCACCAGTGCCTGGTGATGGGCAAGGTGGGCATGGTGCCTGGCACAGCTCTGAGGTTTGCTGCTGGAGATGTTTCTGTGTCCTCTGAGTGCAGCCTTGCTCCAACCTGCTGAGGGCTGCAGCTCCTCTTATATGCAACAAAGGTGGTTTTATTTCTGTGATCTCTGTGTGATTGGGCCTGAGTGAGGGAGGTTCTCCAGGCTGCTCTGTCTCTTAAAACCCCTCTTAGCTCCACTCTGCAATTGCTTGATGAAAAGTAGCTCCTTTTGACGTGGCTCCTGGCTGCAACTCCTGTTATCTCCCTGCTGCTCAGGGTTTGGCTTAGGCTGTGGTGCTGAAGGAGAGACCAAGCTGAAGTCTTGTGTGTGTCCCATGGCAGACTCAGATCATCAGGGAGGCAGGACTGGCTCTGCCAAGCAGGAAAACCACAGCCAGTGTGGAGTATTCTCAGCAGCAAAGGAGGAGGCTGTGATTAGGGTTCTGCTGCAGCCCTGCTGAGCTCCCAGGGATGGATTGGAGCTGTAGCCAGGATAGATGGTGACGTGTGGGGCAGAGGCTGCCATTGCCCAGGAGGTGTGTGTGTGGGCTTATCATCATCCTGGGGTTGCATCTGCCCTTGGGAAAGGATGTGCAGTGGGAAGGCACAACATAGATGTGGAGAAGGGAAACCTGGTGGGACAGGGATTGGGAAGCCAGGCTGAGGGACTCGGAGGGATGATGCTTTCCAGCATGCCACAGCAAACAAAGTATGATGAGCTTACAGATCCAAGAGCATCCCTTTTGGTTGTCCCCCTGAGGAGCCATGCTGTGGCCCTGCTGCCTTCCCATGCCTCCAGCCCTAGCAGAAAGATTTCCCGTGCTTGCTGTCACAGCCTCGTGCCGCTGGCGAGCACTAAACCCCCCAGGCTCAGGCTGTGCCCTCTAAATAATGCAGGAAGGCAAGTGCCATCCACGGGGGCTGTGGATAAACGTGGTAAATGGCTGAGAAATGGAGCATGTCTTTTGGGAGCCACCTCTGCAGTTAGCGTGCCAGGTCCCTTGACTGAGGAGGTGCTGCTGGACTGGCACAGGTATGGGCAAGGAGGAGGAGGAGGAGGAGATGGAGCAGAGCTGCCAGGTCCACCAGAGCATTGGAAATTGCATTTCACGGCCGGGCGGGCTGGGATAGCAACCCCAGCACCGCGTGCCGGGCGCCTGGAGAGGAGATAAGATTTGATTAAGAAGGTCCCTATTAATTTATGGCAAGTACACACTCATGATAGCAGAGAGGTTGGTTTTGATTAATAGCCAGAAGGAGAGTTTTAAAGCTCCTGGTCTCAGTGGGGGGGGGGGAAGGGGAGGGAGGAGAAGAGCAGAGATGGAAGGGAACAAAGTTGTGAAGATTAACAGACATATCTGCAATTATAAGTCTTTTTCTTAGTAAAAAGGGGAAAAAACGCACATTAAAAACCTACACTGTGGGTGGGGTTGGAGGGGGTGGCCTTGGCTGGTCTGTGAGGCTGAGGTGGGCAGGATTGAATGGGGTACCTTTGGCACTGCCCTGCCAAAAGCCCTGTGTTGCTGGGGTGTGGCGACACAGCCACGCTTGGGGCTCTGATGTCCCCGTGGTTTGAGTGGTGCCAGATGGGTGCTGTGATCATCCTCACTCTCACCGGTGCTTCTGCCTTGCTGTGGAGCTGTGCTGGGTGCTTCCCCTTTCACCCTTTCCCTCAGTTTGAAGCCAGCATAGAGTCATTGTGGGAGAAAGATGAGGAGTTGGAGGGGACGTGTTCTGCTGGAGCATGGTGTAGGCACTGGGGCATGGCCCGGGCACCGGTGCTGGCATGGCTGAGGGCTGCCAGCAGGGCAGAGGGGTGCTGGCAAGCAGAGGCCACATGTCTGGTGAGTTTAGAGGGGGCTGTGCTCAGCTCAGGTTGCTTCAAGCCTGTTCAGCTGTTGGGAAGGGGACAAGTGAGGATGCCCAAGCCATCCTGACCCCACAGTCTGTTTTGTCCTTGGCAACCCCCAGACTTCTGGTTCCCCCCCCGGGTGCCTGAGTCCCTGCTCAGCAGCACGTTGTGCTCCACAGCTCTCCAGGTGCTGGGAGCATTCGGCATTTCAATTCTGTTTGCTTTTTATTAAGGGGATGAAGTCTCGTCTCAGGAATACTAATGGCTCTGGCAGTGGTGGAAGAGCTCTGCTAATCCCCCAGCACCTGCTGGCCACCTGCCCTGCATGGCAGTGGGGACAAGAGGGAGCTGTGCTGGGGTGTTGTGGTGGGGTCACGTCCTTGGTGCCCATTTCATCAACCCGATGACTTTGCCAACAGCCCCTGAAAAATTGATGCCTCCCAGCCACACGCTGGTTATCTGACAAGCAGAAAATGTAACTTAGCCAAGGGATGGCTCCTTGGGTGGTGGCATGGACATGGGACTTCATCTTTGGGCATGGGACCACCTGGTTGAGGTGGCCACAGTGGTGGCATGGTTTGTCCTCTTGGCCAGGATGGGTGCTCGAGGGTGATCTCTCATGGCAGGGCTGTGACTGCTTGGGGACATTGTGGTCCCCCATGGGTGTTGTGTCTGGGGGCCATGAGGTGCCCCAGTGATGTTAACCCCTTCCCTGCTGGCAGAGGGTCCTCCCCTTACTCCCAACTTTTCCCCAACCCCCCCAGATGTGAAGTGGCTGCTGCAGCGCCAGGGAACTGTGCAGCAAATATGTTACACAAATGAATAATAAAAACAAAGGAAAATTACCTCTTATTGAAACTCCTTTTATGAATAAAACAATTATTCTGGTAATTGAAAAAATGTGTCATTAAATTAAATGCAGTGGTTCCTATTAAAATTTTAGTGGATTGCTTCTTCCCTCTTTTCTTCCTCTCCCCCCTCCCCTTTCCTTCCCTCTCCCCCTCCCTCCCTCCCTGCCTCTGCTGGCGGCTAAAGGCTGGTAATTATAGCAGAGGGTTTCGCTTTCTCTTTATTGTTTTTTAATCTCTTCGTGCTGTGGAGTGCCAGCGATAGTCTGATGCAGAAGAGATTTAGCTCCATCTCCCTGTGCTGGGGGGGGTCCAGGAAGGCTGGGCTGGGAGTATGGAGCTGCTCGGTGGCAGTGCCAGGTGCTCAGGGAGGAAGGCTGCCATCCTGCTTTCTGGGTGATGGTGTCCCAGGAAGGATGGAGGAGCTCTGCAAAGCTTGGAGGGCTGGGACCTTCCTCCTGTGGTTCAGGTGGGATGCAGACAGCAGAGCAGCTCCTTCTTAAGGATGCCCCTTTGCAGTGGCTGTATCCTGGCTGGACCAAAGAAGGGCTGGTGGGAAGGAAGGGAGACGATTCTGTTAATTCCTCTGAGTTGAGTGTTGGTGATGGGCAGGGTGCTGGTACCTGGTGTTGGTTAGGCTCCACTGGGTGTTTGGAGCCCACAGGGGAGGGGCAGGTGAGTTGGATTCAGGGTATCCCACCACTGTTCTTGGGTACCAGCTCAGCTGGAACTGCTGAAGCATCTTGCTCTTTCTCACCCTGATTTATGGAATTAACAGGAATGGGTGCTGGGTTGATCAGCTTCCAATCAGCAAGCTGGAAAGGGAAGTGACTGAATATCACCTCCTGTCCCTAAGAGCCAGTGGGATGATGACCCTCTGCTGAACGAGGGCAGGGAGAGGATCTTGTTGTCCTCAGGGTCAGGGAGACCTGTCCCTGCTGGTGCTTGTGTGAGGCATCCACAGCAAAGACTGGGGAAGGACCTGGCTGTCCCATGACTTTGTGGGTGGCAAAGGGGCCCTGTGGAGTCGAGCCTTGTGCCCCCATCCCCATCCTGTCTCTATTCACTGGGGTTCACCAAGCATGGGTGGGTTGCACCCTCCTTCTCCTCTCCAGCAGCAGCTGCCCGTCAGAGTCCTGCCCTTGGCAGGCATTCCAGGATTCCTCCAGGCTTAAAAATCCCCATCTCTTCCCATCAAGAGGGATTTGAAGCTGGTTTAGTTCCTAGCTAGCCCATTACACCCAGGAATTAGGATCCATTACAGTGCTTTTGGTGAGATTGGGGCCCCCTGCCCTACATTCACGCCCCCTCCCTGGTACTAATGCACTAGGCTCAGACCCAGCTCCTGGCAGCCCTTCTGTAAATAAAGTGCAGGGACAAAGATTGTGATCCCATTAGGCAGGATTAGTGCCTTGCAAGGCCCTGGCATTAAAATGTCATCAGTGGAGGGAGAGCCAGGGTCATCCCTGCTCCTGTCCCCCTTCCCTGTTGTTAGCTCTTGGCATCCCATTAATCCCATCCACCACCACTGGCATCTTGGCTGGAGTGGCACAACCTGGAGGCAGCATCCCCTGCATTGCTCAGCCCTATGGTCACTGGTGCTGTGGGAGCAGGATGGGCACAGCGTGGTTTGGTGGCATGCTCCTGGCATGGCATGGTGTGATATGGCATGGCATGGCACCTGGCCAGTGGCCCCAGGAGCTCAGCACCAGCAGATGTGCAGATGTTACTGGGGACGCCTCTTGCTGCTGCCTGTGTTTGGAAAGTGATGAATTTCTGCACCAACTAATTAGTCTCTAATTAGCAAGTGGAGTGTAAACAGTCACAACAGATGGGGGAGAGGCAGAATTAGCAGTAATGACCCCTCATTTTGGGGGGGACTTGGCTGTCACACACAGGGAAACCCCCCACTGGGTCCAGGGCTGGGGGAATCACAGCCCCATTCGTGCTGGCTCTGCAGGGGGGTGGGGAGGTGGTGGGCACCCCTGTGCACCCCGGATTTGGTGATGGCATGGCCTGTCCTGCTGCCAGGATGGCAAGAGAGAGGAGCTCCCCCCAGCCTGCTGGAAGCAGAGCTGAGATGCCACATGCTACTGGCATGTTGGGGAGGAGAGGGAAAACGAGGGAGGGAGAGTTGCTGGAGGGGCTGGATGATGCTGACCCCATCCTTCTCCTCTCTGAGCCACAGCACATCATGCTGATGGTGAGAGGTGGGCAGCAGGTGAATGCTGGGAACAGTTTCTTATTTCCAGGGGTCTTCTCTGGTGATATCAGCACCAAACCAGCCGTATCCACCCCAGGGCAGGACAGCCACACCTTGGGCCATCTTCACCCCCTCCAAGGGACACCTGGTGCCCCCAGATCCCCCAGCCCCGCTGTCCCCTTCCATGCCTGAGGCCGTTTTGGCTTTCCCAGGGGAGCAGAGGAGCTGGTTGTGGCTGGGGGGCCAGGAGCCGCCAGGTCCAAGGCAGCTGCCGTGACCTTCGCGGGCGGATAACGATTGTGCGATCAATAGTGGAATTAGGAGCTGCCTCTCCTCCTCTGTGCTGTTTTTCACCCCTTAATGCAGAACAGATGGCTCGGGTGCTTCAAAGCGAGATGAGCCTTAGCTGCTTAAAATCAAATTAGGATGTATGCAAACGGCATGTGGACCTAAGGGGAAGGTGTTCCAGGAGCACCCTGCTTCCCAAATACCTCCCAAACGCTTCCCAAATGCCTCCTAAATGCTGGATGCCTGGTTCAGTGGTGGGGTGTGCACTGAACATGTCAGATCCTGGTCCCACTCTGCTGGCAATATGCTCAGCCAGGCCCTGGCTCTGTGGTCTTGGCTATCTGGTCCAGCCCATGAATGCGTGCCTGGGAATCAGCCTATTTTGCTGTGGGTCTTTTGCTGCAGTGATGCATTGGCTGCATCTAGCCCAGCCAGACCCCCAGTCTGGTCCATAGCTCATTTACTGGTTTCATGCATGAGATGTTTTCCCCTAGAGCTGGCTTCTGGCTGTGCCACGACCCCAGCTGGGCTCTGCAGTGATCCCACGGGCCTCCAGCCTGGGGTGGGCAAAGCCTCAGCATCACAGGTCGAGGTGAGGACATGTGTGCACATCCCTGTGACACACATGCAGAGCGTGACACAGGCAGGTGCCAAACCTCAGAGCTCAGGCACTGAGCTGCTGTGGTGCCCATGGGCACTCCTCTGGGGCTGCTGCAGGGCTTGGCCCCAGTGCCCCGTAGCTGCTTTGTGGGGTGCCCTGATGGCCAGATCCAGCTCAGACCTGGGGCAAGGGCACTAGGATAAAAGCTGCCCATGCCAGCTAGTGCTGCTGAAGGTCAGAGAGAAGGATTCAATTAAGGAACCATGAGCTGCTCCTTCCCTGCCTAATGACCTGCCAGGCATTCAGTGCTGCTCTACCCACCCTGGGGACAGGGCAGCTGGGTGTAAATCAGCTGGGCATTTCCATCTGGCTGCAGCAAGTGGGCACCCCAGTGTGTGCAGGAGCCAGGCCTCACCAGCAAGGAGAGGAGAGCGAGCTCAGTCAGGTCTGGAGGTGTCTGGGTGCCTCTGAGCTCCTGGAAGCTCGTGACACCCTCCCCCCCCCACACACTCCTCTCAGAGTGGTGGGGGGGGGCACCAGAGCAGGCTAAGCCCATGGGCATGGGCACTGCTTTGGTGCCGGCTTACAGTGAGAGAGCTGTGGCAGGAATTCAGCTTGCACACACAAGAAAGCAAAGCCCTACCCCAAAGAAAAAAAACCCAAAGCTGTGATTGAAAGCGCACTTGAAAGCTGCTGGGGAATATGAATGTGTCTTTGAAGTAAAAGGGCTTCCATTTGTTAAGCAGAAAATGGAGCTGTGTGTTTCGATTTATAGTTTTACTTAGCAAATAAAACAGGAGAGGAGTAAGTGTTTATGTCTCACTCCGCTCCCAGCCCCTCCGCCCCCTTCACCCCCCGAGTTAAAAGCTCAGTGCTTCTGAAATGCTACAAAGGCAGCCAGGAATAAAGCAAAGCAAGCAGCTTAGATAAACCCTAGATGGGCTAAGCTCTTGTCGACAGGCTTGGGAAATGGCTTGGGGCCGGGGGGAAATGGTCAGTGAAAGGGTCTGGGGGGCCTGGCTGAGACAGGGGGACAGGGAGGTGACCCCCAGCATCTCCCTATCCGTGTTCCCACATGCTGCTGGGTTATGGTTGTGCCTGTGATGAAGTGGTCCTGCTGGCAGGCTGTGGGGCTGGCAGGCTATGGGGCAAGGCATGTCTCACCGCTTTCCACCCCCTCTCTTTCTGCAGACGATGTCTCCCCGTACTTTAAGACGGAGCCGGTGCGGAGCCAAGTCCACCTGGAAGGGAACCGCCTCGTCCTAACGTGCATGGCAGAGGGGAGCTGGCCCCTCGAGTTCAAGTGGCTACACAACAGCCGGGAGCTAACCAAGTTCTCCTTGGAATACCGGTGAGTCCTCACCACTGAGTGGCCAGGGCAAATCCTGCCCGGCACAGGGGTCCCTGCCCGCCAGCTGCCGCAGCACAGTGAGCGTGGCCGGTGCCCCTGCAAGGGGATGCCAATCCCGGGGAGGCAGCCGTTAGCATGCCGGCAGCTTCCACCTCTGTTTGGAGAGCAAACGGTGGATTTGAGCAGGTCAACATCGGGGAGGAGGTATCGGCACAAGCAGGATTAACACCGGGCTGCAGATCACGGCCGACTAGTGGCTCCCTGAGAACAGCCTGACCCAGGGGGACAAGGAGCAAGGAAAGGCAAAAGGAGAAATCTCTGAAGATTCAGGCATCCAGCCCCATGTGCCGAATAATCCTCCCAGCCCCGTGTCACAGCCCGGTTGGAGCTCGCCTTTAAATCAAGCCGGGCACCTCTCGCCGTCTCTTCTGTCTGCGTGTGTCATCCTCTCTGTTTTAATCAATAATTCAGCCCGAGACAAGCCTTTCCCTGTTTAAAGGCATTGAATCCAAAGGCTTCGTGTTGCTGTAGCAACAAGAGGCTGCTCCGGGATGCCAGGAACGCAGACAATGTTCCTGGGTGACATCCTCTCCCCAGCACCGTGTGCTGTGTTGGATCCCCTCCCCGGCACCATGCACTGTGCCAAGGTGCTGGGTCCCCTCCTCGACTCTGTGCCGGGTGCTCAGACCCCTCCCTGGCACTATGTGCCAAGTTGGGTGCTGGGCTCTCTCCTCAGCACCATGTGCCATGCTGGGTGCTGGAGCAGTGGCTGTCCTTGGAGACCCTGGGGCTGTCATCCACCAAGCCATGGTGGCTTCAGCTCTCCCACGTCCCTGATGCCCCAGCCTTGGAGTTGGGTGTTTGTACCAGTGCCGGGTGCCCCATGGGATGGGTCCCTTGTCCCCAATCCTGGTGTCAAAGGTCAGAGACCTGTTGAGCCCCATGATTCCCACAGCTCATGCCACGTTGGCTGCAGTGGAAGCAATGCAAAATGTCAGCCCTTGACTGGGATTGTGGGGCAGGGGGTGATGGGTCAGGGTGAGGGTCAGGCAGAGCCCAAGCAGGGGCTCCTCTGGGGCAGAGGCACAGTTGCTGTGGCAGAACTAGCTATGCCAGGCAGGAGAAGGGTGTCAGGATCCTGACCCCAGGGCACCTCCAAAGCCAGAATGGAAACTCCTGGCTTCCTTATCTGGCTCTACCCTGGGGTTTGCTCTGTGCCTCAGTTTACCCTTCTTCAGGAAAGGGACCAGTGCTTGTGTCTCTGCTCTTGGATGCTTGGCAGTTCTGGAGGCCTGTAGCTCTGCATTCCCAAATCCCTGCACCAAGGTGACTCCCCTTCCCCGGAGCCCCTGGCCTCTGCCTCCAGCTTCAGCATCCAGCCAGAAAGAATTAAGGAAGGAAGGGAGAAAATAAACAAACACGAGAGGAAAACCCAAACAAACCAAGCCGCAGCTAATGAAGCAAACAGCCTCTATGTAAATCTGCAAATCACTGCCTGGCTTTAACCCATCCCCACTGCAGTGAGGACACAACCTGCCAGCATCAGCTTCCTTCTGCTTGTCCCCAAGGTCTCCACAGGGATTTAATGTGTCGAGAGGAGAGTTTGGACATCTTGCCTGGAATTGAAGGCTGCCGGTGAGGAAGGCAAAGTACCAAAATTAGTTATGATGGGCAGAAATTGAATTTTAATAGAGATGTTGGTGGCATGGAGCCAGCCTGCTCAGGCAGTGGGAAGGTAGTAATTAAAAGTTAACGAGTTTAGAAACAGAGTAGTCCTTGGAGAGGGGAGGGCTGGGGGCTAGTGGCCAGGGGAGGCTCAGGGATGCTCCTGTCTGTGTAGGGGCCACGGATGGCTGGATGCAGGTGCATCGGATGTGTGGGTGAGGGGTGTGAGATGCAGCTGGCATGTGTCCTCCCCAGCGTGTCCCCACTCTGAGGGCAGGAGGGACCTTCCCTGGGGACTGGTTGTCCATGACAGGATGCACTGTGCTTTGTAGTAGGGCCATGTGCTGCAGGGGGCCATGCCCATGTAGCTGGCCAGGCTTGGTGGCATCATCTCTTGGTTCCTGAACCAGGACAGCCTGTCACCAAGCGTTTCATCCTCAATATCCCCACCACTCCTCCTCAAATCCTCTCCTGCAGCAGAGCATCCCACAAGCACTACCGGCTGCTCTCGCCCTTGTGCATTTCACCCATTTTTGGGACGTCTGTGGGCTGGGGCCTGTGTCCCCTCAGCCCCATGCTCCCTGTGAACCATCCCCCTTTCATCCTCATCGGATGGTCAGGGGAGCTCACACTATGTTTTAAGGGAAGGAGCCGCTCTCCCAGTTTGGCAGCGTGTTTCCATGGCAACAGCCCTTTCCTTCCCGCAGCGATTCAGCCGCCAGCTTGCCACCGGAGAGACCTGTTGGTGTTCGGCAAAGGGCAGGTAGGGAATGGCCTCAGCAGGTCCCTGGCCCTGAGCCGGTGAGACCCATGGCAGTGCCCCGGCTTGCAGCTGGAGCCATCCCAGCTCAGGAACATCCCTGGGGACTGCGGCAGGATCAGGGTCCAGCTTGGCTCCATGAGCATGTGGAGCCATTCTCCTTCAGGAGCATCCCTGGGGATCAAATGTGATCAGGGACCACAGAGGGTTTTGGAACAAACCTAGCTCTGTGTGTGCGTGGAGCTATCCCCCACTCAGGAGCACCTCTGGGGACTGTAGCAGGATCAGGGACCAGCTTAGCTCCATGGGCATGTGGAGCTATTCTCCTTCAGGAGCATCCCTGGGGACCAAGGACCACAGAGGGATTTGGGACCAGCCTAGCTCTGTCTGTGTGTGGAGCCATCCTCCCCTCAGGAGCATCTCTGGGGACTGCAGCAGGATCAGGGACCAGCTTGGCTCCATGGGCATGTGAAGCCATTCTCCCTCAGGAGCATCCCTGGGGATCAAGGACCACAGAGCGATTTGGGACCAGCCTAGCTCTGTGTGTGTGTGGAGCTATGTCCCCTTGGGAGCATCCCTGAGGACTGCAATAGGATCAGGGACCAGCCAGCTGCTGGCATGGAGTGTGTGGAGACAGCTCTCCCTGTGGGAACCCTGCTACCTCCTGCTCCTGGGGGACCTCACAGCAAAACCCCATCCCCTCTGCTGCCTGCTGTGACCTTGGTGAAGGTGCTGGCAGGCTGAGCATGCAGTGGAGGCTTGCTCACAGGCTCTGCTCCTGTGCCCTGCCACTCTGGCACTGCTCTCTCCAGGGCCAGCTCTGTTTTTCCATGCATCATCTCAGTGGTGCTGGGCTCTCCTGCAAGCTCTCCTGAGCCTGACTTCTGCTCGTATGAGGAATCATAACATGCAAATCAGGCAGCTTGATGTCTTTAATGAAATCCTCGGAAGGAAAGCGCTTCTCTGGTGAATTGAGGATATTTATTTCTCATACAAGAAATTTAACATGCAGATTAGTTGGGCCTGGTAATTTATCACAGGAGATTGTCCTATTAAGGGTTGCATCGAGTCCTGCTGCCTTTGGAAATTACCTTATGCATAGATTACCTCTGGACAGGCTCCCATCTGTAGAGATGCATCTTCTGTCTCCTAAATCAGCCCTCTGGCCTCTCCCCATGTCCCTCTGCAGCTGGTGTGGGAGCCCAGCAGCTACTAAAGGATCCTCTGCCTACTTCCCAAGAGCCCAGATCCCCTTTGCTGGGAGCTCAGAGCCTGGGAAAGTGTAATTACATCTCTGACACTGTCTGGCTTTACCACTGCCATGCTCACTGTGCTTCCCCCCAGGAGAACCTGACTGATCCTCCTGGTGCTCCCTGAGCTCAGCACACCCCCATGGCCTCTTGCCAAGACCCACTGAGCCCCAGGGTAGGTTTTCCAGCACTGGTGCCTTCTACACATCCCCATCTGCTTCCCTACATGGAGTGGATTGGCAGGAGCTGCCCAATGTGACAGATTCAGGGCTGTTTCGACCTCTCCTTCTCCTTGCTGGGATGTTTTGGGGGCTCTGTGCATGCATGGGATCCCACCAAGCCTTTATGGCCTTTTGAGGACCTCAGATGTTTCATGCCTGTACTTTGTCCCCAAACTACCTAAATTCCAGAGCCAGAACCCTCTGAAAAATAAAGACCTGTGGGCAAATGGGACAGTTCCTCCCCAGCTCCCTGCCAGGACTTCAGCCTGTGCCACTGCTTGCCAGGAGCACATCCCTGCTCTGGCTGGTCCAGCTGTTTGCTAGCCCAGGGGTGAAGCCCAGCCTTCTCCCCTGGGCAGCTGATGAACATCACAGGGGTTGCAGCCAGGCTCAGTGAGACCCAGCAGTGAGTTTCTGGTGTCTCTGGCTTCCTGCCTGGCTTCTTATTCAGCAAAGCCTCCAGGAATGCCAGGGAGGCAGCACCTTGCTGGGGCCTTAGATGGGATCGTGCAACCATGGGAAGGAAACTGAGGAGGGCTTTGAGAGCTAAAATGCCACCCCTGAGTTGGGCAGAGATGGTGGCCATGCTACTGGTGAGGTTTGTGCGCTTGCTCCCCTGCCTGCTCTGCAGGGAGGCAGCAGATTAATGTGTGGGCATTAATTATTAAATGGCTCGTTGTGCTGGCAGGGCCAATTGAGGCAGCAATTTACAGGGGCTGCTGGCACCCCCTGAATTCCCCTGACCAAAGGAAAACATTCCTGGCAAGCAGAGAGGCAACAGCTCCAGCCACATGTGTCAAAACAGAGCCCTTTCCAATCAGGAGCTAATTGAGATCCAATAATCCAGTTAACAGGAGCTGATGAAATACCAGGGGGATGTTTAAGAACATGCTGAGCAGGAGCCCAGTGTGGGGCTGGGCATGGGGAGGTGCTGGGACGTGTGCCTCAGATGCTGGGAGTCGTTAAACCTTTGCTAAGTGTGTTTTAATGCTCACTTGACATTTCATTATCACACAGTTAACTATTCAAATACATGTCCCCTCTAGAATTAATTAGTCGTTATACAGGGTATTAATCAAAGGGGACCGTGCCAATGTGCTTCTAGGCAAAACCCCATCCAGCTGTTGCTGTTACTGGGTGACATTGGAAGAACCACACAGATTTCTGGTGCTCTTCTGGCTTTGAGTTGGATGGATCAAGTCCTTTGGCTGATGCTTTTCCTGGCCCATGTCCACCCCCCTTCAGTCTAATCCTAATTCGGCAGTGGCAGCCTCACGTTTTGCAGCAACCCTACAACAACAGAGCATCATCTAGGGCTGGGGCATGGCTCTGCTAGAGCAGCACCACCAGCAATCCTACTGTACCATGGTGTTCCACCACCAATCCTACCATACCACAGTGTTCCACCAGCAACCCTACCGTACCAGTGCTGCTGGTGCCTCACCAGGGTTGCACGGTGAAGAGTGTTATGGCTGATGGCCGTGCTGTGCCTTGCCCTGCCATGCTGTGGTGGAGCAGGAGGAGGGATGGAGGGATGGATGGAGGGATGGATGGAGAGGTTGTCATTCCTGACATGCACCTCATCCATCTGTCAAATCAATCTGGTGCCAAAGCCTGCCACTGACCTGCAGCTTCTGCAAACCCACCAGTCCCCCAGCACAGGGCTTCTGACTCTGAAGCCCTGTCCTGACCCCGGGGCCAAGTGTGGCACAGCCACTTCCTGACTGGGCCTGGGGACTGCCACTGATTTCCATCAGTGCATTTTTTTTGAAGCATGGGTCACTCCTCACTTTGGAAATGCTTTTCCCCCAAAGACCATGTCCTGTCAACCTCTGTCTTTGCAAACAAACCAAACAAGCTCCTGAAATAGCAGAGTCAGCAGCAAGGGCTGCACTAGGAGCAGGACCAGACCTCTGTCCTGGCTTGAACAGTGTGACACTTGCCTCTGGGTCAGCAGATGGACCAAGTGACTTGCTCAGGGCAGTGCCCCTGGGCACCAGGTGGCAGGATCAGCCCCAAGTGGAGAAGCCACTTCCTTGGGTGGCAAGAGAGGTGCCATGAGCTGTTGGCTGTTCAGGAGCAGCTGTGGTTGTAGCTTGTGGCTGCTTCTGCTTTCTCAAACCGGGGGGGCTGTGTGGGGTGCTGGGGCTGCACACTTCACCCCTTCACCCCCTCCTGCCTGCAGCACTTCCCCCTGTGAGGGGGTGAAATCAGTTAGCATCCTGTGATGGAGGATGGAAATCAAATCAGAGCAGTGGTGGATAAAAGCCTCCGTGGAAGGCAGGCGATGGAGAACAAAGTCTCTGCTCGTGTTTGGTTAATGACTGCAGGCCAGGCTGGCCTGGTAATTGATTTCCTTTCTTCAGGCTATTTTCAGCCGCTTAGGTGCGTGCAAAAGCTCAGGTCCTTAATAACTCCTGCAGCTCTGGTGGCACGGGGAGCAGGACCTGTTAACTGGGGCTGTGAGCTGTCCCCATCAGGGAGGTGAAGGTTCCCCATTGCCCATGGAGGTGTCCTGGCTCCCAGTGCGTGGGGACAAGGCACTGCAATGGAGCTGTGCATTAGTGGGTGCTCCATGTGTGGGTGCACATGAGCCCCAAGGGTGAGAGTGGCTTGGATCCCCAAGGGTAGCCCATGGGCTTCAGCAGGGGCTTTGCATCAGGCCCCTCCTGGCATGAGGGTTTGGAGGGGACATGACAGCTAGGACACAGCCTGAGGATGTGCAGGGGGTCTGTGGGGGAACCACGTGTGCTTCTCCTCTGCTGCTGAGCACCAGCAAACATGTGTCTGTCCATCCACCCCGTGCACGTGTGTGTTTAGGAATCACGATGCACGGTGTGATGTATTAATGAGGACACCCCAAGGAGAGCAGCCCCATCATTCCTGGTGTCTGCCACAGTTCCTGACAGCTCCCTGCAATTGAAATATCTTACTTAAAGCCTCTGAGGATCATTTTTAAATATCAGCTGTGACACTCAAGGAGTGATACCCAAAGGGCATCCCTCCTTCTCCTGCAGGAACAGGTGACCAACCCCTCCAGCACGCCATGTCGGGTGGCTGGGTGTTGGCAGCAGGGTTGATGCCAGCCCTGCCTGTGCCCACCATGGCTTGGCAGCATCCATGGGTGTCATGGGAGCCCTTGTGTCCCCAGCACCATCTCCCCACTCTGGGGAGGGGGGCACAGGGGCCTGTCACTATCCCCAGCAGTGGGGATGTGCTTCTCATGTCTTATGAAAGTTTTAATTTAGGCTCAGTTATCAAAAGAACAAACAAAGCTGAGCTGAAACAGCTCAGGGCATCTTCTGATGCAAGATTAGATTTGGGGCTGAGCTTGCTTATTTATTCCCATTCTGCTTTATCTGAGAGTGCACCCCATTGGGGAAGGAGATGCTGCAGCCCCTTGCCTGCCCCTCCTCCCCACCCCTCAGGGTCACCCATCTGCAAGGCTGGTGGGTGAGGGGGTCCAGCTTATTTTGGGGGTGATGGAACAGGAGTCTTACAAAATGGAACACATTCCCTTTTGGGAATAGGGACTGCTTGGGGAGGTCTGGTCACAGCTTGGGGACCAGGGCTATGCGGGGGGTGGTGGGCGAGTGGAGATGTTTGTTATTTTCTTTATCTGCTTATCAGCTGCTGGTGGCTGATAAGAGCAGCTCTGGGGACGATAAGACTGCTCAGCCCTGGCTAAACAGAGCAGTCTGGGCTCGGCTGCACATGGAGCAGAGGCAGAGTGACCCTGGCAGACCTCAACAGACTCCAGCTTGCCTCTGCCACAAAGCACTGGGACTCAGAGGGCAGGGGTCAGAAAAGCCATGGGTGCCACGTCCCTGGCAGCCACCTTCACATCTGACAGCTGGAAGCCACTTGCCCCTTGCCTCCTGCTCATGGCAATGAGTCACTGTCCATCCCCGTGCTGGGCAGCTGGTGGCCACCAGCTCATGCTGCATGCATGCTGCAGGGAAAGTACCTCCTGTGTGCATGCATGGCCATGAGTCTTTCCAAGGCAATGAGGGTCACTGTTGTCTCCTCAGTGTGCACATACATGTATGTGTACAGGGACACACACATACATCCATGGACGCGCACCTCCAGCAGCTGCTCCTCAGGGAAGGAGCTGGCACTTGGCACTGGGGTTGCTGCCTAGCAGTAAATGGGAAGCTTGTGGAGAACCTGCAACCTTTCTTTGGGGGCTGTGATGGTGACTTGAATGTGTGTGTGTCCCCCAAAAGCCACTGAGGTGGTTCCTCTCTCCCACAGGTACATGATCACATCGCTGGACCGCACACACGCCGGCTTCTATCGCTGCATCGTCCGCAACCGGATGGGAGCTCTGCTGCAGCGCCAGACCGAGGTGCAGGTGGCCTGTAAGTGACAGCTCTGCCTGGTGGGGGACCAGCTGGGGACACTCAGCTCGGCAGGGGACAGGCCAGGGACACCCAGCACCGTGGCATGACTCAAGTTGCCCATGGCCAGCACAGGCAAATCCAGAGCATGGCTGGGGCGATGCTGGCAAGGATGGAGCTTTGCTTTCTCTGCTGTTCCCACAGCCTCAGTGGGCTGTGATGGTTGGGGGTGTAAGGGGGCACCCCATGGGCAGGGCAGGGCAGGGCAGAGCAGAGCAGAGCGTGAGGGTGGAAGCAGAGAGTGCTGGGGCTGGGAAACACATCGCCATAGGCTCCCTGGAGGTGTGAAACCCTTTGCAGTGTGGAAGCAGCCCCAATCCTGCCCAGCTGTGTGGAGAGCTGGGAGCAAACACCACTTATCACGTTACTGAAAGCAAACCAGGTGCATGAAGCTCAGGCAGCTCTGCAAGGATCCTGCACAAGATGGGTCAGACCTCAAGGGTCTGTGCTAGGGGGGTGATGTGGAGGCACAACAGGGGGTTTAAGCAGGACAGAAGGGTGCTGAGGCCCAGGATGCTGGCTCTGTGCCCCAGGGGACCTGCCCCTCTCTGTCACCCCCTTCCCTCTGGGGTGCTCCTCTTGTCCTCTTAAAACCCTTCCTGAGGAGCAATGACAAATCAGGAAGCTAATGAGAAATTAATAAGGCAGCTGTGCTAACAACTAATGATAATAGCAAAGTCGTTAAAAACAGATTCTTTACATGTTTTTAATTACAGCGATTAAGGGAAGTCAATAAAAATCTCCTGCCCCTCCCACTTCCTTTCCCCCCACACCCAGACCCCCTGCTTCACTCTGCTTTCCTTCAGTTGCTACTCACTTCCAGGCTGCCAACAGCTGGGTAGGAGAGAGGCAATGTGTGCCTTAACTTTGCCCACAGAGCTAAGGTTGTGCTGGGATGCTCTGGGCAGGGAGGGATGCCAGGGAGCCCCAGGACTGAGTCTTCCTCACTGTGGCTGCACCCCATCCTTGGTGGAGGGCACATGGGCAGGAGTCCTGAGGCTGTTGTGTGGGTGAAGGCTCTGGGCAGTTCTGGGTACTGCAGGGATGGATCTTGGTGTGAGCACAGCCCATGGGACCTGAGCTACCCCCTGCCCTGTACCAGCCAAGCTGCCCCAGCTGAAGAGAGGAGCAGAGAGCAGACCCCAGGGGAGCCCTTTTTCATAGCCTCTACCAGACCCAGGGCTAGACCTTGCTAGGTCCCCAGGTGTGTTGCCAGCCACTGACGTGGTTGCCCACACAATTTGCAGACATGGGGAGCTTCGAGGACAGCGAGACACAGCAGAGCGTGTCCCATGGGGAGGCAGCTGTCATCCGGGCACCTCGCATCGCCAGCTTCCCCCAGCCCCAGGTCACCTGGTTTCGTGATGGGCGGAAGATCTCCCCCAGCAGCCGCATGTGAGTACCTCCAGCACCCTGCTGCCGTAACCCTGGCACCCCAGCAGCATCTTCTCCAGCATCCCACTGCTGTAGCCCCAGTATCCCCCAAGTACCCCCCCAGCACCCTGCTGCTGTAACCCTGGCATCCCAGCGGCATCTTCTCTAGCATCCCACTGCTGTGGCCCCAGTATCCCCTCAGCATCCAGAGGGGCTGCATTTCCTTCAGCTGCCGTAGTCCTTGCAGTAAGGATGTTTCACAGGCATCTTGAGTGCATTGAGCTAAAACCCAGAGACAGGCTTGGTGACTAATAGCTCTTGTTTTTCATTGGGGAAATGGTGTTTTTTCTTTTAAATAAAATGAAAGTAAAAGGGAGGGGAAGGCAGGTGATATGGGCACAGCTGGTGTGACAGAGCCAGGCATGGCACACACGTGTGTGGCAGACATCCCATGGGGCTGCAGCAAGTCCTGGTGGTGCCTGAGCAGTGAGCTGGGCTCTGACAGCCACAGCATGAGGGAATTGAATTTGTAACCCCCATTATGCAGGAACTGAACTGGTCTCCTCTCTATTTGCAAAGCAGGATGGAGGAGATAAAACTCTTTTATCTCATATTTAATGGTAAAAAAATATATTCCCCAAACCATTTTATGTTTCCAGCAGATTAGATCACTCCATTAAAAAAAGAAGTCCTATTAATCTGCACCATCCAAAGTGCTCTGCTTGCTGGGGGGTGGGTGGGGCTCAGTCCTGGCAGGGACCTGGCTCTTGCCTGGGGCTAGTGGCAGAGCCAAGCACCTGTCTAGGGGCCGGTGCTTGGGGCAGGTGGGAGGAAGGCTGAGGGTCATGCCTGTCCCAAGACTGGTGTGGCTGCTGGATGGAGGAGCAAGGGTCCCAGCTCGCTGTGTCACTCTTCCCAGTGGGTTCACCTCCCCATCTCACACCAACCCACAGAGCCATCACGCTGGAGAACACCCTTGTCATCCTCTCCACGGTGGCCCCGGATGCAGGACGTTACTATGTGCAGGCAGTGAACGACAAGAATGGAGACAACAAGACGAGCCAGCCCATCACTCTGACCGTGGCCAGTGAGTGTGGGGGGCATTGCTTCCCCTCCACCCCCACCCCTAGCCCTGCTCCCACTCACCTCCTGCTGCCTGGCTCACCCCCAAGTTCAATTTGCAGTAAATCTCTTTGGAGTCTCCAGCTTCTGCTGACTTAACAGTTCAGCTGCCTCAAAATTTATTTAGGCACTTTGGGCTGTGCTGCAGACGCTAATTGTGTCACAGGCAGAGCCTCCCTCTCCATCCGTGCTGCTGGGGCTGGATCTGGCCGTGCCCTGGGACCGGGCTGTGGGATGGGATGGGGCAGTGTAGCCCTAAAGAGGCACTTTTGCTGTAGGACACCCTGCCCCACCCCTGTCCATATTCCCCTCTCAGCCCACACTGCCCCTGCCTGGAGGACACCTCTGTGGTCACATCTTTCCAGCCGCCTTGGACCCTGCAGGACCCAGCCAAGGGTCCCCTAGTCCCTATAGAGGAGGTGCCAACCCATCCCAGCCAAGATGCCCCAAAGTGGCATCACTCCTCCCAGTACTCTCATTCCACCTTCTCTCCTGCTGCTCCGTGGGGAGTTATCCCTTTCCTCAGAGGGCTCTGCCTGTCCCCTGCTTCCCCTCCTGCCCCATTAATCTGTTTATTCTGTACCTTGGCGTCCTGGTGGGCAATAAACAACCTGGAGCCCATGTTTATGGATTCAGCTCTATCAGCAGCTTTCAAACCCATCGCTTTTTTACAGTGCCTACACGAGGGTTTTTTATTGTAGCAATCATTTTGCTTTATATACTTCCCTTTCTCCCTCCTCCCTGCCAGCTGGTGCTGCTGTGCAGGCTAGGGGCCAGGCTGGTGCCATGGGGTCCCACGGGCTCCTGTGGGAGGAGAGGGCTTAAGGAGGCACCCAGATGCCAGGGGGATGGTATGGACCTGCCTGTCCTTCCCACAGGAGAGCAGAGCCCATGACCCTTTGGTCCCTGCCACCTTTGTCTCCTCCATACCAGGCAGAGGGCTTTGGGTGCCCTCTCAGCCCTGCTGTGAGCTAGGGTGCTATGAGGGTGTGCAGAGGGTGCTGATGTCTGCCCCTCTGGCCTCCTTCTCCCCAGATGTGGGTGGCCCAGCAGATCCCATCGCACCCACCATCATTGTCCCACCCAGGAACACCAGTGTGGTGGCTGGAACCTCGGAGGTGACTATGGAGTGTGTGGCCAATGCCAGGTGAGTAGTGGGATAGGGATGGGAGATCTTGTTGGCATCACTCAGCCCCAGGGCTGGGTTCCCTCAGCTCCCCTTTCCTCCAGGAGCTCTTGGATTCTGTGGGACGGAGGGGGAGATGGGGGCTTGGGCTGCCTCTTGATGTGTTCCTGTCCCCTCCCAGGCCACTGATCAAGCTTCATATCATCTGGAAGAAGGACAGGGTGCCCCTCTCCAGTGGCATCAGTGACTACAGCCGCCGGCTCACCATCCTCAACCCCACGCTGAGCGACAGTGGCTACTACGAGTGCGAAGCTGTGCTCCGCAGCAGCAGCGTGCCTGCCGTGGCCGAGGGTGCTTACCTCTCTGTCATGGGTGAGGACCTGGCCATAGGCAGCCCAAACCATCGATGCTATGAGTTGAGGCAGTCTCAGCCTTGGGGCTGAGATGGGAAGTGGCAGGCTAGAGTCACTGTGGGGGTGGTTTCATGGTGGGCCTGGAGGAACCTGGATCTAACACAACCCCCTGCCCATCACTGGACTTCCTCTTGCAGAGCCACCGCAGTTCATCAAGGAGCCAGAGAGGCACATCACAGCCGAGATGGAGAAGGTGGTGGCCATCCCCTGCCAAGCCAAAGGTCAGATGCTCCCCAGCTGCCCTCCCCGTGCTGCCACGGCCCCATGCCTGACATGGCCCTGGCCCTTGCAGGTGTGCCCCCTCCTGAGATGGCCTGGTACAAGGATGCTGCCCTCATCCACCTGGAGAAGCTCTCTCGCTTCCAGCTCCTAGCAGATGGCAGCCTGCAGATCAGTGGGCTGGTCCCTGATGACACCGGCATGTTCCAGTGCTTCGCCCGCAACGCGGCTGGCGAGGTGCAGACCACCACGTACCTGGCCGTGACCAGTAGGTGCCAGCTCCACCCCTGCCCTGGACCCTCCCTGGGCAGCGGGTGGGATGTGCCTGGGACCTCCCCAGCTGAGCTCCACAAGGGCCTCAGACACCCGTGGAGTGGATCAGATCCAGGGTAGGCACCGGGAAGGGTTTCAAGGAGGGCTTCGTGTCTGTCCACCCCACAGGCATCGCCCCCAACATCACCAGGGGTCCTCAGGACAGCACGGTGATTGATGGCATGTCTGTAATCCTCAACTGCGAGACCTCTGGGGCTCCACGTCCTGCCATCACCTGGCAGAAAGGTAAAGAGGCTTGGGGACACTGGGGCTTGAGCAAGGTTGTCCTCCCAGCCCTGCCCAGCCCTGCCTGCCCACATAGCCCCAGGGCATCCTCTTTGAGCTCTGTGGCCACCAGGCTCAATGGCCACTAGGCTTGGCTGATAACTGGGGAACTGGGAGCTGATGAGGCTCCCCTGTGCCATCCAGGGGAGAGGATCCTGGCCAGCGGCTCAGTGCAGCTCCCACGCTTCACCCTCCTGGAGTCAGGCAGCCTGCTTGTCAGCCCTGCGCACCTCGCTGACGCTGGCACCTACACCTGCCTGGCCACCAACTCCCGCGGTGTGGATGAGGCATCTGCTGACCTGGTTGTCTGGGGTAAGGCCCCCCACCAGCGTGCCCATGTCACCCGGCTCTGTCAGCCATCCTGCCTGCCTGCCTGCATGGTGCAGGATGGACCCTGTGGGCTGTGGATGCTGCCTTCTCCATGTGTGGTGTGGGATGGAGCAATCTAGGGATGCCAAGGATGGGCTCTGGAATGTGGCTACTCAATCTGGACGGGTGCAAACTTGGGCTGTCCCTGCTGGTGCAACCCCCACAGCCCTTCTGGCACTGCCAGTGCCTCATCCTGTCTCCCTGCAGCTAGGACACGTATCACGGACCCACCGCAGGACCAGAGTGTCATCAAGGGCACCAAGGCTGTCATGAGCTGTGGGGTCACCCATGACCCCAGTGTGGATGTCAGGTACGTGCAGTGGGGCTGGGAGGGGGCCTTGCACCCCTAGGCTACCTGTCTGCCATCCCCACCGCCTGCAGGACTGGGGCGGGAGGGGGCACACGGTGGGTGCCACCATCTGCAGCCTTGTGCTAGTGGTCCGACAGTGCCACCTGCTGCCCTGCACACGGGGAGCCCGGCACAACGGTGGGAAGGACCCCTCAGTCCTCTCTACTTGTGGGGTGCTGCAGGGTGCCAACACTCCTGGGTCCCTCCCTGGCACAGGTACATCTGGGAGAAGGATGGGGCACCGCTGAGCCCAGAGAGTGGCCCACGGGTTCGCCTGGACGAGATGGGCACCCTCCACATCTCCCAGACCTGGTCAGGTGATATTGGCACCTACACCTGCAAAGTGATCTCAGCCGGGGGCAATGACTCCCGCAGCGCCCACCTCCGTGTCCGGTGAGACCTCCTCCCTGCCGTAATCCCCACTAGCACCCCACAGCCTGGCTCTGTCCCTTTCCTAACCATCTCTTCTCTACCCACCCATGTCCAGGCAGCTCCCCCATGCCCCTGAGAGCCCTGTGGCCACTCTCAGCCCCCTGGAGAAACGGGCCATCAACCTGACCTGGGCCAAGCCCTTCGATGGCAACAGCCCCCTGCTCCGTTATGTCGTGGAGGTCTCTGAGAACAGTAAGAGGCTTCCCCCCGCTCCCTGGCACCACTGACCCACGGCTCGGTGGCATCACCTAGGGGCAGTGGGCGAGGGATGCTGCAGGGACCTTGTGGGCCATTAGCTGGGCTTGGGGACTCCAGAGTCCAGCAGATTGGGTCCTCCTCCACCTCTCTGCCCTCCTCTCCCCAAACAGATGCACCCTGGACCGTGCTGCTGGCCAGTGTGGACCCCGAGTTGACATCGGTGATGGTGCGGGGCTTGGTCCCTGCTCGCTCCTACCAGTTCCGCCTCTGTGCCGTGAACGACGTGGGCAGAGGACAGTTCAGTAAGGACACGGAGAGGTGAGTCACAGCCAGGGGATTCCAGGGTGGGGGGGACTGGTGGCCCTGAGTGCTTATCTCTGCCTCATCCCCCACAGGGTGTCCTTACCTGAGGAGCCGCCCTCTGCACCTCCCCAGAATGTCATTGCCAGTGGCCGCACCAACCAGTCCATCATGATCCAGTGGCAGCCGCCTCCCGAGAGCCACCAGAATGGTGTCCTCAAGGGCTATATCATCCGGTAGGCACTGACAGGGGTGTGCAGGCATCCCATCCCCAGCATCCCAGGGTGCTGGTGGGGATGTTGGCAGCTCTGATAGCCCCTGCTCCTCAGGTACTGCCTGGCTGGGCTGCCTGTGGGCTACCAGTTCAAGAATATCACCAATGCCGATGTCAACAACCTGCTCCTGGAGGACCTCATCATCTGGACCAACTATGAGATTGAGGTGGCTGCATACAACAGCGCAGGCCTGGGGGTCTACAGCATGAAGGTGACCGAGTGGACACTGCAGGGAGGTAGGCAGAGGTGGGCAGGGATGGGTGGTGGCTTGGCATTTACCCCAATGCTGACAGGCTATGCCATGGGGGTGTTGGGGACAGGCAGCAGGAGGATGAGTTGATCTGTTTGGGGGTCCCACAGGGACTTGGACATGCTAAGGAGGGATGAGTAGGGGCTGCAGAGCCAGGGCATGGTTGGCTAAGCCACAAGGCATCTTGGGGCACTACCATGGGGTGCCCACGGTCCCAAGGGGCTGGTGCCAAGATGATGGAGGGGACCTCACAGAGCTGGAGCCACTGCAAGCTGTCCCTTCATCCTGGCAGTGCCCACAGTGCCCCCAGGGAACGTGCAGACGGAGGCCACCAACTCCACCACCATCCGCTTCACCTGGAACCCTCCCAGCCCCCAGTTCATCAACGGCATCAACCAGGGGTACAAGGTGAGGGGTGATTCTCACAGGTCTCCCCAGGAATGGGGCAGCTAGGATGGGGAAACTCCTGGGTTGACCTTCATCAACTGGCTGAACTCCTCCTCACTGAAATTGTAGCTTTTAATTAGTTCCAGCCTAACTGTTACTGTAATATTTACTGAGATTTAACACTTGCATGGGCCCAGAGTCTGCCATGCTCTGTGATTCACTTCAAGTTGCAATTAATTCAAATTTACGTTAATTAAATTGAATTAAAACATTAAACTTGTTTCTTAATCCATGCAAAAGAAGTTCAGGAATTTAATTGTCGGCGAATGAGATAACCAGAGCAAGCAGGATATTCAACATTCTTATTAAATGCCGCTTAGTATTTTTGATTAGTATTTTTAGGGTCTAATTAGTGTTTAATTAAGTTGCTATAGGCTATCTTGCACAATACCAATTAAATGCCCAAACATCCCTCCTAAAGGCAGGCGAGCGGGTGATTAGGCGCCGTTATCAATGGGAGTTAATCACAAAGCGCAGGCTCCGTATCGGCTCGTAGGGGTAAACAGGCGCTGGTGAAGGCATCCAGTGCTCTCTGCGACCCGTAATTGATATTTGATCAGCTCTGAATAAATCACGAGAGGTTGGAGGTGCCTGAGGGATGGTGTTTGTGGTCCTGATGTACGCAGGGGGCGGGACGTCGGTTACCCAGCACCCTTATCCCAGTTCCCCTCTTTCCCGCAGCTCATCGCCTGGGAGCCGGAGCATGAGGAGGAAGCGACGGTGGTGACGGTGCGCCCCAACTTCCAGGACAATGTCCACGTGGGCTACGTGACGGGGCTGAGGAAATTCGCCGAGTACTTCACCTCGGTGCTGTGCTTCACCACGCCGGGGGACGGCCCGCGCAGCGCCCCCCAGCTGGTGCGCACCCACGAGGATGGTACGGGGAGGCTCTGCGTTCCCCGGCACAGCAGCTCCCAGGGAGGGTGGGAGCAGCCCCCAAGATGGGGAACTGGTCCCACTGGTGCTGCCAGTGGTGCCCAAAACGGTGCTGAGCACCATAAAGTCCCGTGCGAAGGGAGCCCCACCCCCTCCACGCTCACTCCTTGTGGGGGTCCGGTGGGTGCTGAGGGCTCCTGCGTGGTTGCTTGCTGAGCGTTGGGTGTCTTTGGGTCCAGTGCCTGGTCCAGTGGGACATCTCAGCTTCAGCGACATCCTAGACACGTCCCTGAAGGTCAGCTGGCAGGAGCCCCTGGAGAAGAATGGCATCCTGACAGGTAAGGGAGCACCAGCAGTTACCTAGATCCTGCACCATCCCCTCCCAGTCCCCTTCTCACCCTGCAGCATCTCCTCCCAGTCCCTTTTCCGTGTCACAGCAACTCCCCCTGGCCCTACTCAGCTCCTGGGGGTGGACAATGATGGGGGCTGGTGGCACTGGGCATGTTTCAGGCTACCGAATCTCCTGGGAGGAGTACAACCGCACCAACACACGGGTGACCCATTACCTGCCCAACGTCACCCTGGAGTACCGTGTCACCGGCCTCACTGCCCTCACCACCTACACCATTGAGGTGGCTGCCATGACCTCCAAGGGCCAAGGTCAGGTCTCCTCCTCCACCATCTCCTCGGGAGTACCACCAGGTGAGCATAGCAGCATGGGGATGCCCACGGGCTGGGGGGCAGTTCTGGGGGCAAGTGGCTGTTGCCATCTGTCCTGCTCTCCCCCTACAGAGCTCCCTGGTGCTCCCACCAACCTGGGCATCTCCAATATCGGACCCCGCTCTGTCACCCTCCAGTTTCGCCCAGGCTATGATGGCAAAACCTCCATCTCCCGCTGGCAGGTGGAGGCACAGGTATGGGGTGGCTCAGGTTTGGGGGGTGAGGGGATGCCAGGGGGGCAGCTCACTGCACTGCCATCCCACAGATGGGCCAGAGTGGCGAGGCTGAAGAGTGGGGGCTTGTCCACCTGTTGGCTAATGAGCCAGATGCGCGCTCCATGGAGGTGCCCAACCTGAAGCCCTACACCTACTACAGGCGAGTGGCCAGGACGGTGCCATGGTGTCCTCTGCAGGGGACCGGAGCCCTCTCACCCCCAACCATGACCCTCCCTCTCCTCTCAGTTTCCGCATGCGACAGGTGAACATCGTGGGCACCAGCCCCCCCAGCCTGCCCTCCCGAAGGATCCAGACTCTGCAAGCCCCCCCGGACATAGCACCTGCCAATGTCACACTGAGAACAGCCAGTGAGACCAGCCTGTGGCTGCGCTGGATGGTGAGGAGGGGGGACTGCAGCTCTGGGGTGTGGGGGTCTCTGTCCGCAGACACAAGGCTCCTGGGGGGCAGGCAAGAGGATGGAGAGCCAAGGGGGGAATGGAGATGGGGTGGCTATGGGAGCTTGGGAGTGACTGTGCCCATCTGTTATGGTTTGGGTTAGAACAGCCTCTAACCCACTACACCATCTCTGGGGCCAGCCCCTCCTGGAGCAGGAGTACAACGGGAACCCTGACTCGGTGGGATACAAGATCCGGTACGCACGCTTGGACGGGCGAGGGCAGCCAGCAGTGCGTGTGATCCACGACCGTGTGGAGCGGGAGTACACCATTGAGGACCTGGAGGAGTGGACTGAGTACAGGGTGCAGGTCCAAGCCTTCAACGCCATTGGCTCAGGGCCCTGGAGCCCCCCAGTGGTGGGACGCACCCGAGAGTCAGGTACCACTGCCCATCCTGCAGCACTGGGCAACTACCCCTGTTGGATCCAGCTACTGACCCCCATTGTCATCCCCTTTTCCAGTGCCCTCCTCTGGCCCCAGCAACGTGTCAGCTCAGGCCACCACCTCCAGCAGCATGCTGGTCCAATGGAGTGACATCCCCGAGGCAGACTGCAATGGCCTTATCCTGGGCTACAAGGTGAGTTCCTGCCCCAGCCCCTGTGCTGTGGCTCTGCCTGCCTGCAGCCTTACACATCCCCTGCCAGACTCACATGGTTTTCCCTGGAAGGAATCACCCTGCAGACTTCCAGGTCCCTGCCTGTGCCACCTCTAAGAGATGGTGCCCATCTGTACCACCCCTGGCCACGTGGCTTCATCCTGGGGGGGATGGCCATGCCCAGCCGTGGCACACAGCATGTGTTTCAGGTGATGTACAAGGAGAAGGACTCGGATGCACGTGCCCAGTTCTGGCTGGTGGAGGGCAATGCCTCCCACAGTGCCCAGCTCACTGGGCTGGGTAAATACACCCTGTATGAGATCCATGTGCTGGCCTTCACCAGGATCGGTGACGGTGTGCCCAGCCGGCCCCCCATCCTTGAACGGACACTGGATGATGGTGAGCAACAGCACCTGGATGGGCAGAGAGACCTGAATGGGCTGGGGGAGTCCCCTGGGTGCCTAAGGCCATCCCATCCCTGTTCCCCCCCTGACTAGGCCACCCAGGGCTCCCATCCCCAGGGGACGGGATCTGGCACTCACATTTACTTGTGCAGTCCTCTGTAAACTTGAGCATAGCAAGTTCCATCTGAACACAAGGAGGAACTTCTTTACTTTGAGGGTGGTAGAGCACTGGCCTAGGCTGCCCAGAGAGGTGGTGGAGTCTCTGTCTCTGGAGACATTCCAAACCTGCTTGGACACCATCCTGTACAACCTAGGTGAACCTGCTCTGACAGGGGGATTGGACTAGATGATCTCCAGAGGTCCCTTCCAACCTGTGACTTTCTGTCAAACTCCATTTCTCCCCGTTCCAGTGCCTGGGCCCCCCATGGGCATCCTGTTCCCTGAAGTGAGGACCACCTTGGTGCGGCTCATCTGGCAGCCCCCTGCAGCACCCAATGGCATCATCCTGGGTAGGTGGGAAGCTGTCCTGGTTGTGCCACACAGGGATGCTATGAAATGGGGTGCAGAAGTCTTGTGGGAGCAGGGATTGATATGAAGGGGCAGAGACCAGCTTGAGAACCCCCAAAGCATCTTGGAACCCACTGCCCCCAGGGCTGGGCTTTTCCCCCATCAGCAGGCTGTGCTGGGTCCCTGGCTGTGTGCAAGCTACCCTGTGCAGGTAGTCAAAAGCCCCTCATTGCTAGCCCTGTAGGTAGGCAGGGACGGAGGAAAGAGGCATGTATGGGGTGGGGAGTCCCATGATGGTGTCCCCTCCACCGTCCCCACCATGCCACTCCCTTCCCCACAGCATACCAGGTCACCTACTGCCTCAACACCACCACAGCCAACGCAGCCACCATGGAGGTGCTGGAGCCCAGTGCCCGGCAGTACATGGCCACCGGCCTCCAGCCCGAGGCCACTTACCTCTTCCGCATCGCGGCACAGACCCGCAAGGGCTGGGGCGAGGCCGCCGAAGCTCTGGTGGTGACCACAGAGAAGAGAGGTAATGGTGGTGGGGGGGTCCGGCCCATGGAGGGGAGGGGGCTGTGCATGCCCACAGCGTAGCCGTGGTGGTCCCAGCCCCTCGCCTCTCCCAGACCGCCCGCAGCCTCCCGGGAAGCCGCTGGCCCAGCAGGAGGAGGTCCGAGCCCGCAGCGTGCTGCTCTCCTGGGAGCCAGGCAGCGATGGGCTCTCCCCTGTCCGCTACTACACGGTGCAGAGCCGAGAGCTGCCTGACGGCGAGTGGGCACTGCACTCCACCTCTGTCAGCCACAATGCCACCACCTTCATCGTGGACAGGTGAGTCATGGGCTGGCCCTCAACAGTGTCATGGCACAGTGGGGAGTTGGAGAGATGATGGGCTCTGCTTTGGGCAGTTACACAGAATCAACAAATCCCAGCATGGTTAGGGTTGGAACGGACCCTTGGGAATCATCCAGTCTAACCTCCCTGCTGAAGCAGGGTGACTGAGAGCAGGTTGCCCAGAATCACCTCCAGGTGCCTTTGGAATCTCTCTAGAGATAGAGACTCCAAAACCTCTCTGGGCAGCCTGGACCCCAGGGCTCTGGCATTCCCACAGGAAAGTTTTTCCTTGTGTTCAGGTGAAACCTCCTGGCTTCCAGTTCGTGCCCAGTACCCCTTGAGCTGTCCCTGGGCACCACTGAGCAGAGACTAGCCCCAGACTCTTGCCCCCAGCTTTTAGCTCTTGCCCCCAGCTTTTAGCTCTTGCCCCCAGCTTTTAGCTCTTGCCCCCAGCTTTTAGCTCTTGCCCCCAGCTTTTAGCTCTTGCCCCGCATTGAGCAGATGCCCTCTGGGGCTGCTCTTCTGCAGGCTAGGCAGCCCTGGGGCTTTCAGCCTTTCCTCCTGCCAGAGATGCTCCAGTGCCCTCAGCATCTTCCTAGCCTCTGCTGTAGTTGCTTGTCTCTCTGGAACAGGGGAGTGAAGAACTGGACATGATAATCCAAATATTGCCTCACTAGGGCAGAATAGAGGCAGAGGAGAACCCCTCTTGACCTGCTGGTCACACTCTTCTTAAAGCTGTGGGTGGAAGGGTGGCTCATGGGGGTCATCCATCAGCCTCACCATCACTGACTCGTTCTGCTTCTGTCCAGGCTGAAGCCTTTCACCTCCTACAAGTTCCGCGTGAAGGCGACGAATGACATTGGGGACAGCGAGTACAGCGAGGAGTCAGAGTCACTCACCACCTTGCAGGCAGGTCAGCACAGGATGTGTTCCCTGGGGCAGGGAGAAGCGGTGCCTGCCTGTGCCCAGGACATACCCCCCACGGCCTGGACATCCTTCTGTGCCCAGCACATCTCCAGAGCCTCACCACCTGCTTCTCCCCCACAGCCCCTGAGGAAGCCCCCACTATCCTCTCCGTTACTCCACACACCACCACATCGGTGCTCATCCGCTGGCAGGTAATGTCCTCTCCGCTTTGTGGGGTGTAACAGGACAGCCCCCTTGAGGAGGTAGCACTGAGACATCCTGGGGACAGCCACTTTAGGATGCCAGGGAGCCCCCCAGGTCAGAGCTGTCCTCCTCACACAGCCCCCAGCCGAGGACAAGATCAATGGGATCCTGCTGGGCTTCCGCCTCCGCTACCGCGAGCTAGTGTACGACAGCCTGCGCGGCTTCACCCTGCGTGGCATCGGCAACCCTGGGGCCACGTGGGCCGAGCTCACCCGTGAGTCCTGGTGGTCCTGCTGAACCTGGGCATGTGTGGGAATTCCCTGGCATTCAGGGAATGGTGCTGGAGTGCGGAATGTCTCCTTGGTGTGACAGCCCCGTTGGCACCTGGGGGTGACAGAGCCCTTGCAGGGGACCTCTGGCCCACCTTGGGGTGGGTGGTTATGCTGGGTGGGTGCTCAGGTGCAAGAGTCAACCTGTGCTGCCCACCTGAGCTACCTGCTCTTCCTGCCCAGCTGTCTACACTGTGCACAACCTCAGCGAGGTCTCCCTCACCCAGTACGAGTTGGACAGTAAGTCACCTGCTTCCCTGTGCCCCACCCTGTGCATGTCCTCCCCATTGCCACCCTTCCATGTGTCTCTCTCCTTCACCTGCCTGTGTCATGGGGTGATCCAGGGTGATCCACATGCCATGTCCCTTCTCCAGCGAGGTGGTGGGATCTGCTGGATCCCCCAGGACCCCCACACCACTATCTGCAGGGAGGGTTCTGCTCACCCCTTCTCCCTTTCTCCTTACCCCCAGATCTGAACAAACACCAGCGCTATGAGATCCGCATGAGCGTGTACAATGCTGTGGGTGAGGGTCCCCCCAGCCCTCCCCAGGAGGTCTTTGTGGGTGAAGCAGGTGAGTCCACCATCAGGAATCTCTCTTCTCCAGTGTTACTAGGGAGAGGACAGGAGGAAATGGGCTCAAGTTGCACCAAGGGAGATTTAGATTGGATAGCAGGAAACACTTCTTCCCTGGAAGAGTTGTTAGGCATTGGCCCAGGCTGCCCAGGGCAGTGATGGAGTCACCATCCCTGGATGGGGGTCAAAAATGTGTAGTTGTAGCACTTAGTGACATGGTTTAGTGGCATGGTGGTTATAGGTTGATGGTTGGACTTGAGAGGATTCTATGATTCTATGGCCCTGCCTTGTGGGGGACTGCCCACAGGATGGGGACTCCACTGCCCTGGTAGTCCACATGCATGCCAAGAGAGGGCAGTGAAACCCTCACATCAAGGGGGACTTTCCTCTTCCTGGTCCTAGCAGGATTGTCACACTGTCCCCTCCTTCGTCACAGTGCCCACTGGTGCCCCACAGAACGTGGCTGTGCAAGCAGCTACAGCCACTCAGCTGGATGTCACCTGGGAGCCTCCACCTGTCGAGAGCCAAAACGGGGACATCCAGGGCTATAAGGTACTGCACCCTGTCACCTGAGTTGGGTGCTCTGGGACTCTGGGTGCTCTGGGAAGGTGCTGAGCTCCTCAGGGTCAGAGGGGAGGCAAAGGATTCCGTGGGGAGGTGCTAGGTGTCATTGGTGGTGGCTTGGTCAGCTCTCCTGGGATAGCTCTCCTGGAAGATACTGTGATGATGGACCTGTGGAGACGCTATGCATGATATTGGCATGTTGGGACGAGGAAGTGTTCCGGGGAGATGCTGGGTTTCCCATCCTGGTGCTTAGCGGCCAGGGGGCGGCAGGTGGCGCAGTTGGTTCTCAGATGCGGCCGGGGCGGCGGCCCGGACCCGTGCTCTTGGCACCTCCTTGGTCATATCCGTGATGGTTCCTCCTGCTTGACCACATCCTTTGAGATCTTGGCACAGCTCAAAGGTGATCTTAGTGTGCTTGATCTAAAGCGCGGCAGTGCTGGACCCTGAGCCAACTGCGAACGGGGGTCGTGTCTGTTGCCGTCCTGGACGAGAAGGCTATTCCTTCCTCTCCGGCACACTCAGAGCCCTCAGACACTCTGGGATGTGGGCTTAGGAGCCTGGACAGGGATTTGTGGGGTGTTTGGGCACAGCCAAGCGCCTGGGGAAGGTGACATTGACTGAATCCATGTAGCCCCAAGCCCTCTCCACCTCCTGCAGATCCACTTCTGGGAAGCCCAGCGGCAGAACGAGAGCACACGGGTGAAGACGCTTTTCATGCCTGAGAATGGGGTGAAGCTGAAGAACCTGACGGGGTACACCTCGTACTGGGTCAGCGTCGCTGCCTTCAACGCTGCAGGAGATGGACCCCGCAGCCCTCCTGTCAAGGCGCAGACACAGCAGGCAGGTGGGCTCTTTGGCATGGCTGGTCCCCCAAGCCCTTCACTCAGCACAGACATATCCAGGCCCTTGGTTCTGTGGGGAGGTGTCTCCATGGGTCCAGCTCCAGTGACATCCTCGGGTGATGCCCCTTCATTGCAGCTGCACCCCAGGTTTTCCTCTTGTAATTCCAAGCAGAGACCGGCGTTGGGTTCACCCCCAGAGGGTTTGTGGGCTGAGGGGTGGGGGCACATAGAGATAAAACTGACTGAGACTTGAGAAGGAGGAAAGACAAGGAGACTCATTCTTCAGCTGTGTATGGTGGCCTGCCAGGGTCTTTGCTGCAGTGGGGTTGGGGACACAGTGGGGTCACACCAGGCTCATGTGAGATGGTGATGACAAATGTCCTAGCCACATTAGGGTGGTGGCAGGGAGAAGGGTTAGCTCAGTGCTGGGGATGTCTCCTGGGAGCGCTGAGCTAGCCCTGCCTATCTGACACCTTCACAGCCCCCAGTGCCCCTGGCTCCATCCGATTCAGCGAGCTGACCACCACGTCGGTGAACGTGTCCTGGGAGCCACCACCACTGCCCAACGGTGTCCTTGAGGGCTACAGGCTGGTCTATGAGCCCTGCATGCCTGTGGATGGTGAGGGCAGAGCAGGGGCACTGTGGGGAGGCTGCAGGTGTTGGGGGGGAGTTGGAAGGGCTCTGAGGAAGGCCTGGCTCAGCCTCCATCCCTGCAGGTGTTAGTAAGATCGTGACGGTGGATGTGAAGGGGAACAGCCCGCTGTGGATGAAGGTGAAGGACCTGACCGAGGGTGTGACTTACCGCTTCCGAATCCGGGCCAAAACCTTCGCCTACGGGCCAGACGTTGAGGCCAACATCACCACGGGGCCTGGGGAAGGTAGGGAGGGACGTGTGGGATGCCATGCAGGGGTGAGAGGGAGGAGATGTGGTGAGGTCGGGTTCCCTGGTGCCACAGAGGTTGGCATGGCCAAGCGCCAGTTTGTAACCCTGTGCCTCCTCTGGGTCCTCAGGTGCCCCTGGCCCCCCTGGTGAGCCCTTCATCTCCCGCTATGGCTCAGCTATCACCATCCACTGGTCAAGTGGGGACCCTGGTCAAGGACCCATCACCAGATATGTCATTGAAGCCCGTCCTTCAGGTAGTGCAGCTCCTCTCTGCTTTCCATCCCCACCTCAATACTATTAGTGGGTTCTGGAGGAAAGGAAACTGAGGCAGGGAGTGCTGACCTCTCCCAGGCTACCCAACAGGCTGCGTTTTCGGGTTTGGACCTGTGTGTCTGGGGCGTTGACCACATGCTGGTCCATGAGGACTTAGAGAGTGCTGACCAGAGCTGATGGAAAGGAGTTGGCAAGCCACAGAGCAGCACCAATCGATGCTGCTGCTTTTGTGGGCACGGAGATCCTGCTGCTCCCCCAGCCAGGCAAGAGGGTTCAAGAGGTACCAAGGCTATCCCAAAATGGGAGGGCCCTGCTCAGGGACAGGCAGGGCTGGCAGCCAGGACTCCCCATCTCTGCAGCAGGGAGCCAGCAGCCACAACCACACTGTCCTGCAACATCGAGTTAATGATTTCTCCTTGCCACAGAGACCACAGCTCCAATGACCCAATCGATCACTAACGGGGGTGGGTACCACTTGCCACGTGGAGGGCAGCACCTGGAAGGGGAACCCCTCACTCCTGGGAGCCCATGGGACTGCTGGGGTGCCCTGGGGCTGCAGTGGGAGCAGGTCCTCAGAGAGCTGCTTTGGCCTCATCTGTGAGCAGGGCAGGCGATCAATCAGCCATGTGCATGGCTATGGCTTTTTAATGATGCTGCTGCAGTGAGTGAGCTCAGTGCCTGCCAGGACCAGGCAGATGGGGAGGGCAGACACTGATGGATGGAGCAAGATCAACCTCTCACCCTGGGGAAGCCTTCCCACAGAGCTAGTCCTCCTTCCCTTTCTGTCTTCCAGATGAGGGGCTCTGGGACATCCTCATCAAAGACATCCCTAAGGAGGTGACCTCCTACACCTTCAGCACAGACATTCTCAAGCAGGGAGTCAGCTACGACTTCCGTGTTATCGCCGTCAATGACTATGGCTATGGGACCCCCAGCACACCTTCCCCCTCTGTGTCAGGTAGCCAGTGGGGACAGCATGCAGGTGTCCCCGGGGGGATGCTGTCACCTCTGTGTGGGAGGGAGAGTCCCAGCATTGCTCTGTTCCCATAGCCACCACTGAAACCCATATCCCTGACCCTGCCTGGCTCCTATAAAGCCCCAAATGCTGCTGCCAGCAATGCCTACCAGCACTCCCCTTGCAAAGACTCCTGCTACCCTCCTTGAACTCACTCTCTCACATCAGTCCAGGTGTCACAAAATTCCCCAAGGTGACCCCATGCCCTGCAATGATGTCTCTCTCCCCATCCTTCCTGGTTTGCTTCCCGTGCCTATCCCTCTCTGATCCTCCCTGCTGTGCCTCAGCCCAGAAAGCCAACCCGTTCTATGAGGAGTGGTGGTTCCTGGTGGTCATCGCCCTGGTAGGGCTCATCTTCATCCTCCTGCTCGTCTTTGTGCTCATCATCCGTGGGCAGAGCAAGAAGTACGCTAAGAAGTCAGACTCAGGTGAGTGCTGGGGTGTGTGGTAGGTGGTGATGGAGGTGCCAGCCATGGGTTGCAGAGCCTTGATCCCTTAGAAGCTTCTCTGGGGCATCCCTGCCTGCCTTTGGGGTCTGAGTAGGGTGGTAAGAACATGCCTTTGGGGCATGGCTCCTCCACAGCCCTGGTAACATCCGATAAAGATACTGTGGGCTTCCTGGAGAGTGCTGGGAGCTGAAGATTAACTAACTGACTTGTTCTGCTGTCAGCTGCGGAGGCAGGGCAGCCCTGGGGGCACAGCAGAGGTCATTGGGATTAGTGAAACATAGCTCTGTTTTCTTAGCTGTATCAAGGGCTCAAATTGTGGGGAAAATGCAGACCTCCTGGTTAAGTAAACAGAGGCACTGAGCTGGGAGGCAGAGGCGATGGGGCAGGGCAGGGTGTGAGCTGAGGCTGGCAGGCTGGGCATGGCTGACAGCACTGAGCATGGGGCTGAGGCACAGCCACTGCTCCAGGACTGGCACATCACAGGCATCCCCAGGCTCTGGTCTCTCCAACCCCAGAGCTGGCACAACCCTCCCCAGGCCATTCCCTAGCTCCTCTGTGCAGGGTCCAGGTCCTTCATATGCTGTGCTGCCTGGGGAAAGTCTAGGGGAGGCTGAGCATCCTATCCCACAGGGAATGGCTCCAAGGCAACGGCTCTGAGCCATGGGGAGATGGTAAGCCTGGATGAGGGCAGCTTCCCTGCCCTGGAGCTCAACAACCGGCGTCTCTCCGTCAAGAACTCCTTCTGCAGGAAGAATGGCATCTACACCAGGTAGGGTCTCACTCCCACAGCCTCTTACACAGGCATGGGGGACTTGTGCCCATCCCTCCATTGTGCACTGGCTGTGGGATGGGCATGGGTCTGGGGAGGGCTGGCACCCCACAGGGGTGACCTCATTCTGCTAGGTTGCTGAACAGCCTGAGAAGGGAATCCCTGAGAGCTTGTGGACCATGGGCACAGTGCTCAGTGGGGGCTCAGCATGGATTGCAGCTTGGCTGGGATCATCCCCCTGTGGCCCAGCCCCAAGGGGAGGACCCACACTGAGCATCTGCCTCTCCCCAAGGTCCCCACCACGGCCCAGCCCTGGCAGCCTTCACTACTCAGACGAGGATGTGACCAAGTACAATGACCTGATCCCTGCTGAGAGCAGCAGCCTGACAGAGAAGCCTTCTGAGGTCTCCGACTCCCAGGTGACCACCTGGAGCAGCTTGTGGGGATGGGGGCTTGAGGCAGGGGGACACAGGAGCAGGAGGGACAGCTCTGGGAGTCCCTCCCTGAGCACCAGCTCTGCTCTCTGCCCACCATGGTGCAGGTCCTGGTGCACATTTAGGAACAGCAGTGCTCGTCCTACTCTCCTTGCCCCGTCCTGCTTTTTAGGCAGCAGCATTCCCCACAGCTTCATGACACAGAGCCAGAGTGAAGCTGGCACAGCCCCTGGCCTATGTTCTAGGGCTGTGGCACCACAGGGGACCCCCAGGGCTTCTGGGGACAGGGGGCAGGAGGGCAGCAGGGTCGGGGACTGTCCTGCTGCTCCGTTGCTGGTGGCAACAGCCACAGCTCTGCCAACCCTGCTGCAATGGCACCTTTGTCCCTTCCCGGAGAAAGGGGCAGCTGTGGCTGGGCAGGAGCGTGGCCGTGGGCAGCTCCCAGGGCAGGCAGCTCTGGGAAGGCCAGAGGAGCATCAACCCCAGGATGCATGCTGGGCAGCATCTTGAAAAGAGGAGGCTGAATCTCAAGGGAAGCTCCTTGGGAGCTCCTCACAGCTATCTCCAAACAGGAGGGTGACCAGCCCTAGGGGTCGCCTCCCCACTGCTGCCTGCACCGCCTGTTGCTTTGGCCTTTGCACAGCAGATGCCTGCTCTGCTCCCTCTTGCCTGAGCAGGGCTTGAGTGGCTTTTGAGGAGCTGTGAAGAGCTGCAGGAGCTGGTGCTGGCTCGGAGCAGCTTCCTCACTGCCCTCAATGGGCTCTTTGTGCAGGGCCAGGGGAAGCTGAATCCAATTACCAACAGCAGGGAGGCAAAGCTGTCCCAAACCACCCTGCCTGGCAGCCCAAGGGGGGCATTACAGCCTCGGGACCTTCCCCCTCCCCCTCTGAGGGGCTCCAGAACACTACAATCCTGTTTTTTCTTTTTTATGAGATTTTGTTTTGCTTTAGCAAGAGGCAGAAACACCTCAGCAGTTCTGCAGCCCCTGAAGTCATCTGGGATGTGCTCACCAGCATCCTCAAAAGAGCACTGGGAAAGCTCACCCTTGTCTTGTGAGGAGCAGCTGAGGGAGCTGGGCTCATTTAGCCTGGAGAAAAGGAGGTTCAAGGGAGACCTTCTCTCTCTCTGCAACTCCCTGAAAGGAGGTTGGGGTGAGGTAGGGATTGGTTCCTTCTCCCAAGGAACAAGTGATAGGACAAGAAGAAATGGCCTTAAGTTGCACCAGAGGAGGTTTAGATTGAATATTAGGGGAAATTTCTACACTGAAAGAGTTGTTAGGCATTGGAAGGGAAGTGGTGGAGTCACTGTGCCTGGAGGTGTTCAAAAAACATCTTGATGTGGCACTTTATAGGACATGGTTTGGTAATGACTCAGCAGTGTTAGGTTAATGCTTGGACTAGATGCTCTTAGAGGGCTTTTCCAACCTTAATGATTCTATTCTGTCCTTCTGGCTTTTGGGGCTGAGGGGGTGATGCCTCTCGCCCCATGCTCACCCTCCACACCCCTCCTGTTCTTTTAGGGCAGTGACAGCGAGTACGAGGTGGACCCTGGCCACCAGAAAGCTCATTCCTTTGTCAACCACTACATCAGTGACCCCACCTACTACAACTCCTGGCGGAGGCAGCAGAAGGGCATCTCCCGGGCCCAGGCGTACAGCTACACCGAGAGCGACTCGGGGGAGCCCGACCACCCCCCCCTCTCCAACAGCACCTCCACGCAGCAGGGCAGCCTCTTCCGTCCCAAAGCCAGCAGGACTCCCACCCCCCAAACCCCTGGCAACCCCCCCAGCCAGCCTGGCACCCTCTATCGGCCACCCAGCAGCTTGGCTCCTGGCTCCAGAGCTCCTATCGCTGGGTTTTCTTCTTTCGTTTGATATTTAAACAGAAGCAAAAGGAAAAACAACCAAGAGGGGAGAGGAAAAAATACAAGAAAAGGAGAAAGAAAAACAGGAAAAAAAAAAAGAAACAAAAAAAAGCCTCAAGAAATTAAGAAAAAGATAAGAAGCAATGACAGGGAGAAGAGGAGGAAGAGGAGGAGGAAGAGAGGCTGAAGGCTCTGGGGATGGCTGTGACTCCAGGCTCGGGGCCGTGGTGGATGTTTGGCTTTCTTGGCAGCACCACAGCAGAATGCTGAGCACCTTCCCTGGGGCTGGGGGAGCAAACCCCAGCTCCTCTCTTTGGCCACAGCTTTCTGTGTTACAGACTCCTCAGCCAAGGTGGGTGCCAGCAGGAGTGCAGCAACCTTCACCCTTGGTACCTACCGTGGCTGCTACGACCTCGCTGGAGTCCCATGGGTGCTGCCAGGCTGGGTGCAGGGACTCTCATGGTGCCAAACCCCAGCCTCTCCACCAGCCTCCACTTGTGGCTTCCTCAGGACCTGGGGACAAATGGTGACACAGAGACCACAGAGGGCAACAGGAGCTCTGCTGATCTTCAAACCTCTGGACATGAAACCCTCACCCTGGACCCTCCCCCCCAGCTTTTGGGAGAAGGAGACAGTCACTGTGCCAGGAACCCAGGGGACAATGAATTCCTCCCCTTGTTTGTGCCTGGCCCCAGGATTTAAACCCCAGGAGCCCCTTGGGTGCACGTGGTGCTGATGTGTGTGTGTGTGTGTGTTTGTGTGTGTCCCTCCTTTTGCACCCTAGGGCCACACAGGAGCTCTGGTGAGGGTTTGGATGGGACAATGTAGCCACCATAGCCACCCTTCTGCATTTCTGGTGGTTTGGGGCTTTTTAATGGGGTTTTGTGCAGAAGCCTGGAAGCACAAGGGGCATGCAGAGGTGGCAATGCCCAGCATGGAGGGATTCAGGGCCAGTTTGGTGGTCTTTACATAGCAACACCCTGCAGTGCCTACTGGTGAGCCAGGCACCAGCCTGGCAGGGCCATGGTGCCCTGGCTGAGCCGAGGGAGATGCCAATAAACAGCCTGAGGATCAGCCTGTCTCACCTCTGTGTCAAGCCAAGAAGGGGCTGGCAGGATCTGTCCCCCTGTCCTGGCTGGCCTTGTGTCTGTCCTACAGCACCAGGGAAGGAGCTGAGCAGAAGGTGCTGGGTGCTGAGGTACCAGGATTGAGCCCAGAACAGTGCAGGGTGTTGGGCTGGGTGGATCCCTGTGTGGTGTCCATCCCTGTGGGGTCTGTAGCTGGAGGACAGTGAGACCCAGTGGTGGGACAGGGCAGGAGGGAGGTGACCTCACTTCACTGGGTGCTTTTGGCATCCTTCAGCAGCAGCTCTGCATCACATGCACCAGGGATTTCTCCTGGGGTGGTTTGCAGCCACCCTGGCTGCCTGCTCTGCCCTGGCAGGAAAATCCAGGTGATGTGTTCAGGATCCAACACCTGACCCCCTTCTGGCAGCAAACCTCCTGGAGCTGGAGTGTGAGGGCTGGGGAAGGCTCTGGCAGAACACCAGCATCCAAAGCACCAGCACCTGCTTCCTTGGCTTGGGGGTTATTCCCTTGCCAGAGGCTGAGGGACTGTGGGATCTGCACAGCTCCTTGCCACAGGACCCTGCTGCTGGCAGGATAGGAGCCTGGAGCCCATGTGGGCATGTGCCCAAAGCTTCACCAGTCTGGGGCTGCGTTTGGGGACTGGTTGGAGCTGGGGGTGCATGACCCAGTGAAACAACCCCAGTCTCCCATCCCATGGCCCAGGGAGAAGTGGGGGATGCTGTGGTGGCATTGCTGCTGAGCCACAGCCACCAGTAGAAGCTCTGTCCCCACCTCAGCATGTCACCATGGCCCCAGAATTGGCAGTAGGGAGCAGAGGGCATTTCTGGCACGTGACTCATCTGACCTATTTGGGAGCTGCCACCAAAGGGAGTGCAGCACCCGGGGGTGCCCATCCCCTCCCTAGGTAGAGAAGGGAGCCCTGATGCTCTGCTTGGGTGGAGATGCTTGCACAGGGGTAGAGGAAGGGGTCTGCATTTGGCTGCCCCTCATTTGCAGCCTGGCTCCAGCCCCAGGCATCCTGTCTTGTGCTTGAGACCTTCTTCCCACCAGGGCTGGGATATGGGGCTGCCAGAGACATGGGGCCAAGCAGGTCTGGGGAGTCAAGCAACACAGACAAGCTCCTTGTGCAAGGGATGCTTCTCATGTGAGACATGCTCCCCTCCACGGAGGACACATGCCAGCAGCCCCTGTGAGCAGCAATGACCCAGTGAGCCCTGACACAGTTCCTGGATGTGTCCCCCATCATGGGGACAGTCGGATGCAGGTCCCAGGAGGTACCTCCACGGGGGTCTGCATGTGCTCCCCAGCCCTGGCCCCACTTGTCCACCATAGCCCAGCTCATCCCTGGCCATTCAGAGAAGCTGGAGGGTGCAGCATCTGTGGCAGGTTTGGAGCTGGTGCAATGCCAGGAGGTGAAGCTGCTGCTGAGGCTGTGACCAGAGAGCCTGGGGCCCTGTGGCAGAAGTGGTGGTGGCCAAGCCAAGGTTTGGTCATGGTTTCCCACAGCTGAAGGAGTGGAGGATCCCACACGGCAGCACAGTAGCAGGTTCACCTGCTGCTCCCCAGGGAACCTCCTTAGGACAGTCTGAGAGCTGTGCAGGGCATAAAGCCCAGTGTGGGCACACTGGAGATGGGCCAAATGTCAATGGCACTAGCAGGAGCTCTCACTTTGCTGTGCTGCCTCAGTTTCCCCAGGACATAGATGCAACCAGACTGGCTGGGCTCATGGAGGAAGATAGCATGCTCCCCTCCACCTCTCTCCTACCTCAGCTTTCACCCCACCACTGCTGCAACTAGCTCTTGCCAAACATTCCTCCTGCCACTCCAACCCCTCCAGGCAGGTCTGGGCTGCCCATACCCAGCCATGCTGCTGGCTCTCCTGCCTGCTCCATGCAACAGACAGCAGGGTGAGCTGTCAGCAGCAATCAGTCCCTGGGGACCGAATTGCCCTTGACATCTCTCCCGACTACTGCTCAGCAGTGGCTTGTGGTTCTCCCTAGGGCAAAGCACAGCTTGCTTATCAGGTGATAAGCCAAAGGAGGGCAGAGGGGAAGAAGCAGCACCCCCAGACCTCGCTCTGCAGATGGGGCAGCACTGGAGGGGTGTCCCCCGATGCCATGGGGAGATGTTTCTGTGCCAGAAATAGAGGTTGTGACCTGTTGTGCTGGGCTGAGTTCTATCATTTTGATTTTTCCTTATTTTTGTTGAAGTGGTGCTGGTGTTGGAAGAGTCAGGGTTTTATTTTCTAGGCTGAGATTAGCTCAGGCAAGGAGAAATGCTGGGTGTGAGGCGGAGGACACCAACCCTGCAGCCACAGCTCTCCTTTCCCTCCCCATTTCTCCAATTCCCTGCCAGCTCCTGGGGCAGAGCCAGGTGTCCCCACCTTTCCCTCACCTCGGGCCATCGGGACAGGGACAGCCTGTCCTGCCACACCAGGGGCTAGATGGGACTCCACGCATCCTCAGAGCCCCATGTGCCCCAGGCCCTGCAGAGCCCTTCCAGAGCAACAGGGAGAGGAAAGGAGAGAGAGGATGGATCCAGGTCTATGCACCCTGGCTCACAGGCATGGATGCCCAGCACCCTGGCCAAAGGTGTCCCTGCATGGAAGCTGTACCAGAGCAGAGGGCTTCCACAGGTGCTGCCAGCTGCGGTGGATCCCTACAGCAGCCACATTCCAGGTGGGATCCCCCAGGGAAGCCGAGACTGCTGCACCGCAGCTGGGCAACGGGTTCCTGGGCAGGCAGTGAGCTGTGTGAGCCTGTTCCCTGGCACTCCTGGCCAGGGGAACATTCCAGGTGGGAAAGGCGAGTGGCTGCATGGAGAGCCTGCCCACAGCAGGCTCCGACCTGCACACAGCTTGTGCTGGTGCTCAGTGGTGCACCCACGGGTGCTGAGGTGCCAGCAGGGAGCAGGGTGTGCCGGTTAGCCAAATAACCGCCGACCCCTGGTGAGCAGCGTGGGCGAAGGGATGAAGCCCCACGTCTGGGAGTGCAAACTGCTGTCTGTGGGCTTGATGGGGGCTGCTGGGGAGGTTTCTGGCAGTGGCTAGCTCTGGGCCGTGGGTCTGGAGGGGTTTGTGGGTGGGCTATAGGGGGCAATGCCCTGTTGCCAGCGCACTGTGGGGTGTCTGGAGGGTGATCCCCACACCCTGCTGCAGAAGTGGGGCTCGGGGAAAGCACCCACCTCACTCAGCAGCATCTCCTGCATGGCCCAGGCAGTGTTGGCAGACAAAGCTGGCAGGCACTGGTGGCAGGAGGAGGGGATGGGGCTGCCGGGAAACTCAGCCACTTCTCCCTGCCCTGCTTTTCAAAGTGCTTTTCAAGCCTTTTCTTTTTTTCTTCTCCGCTTTCAAAAGCTGCTGAGAAGCAATAAAAGGAGCCAGCGACGGGTTCAGGAAGGGTGGGAGTGATGCAGCCTCTCGCTCTGCACTCCTGAGCCTCCCAGCACCCCAACCTCACTGCCATTCCCCCCCCCCAAGGGCTACATCCAGCCCTGGGCCTCAGCATGGCCGCAGAGGACAGGGGAGGGGACCCATCTCTCTCGGGCAGTTTTTCAAGTTAAGTGGGTGCCTGCTTTTCCCAGCCAGAGTTAGGTCAACCCGTGGGAGCCTTCCCCAGCAGCTCCCACCATCCAGCTGATGTTAATCCCTCCTGACTGTGCTGTCACAGCCAGCTCTGTGCTCCCGTGACAGCATCAGGTGAGGTGAGCAGCACCCCACCAGTGCCACACCAACCTCCGATCGTGCACCACACGCTGTAGAGCTGCTGTCAGGGGCTCTGGCAAACCCTCCTCCTCTTCCTCATCCGCCAACAAACCACTGCTGCACCCAGCAGTGTCTCCTAGGGGACCCTGTTTCAACTGTGGTCATGGGGCTGTGCTTCCTGCCTCAGTTTCCCCATATGGAAAACAATGAGAATAAAATTTGCTCAACAAACCAGCTATGAAAACGGCAGTGGTGTGAGCAAGGAAGCAGCAGGGCCTGGGAAGCAGCCTGCAGGCACTGGTAGAGGTTGGGGTGTGCTGGATACCAGGGCTGTGGGCACAGGTCATGCCCTCTGGCTGGTTTGTTCCCGGTGCTCAGCCTGGCAGAGCCTCTCCATTATGCCAATCCCAGCATCTCCACAGTGCCATGCTTTCCTCCCACCCCCGCAGCCTCCTGCCCTGCCCACAGAGGGGAATCTGCACCACATGAGCCATCAAAGCGTCCGATGCTGCCCAGCCCCAGCCGCTACTGCAACCACAGCCCCCAGGTTGGTGCCACCAAGCCAGCGGAACGGAGGAACGGGGAGCTCCTTGTACCAGTGATGAGACATCTTCAGTGCCCCTGCAGCATCGTGTGCCAGCACCTGGACCCCAAGGATTCTACAGCTGGGGCATCCTGGAACCTCAGGCACCATCCCCCTACAGCCCAGCCTGGTTTTTCTCTGCAGAGGCACCAGACGCTCTGGAATATGCAAGAAATGCTGCATTAGGCAGATTCGGGATAATCTCATGTCTCCCGCCCCTTTCTTCCCACAAAGGTCTCGCCTTAATCCCCGAGAGCAGCTCTGCACTCTCCCTTTCAGCCCTTTGCCAGAACTGGGTGACAATGGGGGCTCCATCCTTCTGTGTCCCAGCTATGGTGGCTCCATCATCACTTCCCAGCCACGGCGGCCCCATAATTGCATCCTGGCTATGGTGATCCCAACATTGCTTCCTAGCTATGGTGACCCCATCATCGTGTCTCAGCCACAGTGACCCTGCCATTATGTCCCAGCCAAGGACCACCCAACCTCCCGATAGCCTTTAGTGGCCCTGTGGCACCCTGAGGGGCAATGGAGCAGCTGGGCTGGCTGGGGACAAGGTGCTGGGGGTGTGGGAGAGTCAGTGGAGGGCGACTGTGGGTGCTTGCAGCCTCGCGGGTGTTACAGTCACGAGTGGAACTGGGACACTGGTGTTGCCCCAGGGCTGAACCCTCCTCGTCCTGACTGCTCAGTTCGGCTTTTAATTCCCCTTCATTAATCATCATTAGTCACACTCACCCCTCCCCTCCGCTCCCCAGCCCCCGGGGTGCAGCCAACCCCTTCCTCTGCCCCCACACGGGACCCTCCACGAATGAAAGGACTTAGGACCCACCCCCGCGGACCCACCGCCCAGGACGGAATCGAGGACCCTAACTGTGACCCACACACGCACACTCGTGAGAACACCTCCCCCCCGTGGGACCCTGCCGGGACCCCCCTCCCCGGCCGGGGCCACGCCCGGGACAAGGGTTACCTCCCCCCCTCGGGTTTGAATGGAGGGTGTGGGACAGCCCCGTGACGTAGCACCACGCCATTGGCTCGGGCGGGGCGATGACATCATGCCCGCCGCGGCGTAGTGGGGGGGTGTGTAAGGGGGGGGCAGCTTCGCTCCGGCTCGGCTCGGCCATGGACTGGCAGCGGGTCCCGGGCGCGCAGGTACCGGAGGGGGCGAGGGTAGGCTCCGGGATACGTCAGGGCTCGGTTCAGCCCTGCCACGGCTCGGTGAGGGTATAGGGGGGAGCCAGCCGGGGCTATTGTCCGATGGCGGGTGGGGTCCCCGGGTCTGCTCCCAGTCGGTACCGGGCTGGAGGCGGCAGTGATTTCTCCCCCCTGCCACAAACCCCCACTGGAGGGTAGGGACGGGCCTCAGGTGGACGAAGGGGTTAACGGGATGCGGAGCTGTGTTTGCTCAGCGTGGGGCAACCGGCTCCAGTTTACCCCGCCCCGGCTCCCGGAGGAGCCCCGACGCGGGGGTTCGCTATGCCCCGAGCCGATGGTGACCGTAACCGGGGCGGTAGGCACCCGCGGCCCTTCTCCGGAAAGGTTGATCCTTCCCGTGCTGGAGCGGGTCCAGCAGCACCCCTGGGCTGACCGGGGCTCGGCGCAGGCGGGTGCTGAGTCAGAGCTGCCCGAAATCCCCCTCCAGCCCTTCCTCTTGCAGCCTGGGGTAGGGCTCAGAGCTTCCCGGCCAGCCCCATCCCTCCCTCCCGCTCTGTTCGCCGTCCCTGGGGAGCTCACACCAGCTCCCATGTGCGCCGCAGAAAGCAGGGACCTGCCTCGCTCTGTAAGCCCGGGCATGGGGCTGGCTCCCGAAGCCACTCCGGTGTCCGGAGAGCTGGGGGCTGGTGGGCAGTGATGGCTCGTGGGGAGCTGGATGCAGCCCTCTCCGCCCTGGTTTGACCCCAGCGGCAGGAGCCATAAGTATAGATGTTTCCGAGTGCCGAACAGTATAGATTAGGAAGGCCGTTCTGAAGGGAGCTGGGATCGTTAGCGGTTTCGGGGAGAAACTGAGGCACGGGGCAAGGTAGAGAAGGGAGCACTAGTCTCTGTGCCCCAGGACAAGGCTTTCTCCCTACTTGGGCACACAGTAAACAAGTCTGTTTTGGACACAGCTCCCTCGGAGACCGTGGAGCGAATCCAAGCCTGAGGAGCTTCAGTGGGTTTGGGTCCTGGAGGGAGAAGAGCAAAGCTGGCCTGAGTCCCCATCACCGGTGCCAGCTACACAACACGGTGCCGTGGGCTGATCCAGTGCTGGGGCTTCCTGGGCATCCACCAAGGGCAGCCTCCTGCCAGTGCCCACAGGCAGCCCCGCTGCCGGCAGCGTTGTGCTGACCATGGCGGTCTCTCCCTTTGTTCCCTGGGTTTTGTCGTGAGCGTGAAGAGCAGCCCTGGGCCCCCCCGAGCACAGCCGGCTGCGGGGTGCTGGGCCCTGCCAGCAGGTAAGGGTACCGTGGCCAAGCCGTGGGAAGTCTGCCTGTTTACTTCCCGTCCACCCCAGCGAAACCACAGGAATTCAGAGCCCGTCGGAGGTCAGGAGGTCTGTTTAAGCCCTGGTATCCTGTCGGACCCTGTTGTTGTGAGAGATGGAGCTGAGGCCAGCGAGGAGATAACCTTTTCCCCCTTGGAAATGTCCCCTCCTCACCCCGGAGAGCCACAGGCTGGTTCGTGGCCCTGTAGCAGGAGGATTTATGGTCCTGTGCGTGTTCTGGCGTGTCCTGCCAGTAATTCCTCGCTGAACTCTGGCTAGCTCCCGGTTGTCGGCAGTCCCTTGGGGAGTGCTGCTCTGCTTTTGGCACCGGTTTGCCGGCTCTGAGGCGATGAGTTCCTCGGCTTGGTGCTGATCACTCTGCAGACAGTCCCAGCGAGAGCCAAGCTTTGCCTCCCTCCCCAGCAAGCTGTCTTGATGGCCATAACTCTGATGCTGGCTGCTGGTTACCGTTCCTCTTCCAGGCTGTTCCGTGCGCATCCCACGGCTGATCTGCAGCAGCGTCGCGATGCCAGGGACAGGACCAGACCTGTCACCCGTGCCGGGGCAGAGGCGGTCGCCAGGACGCCTGGGCTATCTGCACTAACAGGACTGTCTACCCCCAGGCCCTGGGAAGACTCGCTGGGGAGCTCAATGTGAGGGTGTGACAGCAGGCTGGTCCCCTCCTGGGGCTGGCAGTGGCAGGGTGTGATCCGTGCCCTGTCTCCAGCACTTGTCTGCCAGGTAGCAACATCAAAGTGCTGCCTGAGCTAGATCCTCGAGGGGTAGCACATCTGGGGCTGAGCAACCAGTGTGTCCTCCCTGCCCGGTGTGTCCTCCTTGCCCTATGTGTTGGGTTCTCCCTAGCCCTAGGCAACTGTATGAGGGACCCAACCGGTCCAGCTCAGCCCCTGCCCCAGTGGCTGGCAGGGTGGGGAGAGCATCCTCTGATCTCTGGGCTGGAGGGTGCTGCCTGGGGTGTTCTGCACAGTAAAGCCAGGGAGGCTTGTTTGGAGCCAGCCAGGCTGGCCAGGATGCTTTCCCCCCTCTGTAGGTTTGGCTCTCCCAGCCCCTGAGCAGTATGAGCTTTGGAGCAGGATGAGCTGGGGGCAGGACCCGTGGGAACATGGCTGGATTTGGTGTTTTCCTTGTGCACACCCATTCACTGGCCTCTGTCTTTAAGCCACTTGTTCCTCTCCGGTCCCTGTGGGTGGCTGGTGCTGAGTGGGATGAGATGGGGAGAATGACGGGGGATGTCTTGTGGGAGGGCTGCATCCTCAGGGCATGCAGTCCTCACTGGGAAGGGGCTGTCCCACCCTCTACACTTGGCTGCAGGACCCCACTGTCCTGCAATCAGCTACCCCTTTTGAAGGAGAAATCATGTCCCTGATGACCTGAGGCTGCTGCTCCCTAGAGCTCATGGTCCCAAAGGGCTGAGAAGGCAAGTGGGAAGCAGCTCATGGTACCTTGGGACACTTTATCCCTCTTGTCCTCGTCGCGTGCTTCCAGGTCCCATCCCCTCCGCTTTCCCCGAAGTCCTGCTGGGACTTGGCCATGCTGTGGGCTGGCAGCCCCAGGACGGGCAGCGCTGCCTGCCAGCCTGCCTGCAAAGGTCTCTCGGGTTACAGAGCAGCTTTCCCTGGTAGGTAGCTGGAGAGGCGGTGGCAGCAAAGCCACCCTGGCCTGGTTTCCTTTGTGAAAGTGCCGGCGGTGGGAATGTCACAGGATCCGCTCTCCTTTCCCCGAGTAAGAGGAGGAGAAAAAGGGCTCTGTGTGTCCTGCTCCCCCGCGGGCAGGACGGGGCTGGCAGCTGGGCTACGAGGGCTACTGCCTTCCCACTGCGCTGCTGTCGCCTCTTGGGGTGACCTGGGAGCGAAGCGTTGAAGGATGAAGGAGATTTGTGGCTGCTACGGCAAGGCTCTGTGGGCAGGAGCATCGAGGTGGGGGGGACACGGTGGCTTGTTTGGAGGCTGTGGCGGTGCTGGAGAGCTGCTGGCTGGCCGGGGAGGCTGCCGCGGCACGCCGGTAATGCTCCAACCTCCTGGTGGCCCCTTTGCAAAGTATCTCACAAATGCTGAACTTGGCCCCGAAATCTAAATACAAGGGAGGGACAGTCCCCAGATGGCCTAAATCAGCAGCACGGTTGCCTGGCCCAGCTGGGGAGCTCGCCGGGAGTGTTTGTTTTATGTAAAACCAAAGGGCTGGAGGAATGCTAGCCTGAAAGGAGACCTTGCGAGGGGAAAACGTCTGTGCCACGCACACACGCTCAGCTGGAGGTGTGTGAGAACCTGGTGAGGGGAGCGGGGCTCCGACAAGCTGCTTGTCTGCATTTGGATGGGGTGAGGTGGGGGGAGAAGTCCACCAAGCTCCTGGTTTTGAGGGTTTGGAGAAGGTGTGGTGGCTGCTCTGTGTTTTCTCCCAAGTTCCAAGAAGGGCTCGTGGTGGACCTCTGTAGGGTGGTGGCATCCCACATGGGGATGGGAAGCATGGCTGCGTGCTGCTGACACCCTGCCACGGGGCATGCCCACCCTGGCCAGCTCCAGATGGAAGCTGTGCACGGGAGGGACAGGCACTGGGACTTTGCACCCGTGTGGGGTCAGAGTCCGTCCTGCCTGCATGGGACTGGCCTGGCTACGGCCTACCTAAGGCCACGCTGCCACAGCAGGGGACAGACGAATGTCACAGGGTAGGTTTGGGGAAAGAGGGGCAGGTGAGTGCTGGCAGTTGTGGGGCAGAGGCTGTGGCCCTCTGTGGTGTCTGGCTGAGCAGGTAGAGGACTGGGTTGTGTTGGGACAGTGCTGCCATCACTGCCTGTGCTTTATGGGGTTCTGACTTGCTTCCAGCCAACCCTGCGGAACTGTTCGGTCACAGCGTGGGGCTGATCAGCCAAGAGAAGGGACACAGCCCCTACCCTGAATCTTGCTTAGAGAAGAGACATCAGTCCCTTCCCTATGTGTGTCATGGGGCTGTAGTGTTGCTGGCGGTGCCCAAAGAGAGGAAGCGGGTGGCCGTGAGCCCTTCCTCCCGGCAGCCTCTCCCAGGACCACCTGGGGCTGCCTGGCGCCAGGGAAGCGCAGGATGCAGTGACGTGGTCTCTGTCCTTGTCCCCTCCTGCATGGTCACAGGCGTTAGGCTGGACAGGTTGACCCATGGTGGTGGCCACGGGAAGGAGGAACATGCTTCTCTGCATCCTGGTCAGTCAGGGCCCTTGTCATCTCTGCCACCACCCCTGAGTCACAGTAGTGACGGTGAGGTGGCTAGGGAGGATGGGCATGGCCATGCACGGGCTCAGCACTGGGGTATAGTAAGGAAGAGCTTGGGAGGGATTTGGGGTGCTTGGGGGCAGCAGCAAGGCAGCGTCCCTACCTCCCTATCCTACCAAGCGTGAAGTGATACCCGTGGGGTGCCTCTCCATCCCTGTCCCAGCTCCCCCTCATCCCACCGCTGGGCTGGCGGTGCCTCCCGGGGGGCTCTACGCCTTCCTCGCACACTTCCTGCCGTCTGTTTCCAATTCCTCCTGGCGTCTGCTCCTCCCTGCTTTCTTCCAATTAAAAAAAAGAAAGAAATCCCAGGCATCTTCTTGGAGCACAGATCCCAGAGCCTAGAGCACTGCCATGCCCCTGCTCTGGCAGGCTGGGGCTGTCTGAGGAGGGGAAGGTGAGAGCCTGTCACACCTCGCATCGCTCTTTGTGCTCTTTCATGTGGGACATAGGGTCGGGGACCATCCTGCAACACCCCTGTGCCCAGGTCTTATGGTCCTTTCTGCACGTCTGCTCCAAGGATGGGCGTTGGGACCTGCTCATTTAGGGGATGTCAGGGGACCTGTCCTTCGTGGAGGCTGTTCCCAGGGGAGTGGAGCAGCTAGGGGGCACAGGGTCACGGTTTGCAGCCTGGCAAGGTGAGGGCTGGCATTGTCAGGGCTGTGTTCATCTGTGTGTCCTCAGAGGCTGACCTTATCCCCTTCTCCTGTCCCCTAGGAGTGACCTGTCTGTGACGTCGGTGAGAGCCCAACCACAGAGCATCAGGTGCGAGCACCAGCCAGGTCTGTGGGACACGCGATTCCACCCCGGCAGCCCCAGTGCAGTGCGGCACAGCCCTTCCCCGCCGCGGCGATGCCGATCCTCAAGCAGCTCGTCTCCAACTCTGCCCACTCCAAGCGGCGCTCCCGGGCCGACCTGACGGCCGAGATGATCAGCGCACCCTTGGGAGATTTCCGCCACACCATGCACGTGGGGCGGGCAGGGGACGCCTTTGGGGACACCTCCTTCCTTACCAGCAAGGCTGGGGAGCCGGGGCCAGAGGTGGGTGAGGAGCCAGGTGGCTCCAAACCCAGCCTGCTCTCCCGTCGCTTCCGCAGCAGCAAGCGCTCGCAGTCGGTGACGCGAGGTGACCGGCGGGACATGCTGGGGTCGCTGCGGGACTCGGCTCTCTTCGTGAAGAACGCTGTCTCCCTGCCCCAGCTCAACGAGAAGGAGGTGGACAGGAGCACGGGGCAGCTGCCCAAGAGCCTCTCTTCCAGCCCTGTCAAGAAGCTGCCGGAGGAGGTGAGCCCTGAAGAGCAGCAGCGCCCAAACGGGGCAGCCGCCGGGCCCCTGAGCCCCAGCTTGGATGAGCGCGACTTTGGGGACATCACAGAGCTGCCCGTGGTGGTGGCCAAGAGTGGGGCAGGCATGAAGCATGCCGAGTCCATCATGTCCTTCCACATCGACTTGGGGCCCTCCATGCTTGGGGATGTCCTGAGCATCATGGATAAGGAGCAGTGGGAGCAGGATGAAGACCCTGGGGAGGAGGAAAGCCATGGGGAGGAGGTGGATCCTGCCCTGCCCGGGTCCCCAGTGGTGATGGCAACTCCACCAAGCCAGAGCCCATCCCGTGGTGCCAGCGGCCACTGCCCCAGGGACAGCAGTTTGATGTCCAGCTGCAGCTCGGGGCCAGAGGAGCACAACCCCATCCCTGGGCCGCCGAGCCAGCGGGGAGGGCCCCCGAAACGCCCCGACAAGGAGTTCTCATTTGCCGACGAAGACGACGACGAGATCAGAGTATAGAAGGCAGGCGACCGAGCCAAGGGCTCTGGTTCTTATTTGCAGTTGCTTGGACATGGAGCTGAAAGCCCTAGTGCTGCCATGGCTGGCACCAGGGAAGGCTCAGCTACTCACTCATTCCCTCTTGATGTGCTGTGGCAGGACAGAGTTCTGCTCCCGGGGCTGGGGCAGCTCTGACACCTCTCAGTCCCTGCAGAGTTCTAGCACGTACCAGGGAGGGAAAGCAGACTCAATTCTGGTTCTTTCTGTTGGACTTTGGATGTTAGCTCTCTTTTTCTTCCCTTCCCTTTGCCCATGTAAAGCAATATAGGATCAAGCAAGATGAGGCTTTGAAGTTTTAGCCCCTTTAGTAATATATATATATTTTTTCCCTGCTGTATGGTTTTTACTGCTCTCTGATTTGTACTTAACTTTCTTTACACTCGCTTTTGGTTTTAACAGAGGGGAGATTTTCCATGAGGAAGGACTTGGCTCTGGAGCTCAGAGGGGGCCTGGGACTGTGGGCAGCTGCAGCTCCCCAGGTTTCTTGGGGACTTTCTGTAGATTAAGAGCCTCCAGCCCCGTGCTGTGGTAGGGGCTCACGTCCCATCCCTTGGATGGATCAATGCCAGATACTTCACCCTCCAGACATCCTGGAGGTCACAGGGATGCCCCCTGGTACTGGTTGCTCCCAGGGATGCTGATGGGAGTGTGGGTCTGTCCCACATTGAAGGAATGCCTGGAACCCCCCTATTGAGTCAGGGCAGGCCCCAGTGTGCTAGGTGGCCACTGTCATGGGGCTGGTCTGGCTGGGCAGTGCTGACACTGGCCTGGTGCAGGTGGTTGGAAAAGGAAGTTTTATACATGTATGTACAAATGCAAAGAATAAAAGGAATTGGTAGTGACAGCAGCAGCCTGAGTTCCTGGAGAATGAGATGCATGTGGACATAGGACTTTGCACCTCACTGCACAGGTGGGGACCAGCTTTCTCTGTGCTGCCAGCATCCCCAGACCATATCTTGCTGCCTGTCCCTGGCTGGTGTCCTGGCTGGCCTCTCAGCACCTGCAGTGGCCATGCTTTCTCTTGCCATCCATCCTGCAGGGCTGCCTGCAGTGGGAGGAAACAGGCGAGCTCCTGCTGTCCGGATCTGGCTCTGGGCTGGGACCCTCTGGCCAGGCTGGTTCCTGCCAAGGGGCAGCTCTGCCAAGATGCCTCTCTCCTCCCTGCAGCCCTGCTCCCTGCCAGCCAAGGAGGAGGGGAAGGTGATGGTGAGGCAGGACTGGCTGTCCCTGCTCCCACAGGCTGGGGGCCAGGGCTGGGGTTGCCCTGGGTGCTCCCAGCCTCCTAGGGATGCCGTGGCCTCTGGCATGGCAAGCAGGGCAGGTTGCTTCCCATCCCACAGCTCAGCCTCTGGTGCAAGTGGGGCTTTGCCTTCCCTCTACAGCCCCACTGAGGGAGCTGAGCTGGGATGGGATGAAGTGCTGGGAGCAGCCCCAGAGGTCTTCTTAAGGAAGATGGAGAGTGTGGCTCTGCTGGGAGCATTGGCCAGGCTCTCCTCACTGGTGATGGAGGGGGAAGAAAAGGATTTGGGTCCTCCAAAATCCTGTGGCCCTAAGAGGAGCTGGGTACTCCTGTCCTCCCAGAGGGATCTCCCCTGGTGAAACCAGTGAGAGCAGGCAAGTGCTGTGCAGCAGTGGAGACACAATGGGGTCCTGTGTGTGTGCCAGGCCCGACACAAGACCCTGTGGCATGGGACATTGGGCTATTGTCTGGGACAGGGAGAACAACAGCAGCTGCAGCTAGCAGTTCTGAGCTCACCGGGCTGCCTCTGCCCTGGTCACTGCAGCACAGCCACTGTGCCAGGGTCCTGGGGCTGCTGGCCCCTAGCCCTGTTCTGAGCACCCATCCCCTGAGCCCGTGGTCCTGGTCCCTGCCTCCTGAAAGGTTGCCAGGGTGCTTTGTGGGGGACCTGGCTCCTCTTGTCCTTTATGGATGCTCTGATGCAAAGCAGCAGGGCAGGGCAGGTGGCAGGGTTTGCACCCACTCCTGGGAACCCCTCACTCCTCTGGGGCCTCGCTGATGCCCCAGGGAGTGGAAAGGCCCTGGGGTGACCCTGCCCTGGCTGCCTGTGAGCATCACTTGGCAATGGTGATCTCTGTGACACCTGTCGGCTCCAGCATCCCCTCGGCAGCACCGTGCTGCCGCGAGCCGACGGGGCAGAAAGCAGTGCAGTGGCTCACAAGAGTGCATGGGACACGGTCCTGCTTGGTCACAGAACCACACAGGCATCAGGGGTGGAAGAGACCTCTAAGATCATCAAATCCAACCAGCAACCTCTCACCACCATGCTACTAAACCATGGCCCTAAGGAGCACACCTCTAGGGCTTTTCAACCCCTCCAGGGATGGGGACTCCACCACTGCCCTGGGCAGCCTGGGCCAATGCCTGACAACTCTTTCAGGGAAGAAATGTTCCCTGCTATCCAGTCTAAACCTCCCCTGGTGCAACTTGAGGCCATTTCCTCTTGTCCTCTCCCTGCTAACCCAGGAGAAGAGACCAACCCCCAGCTGGCTCCAACCTCCTTCAGGTAATTGCAGAGAGAGCTAAGGTCTCCCCTGAGCCTCCTCTTCCTCAGCCTAACCAACCCCAGTTCCCTCAGCTGCTCCTCACAAGATTTATCCCCCAGACCCCTCCCCAGCCTCCTTGCCCTTCTCTGGCCATGCTCCAGGGCCTCAAAGTCTTTCCTGTGGTGAGGGACCCAAACTGAACCCAGCACTTGAGATGCAGCCTCGGCAGAGCTGAGCACAGGAGGACAAACAATTCTCTGATCCTACTGGCCACAGCATTTCTGATCCAAGCCAGGATGCTGTTGCCCTTCTTGGCCCTGATGGGACAGGATGCTGGCCCTGGCACACTGCAAGCCAGTAGGGGTCCAGCACTGCAGGTCCTGGGCTAATGGGGAGTAACAACAGCACCACTGCAATGCCAGCAGTGTCCAGCCAGCACCCACTGCAGGGGAGGGTAGATGTGCTCTGCTACACCCACAGGCACCCCCAAACTCCTCCATCTGCACGGCACAGGGTGAAACTCCATGTGTGGGACCCAGCGTGAGCGCAGGATGCAACCGGCACCACCACTGGGTGCTAGGTGGGTGCCCAGCACCCTAGTCCTGCAGTACAAGCAGGCAGTGCTCCAGCAGTGCTGGTCCAGTGCATTTATAGCTAGTGACAGAATGGGAGCAGGTCTCCATCCCCGATGTGTCAGGCCACGTCGCTCCAGGCGTGTGCCGGGGACGCGTGTGGCCGTGGGAGCCACGTGATGGAGGAGGGCTGGAGCGTTGGGTTAAAGCCAGGGGCTGCCTGCTCTGCTCTGGGTGAGCCCCAGGAAGCAGTATGGCACTGGGGTGGTGCCTGGCACATGCTGCTGTAGCCTGGCATGCATGCAAACCCCCAGCCTGGCAGCAAGGAGCTGAGGGGTGCAAGGTATGACCTGACTGGGATGCTGGAGATGTGTCTGTCCTGCTGGGCACCAGGTGCTGGAGAGCATGGCTGGGGATGGTGCTGCTGCACAGCCAGCAATGCTCAGAGCACTCAAAACCCCACACAGGATCCATCCCTGGCTCTCTGAGCATTTAAGTTACAGCTCTGAGGCCATGTTTGGCTCAGGTGAAAGCCATGCAGCAGTCCTGTGTGAGGGAGTTAACCCAGCTCCCAGCCAGCCCCCCAGCCCCTGGTGATTTTCCTGGGGAGATGGGGGCAAAAATTCTACTACCCAGAGCTGGGGCTGGAGGAAAAGCAGATGTTGGTGCAAAGCAGCAATGATGAGGGATGTAAATGGATGGGGGCCTGGGGCTGAGCTCCCTGCTGCTGGGCTGCAGCACAGGGCAGTCACAGCTGCAAATGGAGATCAGCTGTGGGCAGCTTCTCCCTCTAAATAGAGCACTTGGGCTGCATGTGCTGGTTTTGCTCTAGCTCTAGCAGGAAGGTTTTTAGGGCTGCTGAGGCCCAGGTTGGTTGCAGTGTTTCGCAGAGTGGGGTGCTCCCTTTGGAGACCTCTGCTTTCCTCAGGCAGCCCCACTGCCAGCCCATTTGCAGCTCTGCTCCTTGCTTGGACTGGTCTGGGCTGCAGTTGCCTCTGGCTGGAGCAGAGATGATGCAGGAGCTGGTGACTGGTGTGGAGAAGATCAGGTTTGACTTGGAGGGGGATGTGAAGGACCTGCAAGAGGCTTGGACCCTGCCCTTCCCAGGTATGGACAGTAAGTTGGAGATGCTGTCCTGTGACATCCTTGGAGGGTGTCAGGGCTGCAGGAGCTGTTGGGGTTCTCCTCCTTGCTGGTGCTTCTGGCTTCTGCTGCACCTACCACAATGCCTGAGTGCCTCTAGTCCTGCCTTGTCCCTGAGCTCCTGCTGAGGCCAGGCTGGCTCTGGGCATTGCTCCCTCAGGGGTGCAGCTGGCACAGCATTGCTGGGGGACTGCCAGAGGAGTGGGCTGAGGAGCTCTCACCCTCAGCGGCACAGTGCTCCTGAGGCTGCTGGGGGAAGCTCTCCATGTCCTGCTTTCCACCACAGAGCTGGCAGCAGCCATCTGTGAGCTCTTCCACTGAGGGTGAGTGCTGAGATGGGACCAATCCCACCCTGGAAGATCCTGGGGACACCATGGGCCCCTCTTCAGCTGGCCACATCCATGGAGATGGCTTTGTGACCAGTGGGCTGGCAAGTTTTGGCCTGGAACACTAACACTGCTCAGATCCCAGTGTTCCCCCAGCCCTGGGGATGAGTCCTACCCCTTCTGCAGCAGGGAGGACTTAACCTCTCCAGGGGTACCTAGACCTTGGCAGTGCCTGGAGGAACTGAACCCTCTGCATCTAGAAGATGCTGCAAAGCTCTTCAACAGCCCAGAAAACTCCTGCTGGCATGTCCCAAGCCAAGGAGCTGGAGTGTGATGGCACAGGGCAGGGCTGGAGGGGCTGCTGGAGGGTGATGGGACAGGGCAGGGCTGGAGGGGCTGCTGGGGGCCCTGGGGTGTGAGCAGGCTGTGCCAGTGGGGGGGATGTGGCCAGGAATGCAGGGTCCCTTCCAGAGGTGGTGGTGAGCAAGCACTAGCTGTGTGGGCTCTGCAAGAAGGCTGCTGGATGTCACTTCCTGCATGAGTCCAAGGTGACCAGGATGCCTGAGAGCTATCTCTACTCCAAGTTTGGGAAGTGTGGGACCAGGCTAGGGACACCAGAGAGAGCCTCTCCCACCCCAGCACCCATGTCCCTCAGGTCCAGCCTCGAGCAAGTGCCTGATGCCACCTCCTGTCTGAAGGAAGAAATTCCAGCAGCACCCACTCTGGGCCAAGGTTCCCCAGGCTAAGCCTGGGTGCTCCCAGGGCTCCTGGGTTCCTCCCATCCAGCCCATCCTTGAGCACTTCCCACTGTGCCTGGTTTGACTGAACATCCTCTCATCCCTTGCTCCTGCGGGTGAGTGCAGCAACAAGGACTGGCTCTTCCTGCACATTGCTGCCCCCTCACCAGCACCATGGGCTGTCCCTCGTGTGATGATGTTTTCTGCAGGCATGGGGAGCTGCTGGGGTGGCTGCCAGGGTGAGGTGGAGCTGCTCATGTTCCCTACCCACCCGGGATGGAGAGGAGGGAGGGAAGGTCGGGACCCCACTGCTGGCCCAACCTCCTGTCACCTCCGAGGTGACTTGAGTCAGAGTGGGGTGAACACCAGTGGGTTTCTGGGGACTGGGTGCCTAGAGGGAACTGGGACTTGGGGCAGCAAAGATCCCATAGAGCTGAAGGGGAAAGAGGCTGCAGGGGAAAGCTGGGTTCCCAAAATCCCTGGGTGGGGAGGGGAGGGTGTGTGCAGTGCTGTGTCCTCCTGGCAGTGGAGCTATGGGACACCAAGAGCTGCCCCCCAGCCCCACAGAGCCTGCTTGAATGGTGCAGCTGCTTAAAGACAAGTGTTTTGGGGACTGGGAGGGCTGGGAGCAGTGTTCCTGCCTTGGAGGGAGGGAGGGTAAAGAGCTCTGGCAAGGGGCAGCACTGTCAGAATCACTCCCTTGCTTTGAGATGGACACCCCCATCCTCCCAGCAGCTGGAGGCTGTACTGGTGTGGAAATAACCCAACTACATGGTGGGGAGAAGGGACTTTGGTGGGAACAAACACTTGCCATGCAGTGGAGCAGCCCTGGAGGGCAGCCAAGCCCTTGTGCCCCTCTAGATTAGAGTCTTGGGGTGCTGCCTGCAGGTGGGAGCTGAGCTGAAAAGGCATCAGCCCAGTGGCTGGGAAGGATGTGAAAATAAATGTGGCAAGAGGGCATTGGGTTGATCCAGCACAGAACTGATGCCTGCCTCTCCCTGTCCCCCCCCAAAAAGGTCACTGTGCCAGGAGGTGTGGGAAGCTCAGCTGGAACTGCTGCTGGGGAAGTGACTTGAGTTGTCCCTCATGGACTGGGGAAGGAGGACACCCTAAAGCACCATGGAGCCAGAGAGGGCTCCTAGGGCACCTGCAGGACTAGAAAAGCCAGTTGGTTTTGCTCAGCACTGGCTCTCACAGCTCTCTGCAGAAGCAGCAGAGAAATCCCAGCTTCCCTAAGGCAACTAAACTCAGCCTCTTCCCCTCTGCTCCCTCCTGTGCCACTGCGTGATCACAGGTGGGAAGGGGTGCAGGAGGGGTGGGGGGTTGCTGACCCCTCCTCCAGGGGGAAAGAGGCACCATGGGTGAGAACAGACAGCACCAAACAGGCAAGGAAAAGTCAGAGGCTTTTATTGCTGGCAACAGGGAGGTTTGGGTAAGCACCTGACACAGTGCCACTGCCCTGCTCCTTCTGAACAAAGAGGCCAGGGCTTTGGTTTTCCTTGGCTTACTGTTTTCCCCTTCGTGCCTGTAACATGACCAACCTCTTCCAGACATGCCTGATGATGGCAGGCTGCAGCTAGCACTCTGAGTGTCCTTGTTTGGCTGATGCAGACATCAGTTTGCCCTCTGGGCACACCAGCTAATCCAATGGATTGCTTTCCTCCAGAAATAGAGCTCTGAGTGCTGCTGTTCTCATGCCTTCCCAAAGGTCCTTCCCTCAGCTTGGCCAGGCCCCCCAGTACTGTGCTGCCAGGGGGCTGGGTCCTGCAGGGGCCACCCTTTCTCCTGCCAGGAGCAGACCTCATGGAGCTTGGAGAGGGGTAAGTAAAAGACAAGCACAACTCAAAGTTAAAGGGAATGGTTACTGTGGCCAAAGCCCACCCTGTCACATCCCACCCACTGCCAAACACCTTCATTAAGCTCTGTGAACAGCCCAAGTCTGTCCTGTGTCTTGGGTGTCCCAGAGTGAGAGATCTGGGCTTCTGCAGACTACAGGAGCTCTGATGCACACAGAGCACTGTCTCCCCACCAAGGGGAGGCTCTAACACTGTCTTCTTTCAGTCCCAAATGCTGCCTGAAGCAGAGAGCAGTGACCACAGGCCACTGGCAGTGCCACCCCTCCTGCAGGCAGGAGGGGCACTGAAAAGCAGCCCCTCACAAAGATTACAGAAGCCATCTCTGGTGGTGAACAGGACTCTGCTGATTTCAAGCCCTGTGAGGACACTGGTTCTGAGCAGTTCTGCTGCCTCCCAGGCAGGTAGCTGGGGCTGTTCCTTGGGGCTGTCCCAGGCTCCTCAGTGGTACTTACGCCAGCGATGATGCTCTAGGAAAATGGGGAGGGAAAAGAAACCCAAGAGGAGAGAGTTAGCAGAGAGCAATGCTCAGGGCCTGCCTGAGTGTGCCTGGCCCAGCAGGGATGAGCAGGAGGCTGACTGCAGCCTTCTCTGTGTTTATGTGATGGAGAGCTGCAAGCTGAGACCAAGTCCTGCTGGAGAAGCCACCCAGCCACCAGTAAACCCTCTGCCAGGTAGGGGTAAACCCAGGGGGAGGAGGTGTGTGCTATGGGAACATCTCCCTCTGCTGTGGGCAGGCTTCCCAGGTCTCCTGGTGCTCTCCAGGGAGATGCTGTGCATCAGGAGCTGTTATCACCACCTTTCTCTGCTGAATTCCTCTGCCCACCTAAACCAGGTCAAACTCCTGAGATTAGTCTGAGCTGTGAACTGTCTGAACTACTCAGAGCTTGGACACCAAGGGCAAACAGACTTTCTGCCTGCTGCAAGAGGGGGAATTGCCTGGAGTAAGACAGATGCCAAGATAGAAATCTTACTGATGTGCTGATAGTTCCAGCCATAGCTGAGGAGACAGTATCCTGCCAGCAGCATGGAGATCCCTGCTGGCCCACCCCTCTTCACATTGATGTACTTGGCATAATAGCTGCTCCAGGCTGTTGGAAGAGAAATCAAGAGTCAAACTGTGCAGAGGTCTTAAGAGTTCACTGATTTCCAGGTACCTTTCCATAGCCAAATGGTTTGTCTATGTATTTACTTCCTTTATAGGTCCAGCCTGGCCACTTGGACCAGGCTGCAGCAAGTAAATCCATCAGGTAAGTGGGACAGTTCTGCCCCAAGAAGCAGAAATTCAGCCTCACCTTTCTGCACTCCTCCAAGCAAGCCCTGGGGAGAAAAGTCACAGGTGGCCAACCATGCAGGCAGCTCCCCCAGCCTGACATCCATCAGGCACCGTGCTGAGAGGGGACCTGTGTGGGAAGAAGCCAGAGTGGTGTCTAGAGGTAGGAAAGTGAGGACACAGTGCATGGTGCTTGTGTTCCCTGGGCTGGGTGGTGAGCACAGAGCTGGAATCTGACACAGCTTCAAGTGCCTTGGGCTTGACTGCTCAGAAGGGTAGAGTGAATTGTCTCCCCCACAAAGTGAGTTGGCTCCACCAGCCCAAACAGGCAAGAACCTGACCTGGACCTAAATAAACCCACAAACCATTGTGTTTGAAGGTGAAGGGTTGGACAGTTAACCTCCTTGGATCCTTCCTGGATCCCTTTCTGGAAAAGCCCAGCAGAGCTTAGCCTTTCCCACCCCTCTTCTCCCATTCACACTGGGCAGCTCAGCCTGAGAGTGCAGCAAATCTCAGTAGCAGACTTTTGTTCCTCACATTACCTTTCTGTCCCTCTGAGAAACTGCCCTTTGGTGGCTCTGTTGTGATCCCCATCTCTTGTTGGGAAGGCTTCCCTGGAAAAATACTCAGCCCATGATAGCTAGGATACAAGTCTGGAAACCACTCCAAGCCCACAGCACCTGCCAGCACGCTGCTGCCAGAGGCCTGGGACAGACAGATGGGTTGGCTTTTGGAGGTGTGGAGGAAGAACTGGGCCAGGGCCAGCTCTGTGTCCCTCCTTGCATTCAGGATGGGCTCAGAAACTGAAACCATCTGCTTCTTGCTCTCTTGAAGCTTTTGTCTGCTGGTTAGGTAATTTTTGGATGCCCCTTCCTTGTGACCTCTGAAAGCCTCTACTGCTGACAGATGGAGGTTCTTGGTATGCAAAGCAGAAAGAGGAGCTTTGTATTCCACACCGACTTCTAGGTACATCTGCTTCTCTTCCGTCACAGTTTTGTCTGCTGCCTCCTGCTGAATGAGGTCAGGGGGTTCACTTCTGCAGTCAGCTTCAGGGGGATCTCCAAGTACGGCTGCTTTTGTTGCCTTTACGCTACTGCCCTTTTGTCCTTTGGAGCGCGCAGAGGCACTCCCCGCAGCTCCGAGGCCACGTGTCTTTGTGTTTGTGGTTTCTCGCTTAGCTGTTCCCTCCTGCGGGCCAGGCTGGGCTGTGTCAGCACGGTCTGCGATACCACCGGGATCCAGCCCTCCCCCGGGCGACCCGTGCGTGCTGTGGCTTCCCGCTGAGGCGCCCCTGCTCCTGGAGCCGCTCTTCTCCCTCATCACCCTGGCGCGGTGCTTCTCTATGACTATTTTCACTCCGTTATTCAGCTTCTCGGAAATATCTTTCACCTCCTCGGGCAGCAAATCAAGGGACTTGGCTACATCCTCCACCGTGGGCTCCACCTTCCGCTCTGCGCAGCGTCCGTCGGGCTGGCGGCGGAGGCCGAGGCTGGACCCCGCACCCTGTTCGGCCGCGGCCGCCTTCCCCTTCCAGGCTGCCGCAGCCGCAGCCTCCTCCTCCTCCTCCTTGGGGGCAGCGCCGGGCAGCCCCTTCCTGAGGCTGGGACTGGGCGGCTGCCTGTTGCTCTTACCGGCCGCTCCCACCGGTAGCGTGCTGCCTGCCCGCGGCCCGACGGCGGGGCCGGCTCCGGGCGAGCTAGAGCTAGGCGCGCCGGATAGGCCTGGGCCTGGGCCCGGGCCTGGGCCTGGGCCCGGGCCTGGTCTTGATCTTGGCCGCGGTCCCGGTGCGCTACCGGAGGCAGGGCTCGGCGCGGCCTTGCAGTACGGGAGGTGGTTGCGGAGCCTCTTGAAGGGCTTGTGGCAATGCGGGCACAGTTCCTGCCCCGGCGGCGCCACGGCCATGGCAACACCGCAGCAGCCTCCCCGGGGCCGCTTTTCTGTCAGGCACCTCCGCGGCCAGCCCGAGTGGGAAAGGAGGTCCTTGGCCGTGCGCGCTTGCGCCTGCGCGCTCCCTCCCCCCGCCCCGGCGCACGCTGTGACGCGGCAGGGGCGTGGCCGCCGCCGGGAGGCCTCGGCGCAGGCGCAGAGGGCGGAGACGCCGGAAGCGGCGGTTGGGGCGCAGCGGGGCCCTGGCTGCGCAGTGGTGGTCGCGCCGGGTTAGGCCGCACCGCGCTTCAGCTTCTCGCTCTGCTTTGTCCAACCTCGGAGAGCTTGTCCCGGCTCGCCATGAGCTGTTGGGAGCCGCTGCCGAGCGAGCGAGGAGCGAGGCAGAGGTGGGAGGCGAGAGCGCGGCCGGAGAGGAGGATGGAATTGGGAAGGGAGGCTGGGGGGACGGGGAGGGCCTCGGCCTCCTGGGGGCGGTCCAGAGGGGGGGTTTCGGGNGGAAGGCCGGCTGGCGGGCGGGAGGAGGGGGTGAGGGGCTTACAGTACCCTAGAGGGCTTGGCTTGAGCAGGAGGGGGTAGCTTTGCCTCACCCTGCGAGGGGGAGGGCTGAGGAGAGGGGAGAGGAGCGGCCCTTGGTCTCCGAAGGGGTTAAACTGGAGCGACGGTGGACGTTAAAGGTGTAGCTAGGGAGAAGTGGTTGGCTGCGCGTCGAACGATCGAACGGCTATAGAGAATGCAGAGGATCTGGGGGGGTATTTCTTGGCTTGGGGAGGACGGGGAGGAGGTAGAATCTATACGAGTAGAGATTCTGGAGTGGGAAGGAAACAGGAGGGACCGCGAAACTTGCAGGAGCTGGACTGCGTGTGTTGTGAAGTGGCTGGGTAGGCGGTGAGCGAGGGAGGTTTTGCGTTTGCTTGTGGGCTGCAGGCGTTCAGGAGGGATCTAGAAGCAACGCAAATGCAGAGCAAGGAGAGCAATGTCCTTTCTAAACATAGTGGTCCTAGGAGAGGGAGGAGCCGAGGGACGAATGTTGAGAGTGCTGTGGGTGTCTCAGGGATGGGAGAGTGAGGAGGCAGCTTCTGGTCTGGAGGTGCAGCTGAGTCTGCTGCAGCAGCTTGTCTGTAAAAAAAGATTCAGTTATAAATACCACAACTGACTCTGTTTTGACTCAGATGAGGTTGTGCTTATTTTTGGGCACCAAACCAGCTCCATCCTGTGTTTTGGGTAGTGCCCAGGATGCTGAGGTCCTGGGTGATCTGTGGTGTTTGTATTTTAGTGTTCTTCAGTGTATTAGTATTAAAATTCTGCAGGCACTGAGAGCTGTTGGTTCACAGAAATTCCAGGTTGCTGTCGATCAGCTGCTGGGAAGCAGCTTTGATGTCATAAAAGGGTGGCAAGGACATCAGAAGCAGGGAAGGGTTTGTCTTCTGTGAGGTGTGTTCTGACAAGATTCCCTTTCTGCATGGGAAATGATGTTGCTTAGGAGCTGTGTGCTCCCTCAGGAGCTGGGGCTCACTTTTAGGAGCATGACTTGAAACACTGTCAGAGTGGAGAGGCTAAGGGAAGTCACCATGGGCCCAAAGCACAGACTCATGTGAGCAAGATGAGGGTAGCTGGCTATTCACTGGAAGTGTGGCCACTGCCACTCTTCCTGGGTGCTTTTCTCAGCCTGTCAGATGTCATTCAGAGTCCCAGGTTTATTTTCAGATGTGCCTGAGTACTGAGGGCAGTTCTGAGGCTGAGACTTGTCAGCTGAGTTTATTCAGCAAGGTGCTAGCACTGGTTTTAGTGGCAAGTGTAGTCCCTGTCCCTTCAGGTGGTGTGAGAACAGCAGCCTGGCTCCCTGGGGAGGAGCAGGAGCAGGAGCATTCTCTGCTCTCTGGAGAACAGCTGAAAAGAGAATACAAAAGTCTGCAGCACATCCAAAGTTTAGGTGCATCCTTCATGAACTTTTCAAGCTTTCCTGCTTTTTCTGTTGCCTGTGGAGGATGGAACAGCAGGGATATCAGTCAGCTGAGCATCTTTCTTCGCTCCCTCCTCCCTGCAGGAAGCGCAGACGGAATGGCAATGAAGAGGACAGTCATGTGCCCCAGACAAAGAGAAACACAAGGAATACTGTCCTTCAGGACTCCTGGGATACTGAGGTGAGAGCCTTCTTGTGCAAACTGAGTTCCCTTTGGTGCTGGAGCTAAAGAACAGTTGGAATATCCTGAGATGTTGCTTATGGAGAGTAGTTAATAACACCACTTGGGCTTTGGGTTTGCTTTGCCGACGGGGTCCTGAAGCTTGGCTCTGCTGTGGACTTCAGAGATGAGATCTGGGAGAGGTGGTTTGGAAATCAGCATGTTTTCCAGTGAACCTAATTCCTGTGCCCTGAGTGTTTCTGCCAGGATATTTCAAGTACTGATGTGTAGTGCCCAAGTGAAGATGCAAGGAAAGCATTTGCTGCCGCTTCAGGTTTGCTACCTGAAATGAGGCCTGGTGTATTGAGAGGAGGTGGCTGGGGTGGGTTCCAGGTGCCTGTGGTCACCTGGCCTGGTCATCTGCTCTGCCAGCTTTGTAGTTACTTCTGGTAACATCACTGCAGAAGTCACAAAGCATTCCAGCTAGTGTGAGAGCCAAAGTGCCTGTTGCAGGCAGTGCTGCTTACCTGGTGTTTAACGTCATGCTCTGACAGAGCCTGGCAGTTGAAGCAAGGCTGGCTCCTTCACAGCTAAAACAGTCACAGAATCATGAAGGTTGGAAAAGGCCTCTAAGATCATCAAGTCCAACAGTTGACCCAACACCACCATGCCACTAAACCATGTCCCTGAGTGCCATGTCTGCATGTTTTCTGATCACCTCCAGGGATGGTGACTCCACCACTGCCTTGGGCAGCCTGGGCCAGTGCCTGACAACTCTGGCTGGGAAGGAATCTTTCCTAATGTCCAACCTAAACCTCCCCTGGTGCAACTTGAAGCCATCTCCTCTTGCCCTATTGCTAGTTACCTGGCAGAAGAGACTGAAGCCAACCTCAGTCCAACCTCTTCTCAGGGAGCTGGAGAGGGCCAGAAGGTCTCCCCTGAGCCTCCTCCAGGCTAACCAAGCCCAGTTCCCTCAGCTGCTCCTCACAGCACTTGTGCTCTAGACCCTTCCCCAGCTGTGTTGCCCTTTGGACATGCTCCAGCTCCTCAGTGTCTGTCTTGTACTGAGCTCCAGCTGGGGGGTTTCTCCTGGTGTTTGCTGGGATCTGTTGCTGGATGTGGGATACCCTGACTGTTACCCTCTCCTCACTCACCTGACAGCTCTTCTGGGATGGTGCAGTTTGCTACCTACAAGACTTCTAGTTTTCAAACCTGCTGATTTCCAAACTGCTGCCAGATTGCCTGAGTTAGTGCCTTGGATTAATCATCTGAAAGTTCATCCTGTGCATTTCTAATGAGCAGTCTAGTTCTGTGGCAAAAATACTTGTGGAGAAGAGCCTGCAGAGCAGAGGCTCCCTCCTGGTTTGCTTCCCTGCAAGTTAATGACATGGATTTCTTTCAGGCTTTGGAACTATCCCTGTAGGCTTTGTGCAGCCTTCTCCCTCCCCAGGCTGGCTGCAGGGAGTCATTCCCAGCTGGTGCAGCTCTTATCTGGGCTTGGAGTGCAGGAAGGATTTTGTGCTGAGGAACTTGGAGCAACACATCTTTTATTGGATGCTGATGGTTTCCCAAGTTCATTTCCATGTCAAAATGCTACAGAGATCTGGCAGCCACTGCTCCTTTTGGGAGGGAGACTTCTTTTAGCCCCTCCACCTTTGCAGGGAGCTGATTCCATAGGCAGTGATGTTGGGTGGGAAATGCTCTAAGGAATTCCCTCAGGTGGGGAATGTTCCTGGTTCCTGCAGTGCTCTTTTGGCAGAAGTCAGGGCTTGCTGGGGTGAAGTTTCCTTTGTTTCTTGGGTATAACGGGTAGGAGCATGAGTAGTTGCTTGCCTCTGACCCTGAATCACTTGTCCAACAGGTTAAACACCTCCCTCTGTAGAGTAGTTAATGGCTAAACAGCTTTGTGGAGGGAGGAGGAAGAATGTAGTGTGGAACACAGGCTTGAAGTAGGAGTCATGAAATTAAGCATATCAGGAAAAACCTTGATGGTGAGTGGCAAGAAAAGCACCTTGGCTTGTCATGGAAACACTTGGCATTTGGCTGGGCAAAGCCACTAAAACCCAGCAGTGGGAAGAGTCTTGTAGCAGCCACCCAAAGGTGGGGAACCTTAACTCTTGGGCTGGTTTGTTTGGGATGCCTGCAAGTGAACAGCTTGGGCCTAACCTGCCTGCCTGCCACAGCCCTGCAGAGCTCAGTCACTGGGGCTAACAGCAAAGGCTCCTGCTTCATGCATGCAGCTGTGGTGTAAAAGTCTTTGTTTTGATCCCATAAAGCCTGGTGTCCAGGCACGGAGGAGCCCTGGTTGCTGGGGCTGGAGAGGAGGAGTGTGTCTGCTCCACACAGCTCTCCCCAAACCAGGGCTCCCCTTCTGAAGGAAAAAAGAGGTTGGCTGCTTCTTTTCTTGTGGTCACTGAACTGGGCATGCCCAGGAGTTCCAGCCCTGAGGTTAAATCAGTATGTGAATGTTTCTGCAAGGCCTTCCTGTGCCAAAGGGAGAGACTCCTCTGCTTGTGGAGCACCAGTGCTGCTGATTGATGTCACTTTGCACTTCTTGGCCATTTGGGAACTCTGATTAAGTTTCCTGATGCTTTGCTGTTTGCCAAGGTAATTGATGAGGAATCCCCACAGCTTTAGGATGTGGAACTGGGGAAGTGTTTGTGTGTGTAGGAGCAGCTGGAACCTCAGAAACTACTTGAGAACTGCTGTTTGTCTGAGGGTATCCACACCTGCTTCTGGTGACATTTATGCCCCAGTATGATTCCTTTTGCCTGCCCTCAGCTGGAAGCTGACTCTTCTCTCTTACAGAGTGTGGTTTGCTTGGGACCATAACCTCTGTGTGAAAAAACAGACCTGTTACTAAAACTGGACTTGGTTTTTAGCAGGATTTTTTGGGGCTTGCTGTTCCTAGCTGACAGCAGTATGTGTAAAATTCAGGGAGCAGTGACAGCCCAAACATGGCTGTTACATGATGTCCTCAGGCCCTCCCTTTGGATCCTGCTGCTCACCTCAGCTAGATGTGGTCCAAAAGAACATTGCTGTTTCTCCTACTAGATTATCCTTTCCTCCAGGACAGGTCCAGCTGACTCTGGCTTTACAGGAGAGGAACTGAGGTTCTCTTCCATCCCTGCCAGCACTGCTCCTTGGCAGATTGCTGGTAAGGATGTGCAGTTCCTGCTCTTGGAACAAACCACTCCCACCCTCCAAGGTGACAGCCACCCTGAGGGGTGACCATCAGCTTCTGCTTTGCAGTTCAGCCCCAGACAGGCACCTGGGGAAAGCACTAGGTTAGACCTGCAGCAAACATTCAACATGAGTTGTTTCACTCCAGCTGCAGCCTGTTCTCCACTGGCCCAGAGGCTAGCTGGGGTGTTTCTCCTGGTGCTGCTTGTAGAGTCAGTGTCAACCCCTCCTGGCATTGCTGCCCATGCTACAGCAGGTCAGGCAGAGCTGTTGGAGATCCTCTAAGGGGCTAGGACCTGGGAGAAGGCCCAGTTGTGTTCTGCAGCCTGGGGAGGCAGCAGTGCAAAGCCCTTTGCTCTGCTTTTCCCTGGGAAGGAAGAGAGTCTGCAGTGTTCTGGCTAACTCTTCCTTCCTGAATAACTCCTGTCAGCCCACATTCCTTGTGGTTCCTCTTTGTTCTGGCTGATGACAGGAGTCCCCAGAGCCCAGATACTCCTTTTGGGCCAGGCTGCTGACCTGTGGCAGGAGCAACTCCTCTTCCCAAGCACAGCTTTTGTCTAGTGTTGCAGCTCTGCCACTCCTAGTGTTACACTGTGGAGGAAGGGCTGGCCTTAAACTCCAGCTAAACCAAGTAACAGCTCTCTTCAGCTGATCTGGAAAGAGTTTTGCAAGCAGCTGGGGCTGAGTGGCTGTTCCTTAAGCTCCTGAGATGCTGTGTCACAGGTCAGCAGATAAATACATTGGACATGACACTTGTTTGGAAATTAGAGGTTCTCCTTCCCCTCTGCCATTTAAATAATTAAATAATTACTTAAATTATTTACTCTGCCCTAGTGAGGCCACATCTGAAGTATTGTGTCCAGTTCAAAAGACATAGGGAACTGCTGGAGGGGCTCCAGTGGACACTGTGAAGCTGTTTGAGGGCACTGGAGCATCTCTGTGATGAGGGAGAAGATGCTAAGGGCCATGGGGCTGGTTCCTGAAGAAGACTTGAGAGGAGATCTTAACAATATCTAAAGGGTGGGGGCAAGAGGATGGGGTCAGTGGTGCCTAGGGACAGCCCAAGGGGCACTTGGCACCAACTGGAAGCCAGGAGGTCCCATCTGAGCAGGAGGAAAAAACCTCTTTGTTGTGAGGGTGTTGGAGCCCTGGCCCAGGCTGCCCAGAGAGGCTGTGGAGTCTCCTTGTGTGGAGAGATTGCCAAGGCAGCTGGAGGTGACCCTGGGCAAGCTGCTGTGGGTGCCCCTGCTGGAGCAGGGGGGCTGGACTGGGTGTTCCCCAGAGGTCCCTTCCAACCCTCACCCTTCTGGGATCCTGTGGCTCTCTGTAAATTATTTTTAAGCTCTCTAGGTACTCAGTGGGGTGTTAGGAGTCAGATAAACCTTGACAGTGCCCTTCTGGCAGTGCTCATACATTTTCCTTGGGCTACTTCCATTGCCCCTTTGCCCCCAGCTGTGTCTGATGGTGTAGATGTCTCTCACTGCTGACATGATGACTTCAAGGATTCTTCTTCTGTCTGATTGTAGTCCAAATGCCTGTCAGACTGTGCACCACAGCCTGGGGACATGGTAGGTCTTGGATGTGATTTGGGCAGTACATGGGCTTCCTGTGCTAGTGAGTTTTGGCTTTAGAGAAATGGGAATGAAGAGACTCTGACAAACAGCCTTAGATGCAGGAATCACATCCCAGGACACTGGCTCACTTTTAAACAACAAAACCCAAAGACATGCACAAAAGAAATCATTACTAACAGCTCTCAAATGTTTTGTTAAGATGTGAAGCTTGAGCAGTCAGTCATCCTGGGTTCTCATGTCCATTTTTACCTTGGTTTTCAGAAGGTGGCTGTCAGGAAAAGCAGTCAGGAACACAGACTAACAGGAAAGAAGGTGTCCTGTGTGGTGGGTTTCTGTCCAAGGCTGCTGTGACTTGTTCAGCATTAACAGCATTTGTGCTTCTGTGGCCTAGCAAGCACCACTCTGGCTCCTCCCTCTCTCCCTCTCTCTCGTGTTAGTGGCATTAGGAGGAGGAGCTAGATGCTCAGGTAGTTCCCACCTGCTGCTCCCTCCAGAATGACTTCACCTGTGTGTGGTTTGGTTTTCTCCTTGCTAGCTGAAGCTCACCCCAGCAGTGTGGTGCAGCCCTGATGCCTGTGGCTTGCTTGCTGTAGCACAAGAGAACTGAAGCATTGTTGGTGCTTAGCAAAACAAGGATGTTTGTACTGTTGGATTGATGGTGGAGGGGTTTTCAGTCAGCACTGGGATGAGGACTGCCTCCAGATGGCCACACAGTGCCACCCTGGGCCTGTCTCACTGCTTGCTGACACACTTGCTGGGGCTGCTTTGCACCATTCCTCAGATGTACTCCAGAGTGAGGCCTTCTAGATGTGGGCTTCCTTAAGTGGCTCTTCTTTTACTGTGGGCAGCAAGTTTTGACTTCTGTGGGTTTAGTTTAACACTTAAAATGTGTGATTTGGGTTTGTTTTCCTTTTGCTGCTGTCACTTACACCAGCTGCTTGTGTGTGTTGGCTCAGTAGCCATCCTCTGCCTTCTTCAGCACCTCAGTACTTGCAGTGTTATCCTGAGCAGCATATCCCCTGGTAATGAAACCTTTCAGCTGTAACTGATGGAACCTCTCATTAGCAGCCCTTCAAATGGTGTAAGCTGAGCAGTTTTGTGTCTTTGAAACACTGAAAGTGCTGGTTAGTGCTCTTCCAGTCATCCCCATGGCTTTATTCTGAGTGCTGCCCAATGAGCCCTGTCCTCTCTGCCAGCTCAACCCCAAGTTCTCTTTCCTGCATGTGGAAGTCTTGGGTGCCTGTTGCTCTCTCTCTGTTGTACATGGTTACAGAGAACTAGCAGGTGACCTTGCCATCCCAGTGGTTAACTGGGAGAAGAGTAGTTGGATTATGGCAGGGTGTTCAAAGACTTGCCATGGCTCACAGGGGGTAACTGGTACAAACTGGAACAGAGGAAGTTCCACCTAAGGAGGAACTTCTTGGAGAGTGGTGGAGCACTGGAACAGGCTGCCTAGGGAGGTGGTGGGGTCTCCTTCTCTGGAGACATTCAGACACCATCCTGGGTAGCCTGCTGTAGGTGCCCCTGCTCCAACCCCTAACCTTCTGTGACCCTCTGGCTCGCTCACCCCTTCAGCTCCACCATGCTTTCCACGTGCTGGCAGTAAGGGAACCTCTGAGCGCCAAGAAAGCACTGAGTGGATTTACTTTAGTCCATCAGGCTGAACAGTAAGCCTGAAAAAACCTGGGAGGGACTGGCTGCTTACCTGAGGGGCTCCAGGGGGCCAGGCCAGGTGTGATTGTGCTGTAACCTTCTCTCTTAGTCCTCCAGCAGCGACAGCGGCAGCAGCAGCAGCAGCAGCAGCGTCCACAGCCCGGACAGAGTGTACGGTGTGGAGAGCAGCCTGAACCTGAACCCCACGGTGCCAGGATCCAGCCCCATCTCCTCCCAGTCCTTCCACGAGCAGTCAGCACCCAGCCAGGGCCCTTATGTGTACATAAACCAGATCCTGAAGGAAGCACACTTCCACAGCCTACAGAGCAGGGGCCGGCTGCCCACATGATGCACCTCCAGATCCCCACCTTCTGTGAAGGGACAGCTCTGTAGATTTCATACTTTCAACTTCAAAGTTTGTTAAATTGAATTGCACAGAAAAAAAAAAAAAAAAAAGCCTGTTGCCTTTTAAGTCTATATTTGAAATAACAGGTTAACAGGAAATTGTTTACTTGTGGTTTTTTGCTGCACTATGGCAATGCAAAAGGGGCTTGGAAGCAATTTTTATAGGATTCTTTTTGGGGTGGTTCTAAAGGTATGTGGCAAGAGGAGACTTGAGGAATCCCCATCTGTGTTAATAGGATTGCAAAATATCCAGTTCCAATCAACAGCCTAATCTGTTTGTTAGCAGTTTGTTGCTTTCTGTAAGTTCTCTTCCACGTTCATCTTCAGTTTTATAAAGTCTTTTTTAATTTCAATAAACTAGTCAAACATTTCTTTGGCAGCATCAGTATTTCTTTGGAGCATTGAGAGTGAACAGGAAGGGTAGGTGCAGTTACCAGACTCCCCTAGCACTGCCCCAGCTGCAGACCTTCCACCCAGCTTAGTGTGCCAGGAGCCTTATCTCTCTCTCTTCATCTTCACTGCTGCAGGACTGAAGAGGAAGTGTGAAAGGAGAAGCAGGAAAGCTCAGAGGCAGCTGCAGGTGAAATGTCAGGTGCCCATGGGTTCAGAGAGAGGAGGTGCATGGTGCCCAGTGGGTTCAGAGAGAGCAGGTGCATGGTGCCCACAGGGGGAAGTCCAGAATAGCCTGGGGAGGGTCTTTGGAAGAGGAGGGAGGAGTCTTACCTTGCTCCAACACCCACCTCTAGCTGGGAGGTGTTTTGGTTTATGTTAGTGTGTAGGTTGGCTTTGTTGTGGGGCTTTATTTTTTGGCTTCTCTTTAATTTGAGTTTAAGGTTTACAGCTTCTAAGGAACAGGAGCTGAAAGAGCAACTCCACCTCTGTTCCAGCAGCCAGAGGGCAAGACCAGTTCTGACCTGGGCCTGTTTGAGTGGCAAACTCTGCTCTGGCCAAGGGTGGAATAGTCCCACACCTCTCTTCTGACAGTGCCAGCAGCAGTGCCAAGGGGAGAGAGTGATCTCAGTGAAGACAAGCAGGTAGCAAACTTTTTATTGCATCACTTGGTCATGCCTGAAAGCCATCCCAGCTTGAAAAGGGAAGGTGCAGCTGTGTCTTCCTCCTCGCTGACAAGCTGCCTGAACAAGGAGCCAGGGCGTGAGGCCTCCTCTTCTGCTCTTGGAAGTGCAGGAGGTGGAACCTGGCAGTGTTTGGAAACAAAGGCATCAGTAACTGCTACAGCAGTGACTGTCACTTGCTCCATATCATCTAGAGTAGCTGCAAGGAGGTGTAGGCTACAGCAGGGCAGCTCAAGACCGAAGCAGTGTCGCTCTGGGGGTGGTTAGTGACAGGCAGAGGCAGTTCTGAGGGGCAGAAGCACAGCATCTTGCTTCTGGTAGCAAGGGGTAACTTTTCAGTGCTCAACCCCCCCCCCAAATACTGGGAGCTGCAGGGAAGGAGCAGAGCTGTTGCTCTGAGAGGAAGGGGCTAACAGCAAGGTAGAAATACAGCTGCAGCTCTTGCAGGAAGCTGTTCTACAGGAACTATGGACTTGGACCCCTCCAGAACTGGTTTCTTATAGGAGCAAGCAGCTGTCAAGGATTCTGAGAAGTGTGGCCAGTGCAGAACACACAGGGGCCACCACAGCAGGCCAGGGGAGTGGCAGGAGGGAGCCAAACACCACCACACACTTGGAACAGTTCACTACAGCTGAGGGGTACAAGGTAAGGAACAGCTTCTTTAGGAGGCTCAGCCCATGTCTGGTCCTTAATGCTTCTGAGCAACAGAGATACCACTCTCTGCTCTGATAAAACCAGATCTTCCCATCACCACAAATGGATTATTGGCTTCATAATAGCCAGGAAACTGATTCCCAGTGACCACTTCCTGCAGTGGGGAAGCTATTGCTCAGCTCTCCCAGTCCTCAGCGTAGAGAACTCCATCTAAGCAAGATGTTTCACACTGGGGGAAACAGGAACATACTGGTTGTCTACTGAGAACACCCAAGAACAGGACAACACAGAGCCTTTGCAAGAGAAGCAAGCCACTCTGCTCACACAGGTTTAAATACCCAAGGCAGGCTTCCTCAGGAGTTAAAGGTCAGCATCCCACTGGAAAGGAGTTCACACAATTAGCTCATATCCTTCAGCATTTCTTGCAGCTCTCTTACAATGAATTCTCTTTTATGCACTGACTTCCAAACACCTCATCTGGGTTAAGCCTTCCCTGCATTTTCATGTGTTTTAGCACAGAGCAGGAGGCCCAAGAAGACAGAGGCCATCAGGGTGGGGGGGATTTTTTAGGGAGGTCAAGGGGAAATCCCAGCCCTCTCACTGCTGTGTTGCCATAAAGGTTCTCTCTTTACTGAAAATAAAGAAAATCAGGTTAACTATTAACTCTTTGGCTACTTTCTTCTTTCCCTGCAAGCTCTAGAGTTGATGGGAGAAGGAGCATTGGCAAAAAAAAAAACACAGCTTCATTTTACCAACCTGGGCTCTTTCTGTGCTCCTGGTAGCAGACTTGCTCCTTCGGGAGCTGGACATACTCAGTGGCAGAAGTCCAAATCTGAAGAGAGATGGAAGGAAGAAACGTGGCCATCAGGGGATCAGCCATTCCAGACCTGCTTCCCAAAGAAGACACAGTGCAGAGAAGAGCTGAGCACCTTTACCTGATCTGGCTGGATGCTAAGGGCAAGATGTTGTGCTGCTCCTGGGAGCTGAGAGCGCTGCTCCGGCTCGAGTACTGGTTCTCTGTCCCTGTCAGCAAGCCAAAGAGAACCTAGAAGGCATGAAGGAGCTGCTGGTAGTTGGGGGCAGCTGCAGAGCTGACCACACAACACACTGCTGGTGAGTCTGCTGGTACACCCCTGGGAATAAGTTTTAAGTTTGAACACAAAGCATCTCAGAGAATCCCAGAGTGTTAGGGGTTGGAAAGGACCTCTGGAGATCATCTAGTCCAACCCTTCCCTTGTCAGAGCAGGTACTTCTCTCTCTTCTAGCTCTTGCTTTTAATTGGCACTGCTTGTGATTACCAAAGCTGAGTTCTAGGCCTGTTTCAGCACTACTTAACCCAATTAGCACTGCCCAGGCTCCAGTGAATCCTGTTAGATAGAGTTCAGCCAACTCCATGCAGGATTCTGCACTGTGCAGTCAGCTCAGCAAGCTCCTCTTCAGCTGGCATTAAATACTCTTCCCATTCCTGAGTGGCAGTAGTTATCTTTGGGCATTATTAAGCAGTTTAGGAAGCCACCCCAAGCTGCCCTTCACAAACATGATCCTGCTCCCCCCTCCTCCTCCTCCTCCCTCTCACCGAGGTTCGCTGAACCAGGCGGTTGAGGTTGCTGTTCAAGTGTGGGGTGAAAACATCCAGGTCGAAGGGATCTATGTGGCCCTCCAGGAAGTCAGTCACCTTCTCAACCCTGAAGCAGAGTGGAGGAATCCTGTCAGGGCTGACATCCTAAGCCATGGCTGCCAGTGCCAACAGGGTGGTTTCACTGGTGCCTCTGAAGCAGCCCCTCAGAGGTGACTGAGCACAACAGGAGTCACCCAGCACAGCAGCAGCAGCAGCCTCCCCTTTAGGCTTCAGGTTCCAGCTATTACACAACCTACAGCATCTGCTCCTGCAGAGGAACTTTCTCCCTGGGGGAGGCCTCAGACAGACATGGCTCAGGGCAAGACTACAGCATCCAAAAGGGTTTAACTCTTGGGTTGAAGCTTAACTGTTCTCTCCAGACATGCTGTGAACACGAGCAGGAGGGACCAGCCTCACTGTCTCCAAGCTCCCTGCCACAGAACTCCTCACCCTCCTGTATTTTGAGGGTGAGCTTAGCGTTGGTGAAGACCTCAGAAGCTCTGGACTACCATCCTGTGAGCCCAAAGGCACCACCACTTCCACAGGCATCCTACCAACAGCTCCAAATGCTCTTTCTTTAAGCTGTTTTAAGAGCCCAGAAACTACTGCTTCTACCTGCCCCCAGAACTGTACCTTACCCAGAGTCTTGCCTGATCCTGCTGGGTTTTGTGTCCTCACTCTTGACTGTCAGGATGATGCTCAGGTACCTCAGGTCGTAGAGCAGCTGCAGAGCTCTGTTCTGGGTCATGGGGAAGGTGCCTGCTTTCTGCAGATGGGACAGGCAGGCTGTCAGAGGTCTGCTTCAGGGAGAGCACTTAGAAACACCAGCACCAAGCATCAGCCAGCCCAGCTGGACTGCTCTGGCTGTGTAATCTGGCGTCTGAGCCTTTTTTTGCCTCCTTTTGGGGTGTTTCCCACTCCACTGGCTGGACATTCTCTGTTCCAAGGGACAGGAGCATCCACATTGCTGCATGCCCTCCCCTCCCCCAGCAGCTGCAGGGAGGGCTGACCTTACTGACATACCTTCTCCTGCTTCTCCTCCACAAGCTTCTGATAAGCAGCAAGCACTTCTGCCATGCAGGATCTCAGCAGCTCCTGCAGGGTGACTCTGGGAAGAGTGTGGCCACCAACCCGGTTCACCTCCTGGCACAGGCTGAAGAGGAGGCACTGGACATACCAGGATGGCTGTTGGGGAAGGCAGGGTTATTTCCATGTGGTCTGGAAGCTGTGTTAGCTTTATCAGTGGCACAACATCACTCCAGTTCTCATGATGTCAGCATCCTGCTTCCTCAGCAGCCACAAAGCTCTGCTGCTGAGACACCTCCCCCCACCCCAGCATGGCTCAAGTGTCTCATGGGGTTTTGTCTACTGACACCCCAGCAATCCTCACAGTGCCAGGAGGGACCTTTACCAGAGGGATTTACCTGAGTGTAGGCAGAGCACAACTGCTTCTTGTGCCTCTTCTATCACCACTGACCCTGCTCTGACCACCTGCTACCTGGGCTCATTCTTTACTCCCTTGCTTTTCTCCTGGGCTTCCCAGCTATCCTGAGCTCTCCTCCAGCTGCTTTTTGTCCTTCAGAATCAACAAAATTCACCTTAGCAGGTTCACTACAGAAGACTATTGTCCTGCCCAGCCCCTCCCATACTGGGCAAACACAGAACTCACTCTTTCCTTTGCCCTCCTCTCCCTCTGTGCTAATGCCACCTGCTTTGCCACTGCATGGTTCCTGCACCACCACCACACCTGCAGCCTCAGTTCTCTGAGGCTTCCTTTGCTCTGTCCCACTGTTCTTCAGTGCATCCACTGTCCATGAGATCTCCCTCCTTGGGGGCTCTGGGTATAAAACTGAAATCCTTCTTTGGCTCAGTTATAGCATCTAGGCCAATCTTATTTAGTTGAATACACAGCAGCAATCATCTCATTTCCTTCCTGTGACCTCTGGCCTTAGGAGGTACCTCAGAGAGCAAGTAAGAGCACTGCAGAGTCTTTGCCCTCTAGCTTGGAACCCCAAGCAAACCCCACACTGGCTCAGCACCATCTGACAAATGGTTTGGGGAACCAGAGCTTTCCTCCTCCCAGCAGTTCCTCTGCTGACTGAGGACATCTCTCCTACCTGCACAGGCAGTCGAATCTTTGATGTTACACTGTTGCCAGCCTCTGTCTCTTCCTGAATTTCTATTTCATCCCAGTTGGTGGCTGTGGCCAATACAGAGCCAGCTGTGTCAAGCAGCAGTGTGCGGGTAAAGCACTCAACCAGCTCCTAGAGTGCAAACACAAAAGCAGCCAGTCACAGACAGAAAGCTCTAACGGGATTCCCAGGGGGAAGGCACCCTGCTGCTGCCCACAGAGAGACCAACCTCCTGCATCCCCCTGCTCCTCCCAAACTGACACTTAGAGCAATCACAGAATGTTTTGGGTCAAAGAGACCTTCAAAGGTCATCTAGTCCAACCCCCTGCAGCCAGCAGGGACATCTGCAACTAGAGCAGGTTGCTGAGAGCCCCAACCACCCTGACCTGGAGTGGCTCCAGGGATGGGACATCTCCCACCTCTCTGGGCAGCCTGGGACAGGCTCTCACCACCCTCAGTGGAAACAATTTCCACCTCCTCTCTAGTCTGAATCTCTCTCTCGTGGTCTGAAACCATCACCCCTTGGGTTGTCCCAACAGGCCCTGCTAAGAAGACTCTCCCCATCTTTCTTATAGGCTTAAGTACTGAAAGGCTGCAATATGGGCTCCCTGGAGCCTTCTCCAGGCTGAACAAACCCATCTTCTGCAGACCATTGCACAGGATGCCACCTTCTCTCCCTGCAGGCTGACTGAGCAGCATGGCAGCAGCATGGGGAGCTCTTCAGCAGGCAGCAGGGGAACAGCAGCACTGACTGCAGGGAGCTAAGTGACTGAAATCCACAGAGGAAGCAGCTGTGCCAAGCGAAACCACTCCTTACTTTGGTGACAGCTGAGCTCCAGATCTGGTAAGCAAACAGGCTTTGCTGCTGGAGCTCTGCCTTCACCTCCTGCCATCTGGCCTGCATGGGGGTCACCTCCTGGGCTTTCCCCTTCCCCAGCTTCTTGGCAGAGCGAGTTTCCTTCAGCACTGCCTCCGTGCTGCCCGACTGGCCCAGGATACACTGCCTCAGGTGGGGGCAGAGCTCGGGCAGGGACTGGCAGAGTCTCGCCATGAAGAGGACAGCATTGAGCCTGGCATCACTGGGGGCATCCCCTTGTCCCCCCAGCGAGCTCTGGGCACTCTGGAGCTCCTCCTGCAGCCAGCTCAGGACGTGGTGGATGCAGGCAACGCAGTGGTCACGGAGCAGCCCCTCCACGGTGCCAGCGTCTGCGTAGCGGTCGAAGGCAGAGCGCAGCTGGGCTGCAGCAGTGGCCTCCTTGGTGGCTGAGGAGTCTGGGGGAAGGTAGAACAGGAGATCATCCAGCCTGGCCTTCAGCTTTGAGTCCAGAGCTGAGCAGAAGCTCTGCACACAGGGGGTGAGGGCCTGGGCCTTCATGGCCAGGCCGCTCTTGGTGAGCTGGCTGCGGTTGGCCACGCTGACCCAAGCGGCGTCGGCAGGGAGGTCGCTGGAGCTCTCTGCCCAGAGGAACAGGGCCACGTTGTGTTCCAGCTGGATGTGCTTGCTCAAGGCAGGGCTGTTGGGTTGGACTTCAAGTTCCTGCAAGGCTAAGGTGAGAAGCTGTTTGGAGCTACTTGAGATGGAGTCAAAGCCTTCTTTGGTCAGTGTCTGGAACAGAAGCAAGAGGAAAAGCAGAAGCCAACACCTTTAACCAGTGCCCCTAGCACTCAACCACACACCTACTGCTGCTAACAGGCACCACTGCAGGCCCAGAGCATGAACTGCCACAGCGAAACACTCACCTCTAGCCTGTCCAGGAAGAGCTGCTGCAGCAGGTCCTCCCAGAGGGAAGCAGGCTTCTCCAGCAGGCGGCGGCACACGGCTTCCCAGTGCTGGCTGATGGCCTCGCTGCTCAGCAGCTCCCACACCGCGTCCCGGATCCCTGCCAGCCCCTTCATGCTCTTCACATAGATGAGCAGATTGCTGACCCCAGCCCTGATGTCATCACTGCACCTGAAGGCAATGTTTCCCTTCAGTCTGACCTGCTCAGCCCCAGGGGGAGGGCAGGAGAGGACACTGGCTACAGCCAAGGTGGAGGAACTCTTAACTGCTCAGCAAGTTCTGCCTGTGGAATCCCCTGCAGGGCTGAGGGTGCCTTTGCCTCTCAGTGAGGCAGCTACACCCTGGAGCCCACCCTGGGGCCCCAGAGGAAAGCCACATGCCCACTAGCAGGAAGCCTGGGCTGTGGTTGGTGTCAAAGCTGGCAGCACAGTGCCCTAAGAATGGCCCAGGAAAGCTGTCACACAGGTGGGGGCTCTGGGAGGAGTGGCTGGGGAAGGATCCCATGGACAGCAAGCTCACCCTGGGGGGCTGCAGCAGACCCCAGGGACCAGTTGGCCCCATCAGACAATGACACAGAGCTGATAAGGCTGTTAAGGGGTGGGCAGGGCAATCAGGCTATCCCCAAGCACAGGGCAAGGCATGGTGGGATGGGGTGGGGCTAGCAACCCTATAAAGAGGCTCTGGCTGCTCCCACACAGTCTAGGGAAGGGCAAGAAGGAGAAAGGAGGTGCTGGATCAAGAAGCAAATAAGGTATTTTCTTCTCATTTACTCTGTGCTTGTTGGCTGGTGTTATGGCAGCATAAGGCAGCTCTAGAGCAGCCTGAGTGGTCTATCAGGTCAGAGTGTTTCAGCCTGGCTGTTAGGATGGTGCTGTGCTGCCTCTGGCTGTTTGACTGCTAGGGAGAGGGGATGCTGGGCAAGAAGCCAGTAGAGAAACTAAGCAAGGTTGGGTTTGCTTTGTGCTGCTGCCTTGGCACACTCACATGGCAATCCACTGCTGCAGTGTGTCTCTGAGGTAGTCCTGGCTGATGGGATGTGCCAGGGTCCTCAGGGCTGGCTGGAACTCCACCACAGACTGGGGGAGGTACTTGAACCAGCTACTCAGCTTCACCTCCTCCTCCAGAACACCACCTCTCCCTGGAAGCACAAGGTCAGGGGATGAGCCCAGCACAGGAGGAGCCTCCTGTCTGCAAAGCTGGGCTGCCCAGGTGCTCACCTGCTGGGTGCTGGCCTGTGGTGCTCTCCAGGGTCGAGAAGAGCAAGCCACAGGGCAGGGCTGGATCTGGTGGCATCCCTTCAGGCACGGTGTAGAAGAGGGCATGAGCCTGGTAGAGTGTGGTGGTCAGCAGCTCCATCAGGGAACACACCTGAGCTTTAATACCTGCACCTGCAGAGAAATGCCCTTCAGCCATGGCAGCTCCTTGAACAGAGGGGCCAGCAACCCTGTGCTTCAGGCCAGGTGGTTCTGCAGGGCTGGAGGGCAAAGGTCTCAGCCCCAGGTACCACCTGTAGACCCCAAAACAGGTCCTTTACCCAGCTCTTTGCTCACGGCTCTGCAGAAGGAGGTGCTAGGCAACATGCTGCCAATCCAGCCCACAGTCAGCTCCAGCAGCAGCAGTTCATATACAGCACAAAGAAACTAGGTATGACTGTGATATGGTTTTCCATCACAGAGGCCTCTGTGCTCGAGCTCCATCTCTTACCCAATTCACTTTACATGATGGAGGGGACACCTTGGGTTTGAATCTGCCCCAATCTGTCTCTGGTCTATGTGAAGAAGCCAGAATGAGGCATTATCTCCAGGGGCTGACAGAATGTTACTGTCTTTAGATACAGCTCTTAATCCCTGTGTCCTGTTTCTGGTTATTTTAACCTTCAAGGTCATTCCATCCTTTAGTCTTAAGTGTCTTCCAATCTTGTTACCCTGGTTTCAGACCAGTTCATTATATGCTTATTCAGCCTAGGAGATTTTTAACTCTCTCCCTCTGACATCAAACTGCTTCCCCAAGCTTAAGAGCTTGAGCACTGTTACTTTTTGTGGCCACTGCAGCAGCTTGACATGGCTGTGTCCCTGCTATCATCACCTGCTCCTCTGCAGGGCAGGAGGAAGGGGAAGTGAAGGAGGTTCCCTTGACTTTAAAAAGGAGGCAGCTCATTGTACTGACCATGGTGTGGCTGGTTGAGAAGCTGCTGAATGGCCAGCTTCCTGGCCAGGAGGAAGTCAGCAAGGGCCTGGCGTGGAGAGCTGTCCTCCAGGAGCATGATAGCACAGAGGGCTTCTGCCACTGCCTGATCTGCCACGGTCTGGCTCTTCAGCAGGGACTTGCTCTCCTGCAGGATGGTGGATCTGGCAAGGGAATCAGGTAAGCAGTCACTGCTTGTGGTCCCTGACTGAGTTATTCAGGTGTGCTTACATGATATCCCACCAAGTGAAGATGTTATTTTCCCCAGGCAGAGGTGGGGCTCTGTGGGTGTTATGGGACCAGGCTGGGGCATTCCTGCCCCATGGGGCAGGGTGGATGGCAGTGAGAGCCCCGAGGCAGCAGTGGGATCTCAGGTCATGGGCTGATAGAATGGTTTTGATTGGAAGGGACCTTCAAAGATCATCCAGTTCAGCTCCCCTGCAGTAAGCAGGGGCATCTTCAACTAGATAGGTTGCTCAGAGCCCTGGACAACAAGCAGGGATGGGGCATCTAGCATCTCTGGGAACCTGTTCCAGTGTCATCTCCCCAACCTCATGGCAAAAAATTTCTTCCTTCTAACTAGTCTTAATCGCCCTCTTTTAGTTTGAAACCATCACCCCTTGTCCTGTCCCAACAGGCCCTGCTAGAAGTCTCTCCCTGTCTTTCTTATAAGGCTGCAGTAAAATCTCCCTGGAGCCTTCTCTTCAGGCTGAACAACCACAACTCTCTGTCTGCCCTCACAGTAGAGAGGTTCCAGCCTTTGGATCATAGGTTGTGGCCTCCTCTGGCCCTGCTCCAACAGGTCCATGTCCTTCCTGCGCTGAGGACTCCAGAGTTGAACCCAGCACTGCACATGAAGTATTATCCAATCCAAGCACCCTGCCAGGGGCAGGGCCATCCTCCAATAGCCCAACTTGCTCAAACCCCTGTCCAACCTGACCTTGACCACTTCCAACGATACAGCCTCATCCACCACTTCCCTGGCTAAGTGTCCCACCACTCTCCTCCTCCACTTTCCCAGGGGTCACCGAGGAGCCAGCCCTGCCCCGTCCCACCTGAGGTGGCTGGCGGCGGCCACTTGCCGCAGCAGGATGGGGAAGCGAGCGAGGATGGGGCTGCTGCGGGCACGGGGCACATCGAGCTGCAGCTGTCTGCGGAGGTGACCACCGAGCAAGTGGAGCCGAGCGGCGGGCAGGTACCGGCCGGCTTCCACGGCACCCCACACCTTCTCGGGTACGTCCAGCAGCAGCTTCAGCTGCGCCGCTGCCCGGTAGAAGCTCTCCTGAACCGGCGGCCGAGCCTGGAGTGGAGGAAGGAAGGGATGGTGGGGGGCGCTTTGGAGCTGACGCCGGCCCCCGCCCCACCGCTGCCCCTCGCCCCTCTCACCGGTACCACGGCCCTGGGCCGGGCTGCCCCTCCCCGCTGCAGGCCCCGCACGGCGCCCAGGAGGCGCTCGGCGCTGAGACGCATCTCGGCGATCGTGTCGGCCGCTTCGATCAGGTCGCGATACCGCTCGCCCACCATCTGCCGCAGCTCCTCCCGCTTCTGCTCGATGGCGGCCCGCAACCGCCGCTCCACCGCCCGCAGCCCGGCCGCCCGGT
>VWZX01005784.1:35409-258754 GCA_013399015.1 Galbula dea | reverse complement strand
CTCGGCCGCCGTGTGCATCTCAAAGAGCGCTTCGGCCTCCGTGCCCCGCACCGCCATGGCTGCCCCAGCCCGGAACCCGGGCGGCGTTGACGTGGACGCCGCCGCCGCCGCCATCTTTGCGATGGGAAAGGGGAAGGGCACTTCCGGGTCAACAGCAGGGGTGAAGAAGCCGCCATTTTAGTGACTGGAGAGTGAAGGGCGTCGCCATCTTTGTGCAGGGCAGAGCCGTGCCGGGGCGCCGTTGCTATGGCGACGCGGCCCGGAGCCTAGCGGGGGTGGCGACAACAGCCCTTTATTTCTTTCCTTGTTTGTTTCTTTACCCCTCTCCCCGCGGAAGGGGACCGTTTATCGCCTCCTGCGGGTGCCGCTCCTGCTCCACACACCCCAGGAGGCGGGTTGCGGCCTGGCTGCCTCTAGAGAGCGAAGCCGCGGCTCTGCCTCAGCCCCCGGGCAGCAGGGCCGGGGATGCTCTCCCTGAGAGCCCTCGGCATTGCTTCTCAGCCCGGTCTGCCCTAGAGGGGCCCTGCCGGCGTACCCCAAGCCCGGCAGCGTTCAGAGGAGGATGGGGGGGCCGACTCTGTGCAGAGGGAGCCGCGGGGTCGGGGGGGCCTGGCCGAGCCCCAGGTTCTCCGCCTGAGGGGCCTTTGTGTTTTCGGAGGGCAAGGAGACTGCAGCTGAGGGAGTGCTGGGGTCCCAACAGCCCTGCTCTATGCACAGAGAGCCAGCAGTGTGCCCAGGTGGCCAAGAAAGCCAACAGCATCCTGGTCTGCATCATCACTAGTGCGGCCAGCAGGACTAAGGCAGCGATTGTCCTCCTGTACTTGGCACTGGGGAGGTCACACCTCCAATCCTGGGGTCAGTTTTGGGCTCCTCACTCCAAGAAGGACATGGAGGTGCTGGAGTGTGTCTGGAGAAGGGCAGTGGAGCTGGGGAAGGGTCTAGAGCACAGGTCTTGTGAGGAGCAGCTGCAGGAACAAGGGTTGGCTAGTCTGGAGAAGAGGAGCTGGAATGCACCCACTGGAAACACGAAGCTCCTGGTGAAGAGTGCTTTATTTCTCTTTTTTTTTAGGTAGCCCCAACTTGCAATAGCTACACTTCCCATCAGATCATGTATCTGCAGCCAGCAGAGCAGAATGAAATCAGCACATGCTCTGCTTCTTGGGTTGCCAGATCTTTCCTGGGCACAGTTTCTCCTCTCAGCCCTTGCGTCACCACTTTGAATCTGGGCTTTGTGTCAATATTTTCTGATGGAAACCCAGAGCCATCTCTCTGGGCACATACTTGTGTGTCCATAGAGTTAACATCTGAATCTGATCAGAACTCCCCAGAGCCAGCATCCCTCTTCAGCACCTCATGCTGATTCAGCTACAATGCACCGCAGCAACGACCCTGCTAATTGCTGCCTTCCAAAGGCTTGTTCCCAGAGGGAGATCCTGCCCCTGCTGTCTGGGAGGGGCAGGGCTGCCTGTGGGGTCTCCACCTGGCAGGAGAGCAGCCAGCTCCTCAGGAGGTGCTGGTGTAAAGCAGAGCACATGATCTTGGGGGAGAGAGGTTGTTGGGGCTTTGCTGGCAGAGGTTGTATTCAAATCCCTGGGTGTTGCACACTAGTGAGGGGGGGAGAGAAGCAAAAAATCGGTGGTGTTTGGAAGGGGTTGGTTTGTGTGGAAGCTGTTGGTGGTAAAGCTGGTCAGACCCAAACTTTGAGCTTATAGTAGAGCCAATTTCTTTACCTCAGTGTGTCTCCCTGGTCATGGACCTCTTCTGTAAGCATTCCCACCCTTCCATGCCCAGCCCACACCACTGCTGGTCCCTCTGTCAGATCAAACCCCCAGTGATGGCACTTTACATGCCTTAATCTCATCAAAACCAGCCCGGAGGTGTTGCCACCTTGGGAAGAGAAGCTTCTGCCATTCAGCTGGTCAGACTGAGTTTCTGCAACCCTTTTCTCTTCAAAGAGCTATTTGTGCTCATGCTTCATCTTGTGGCCCATCTAGGTCAGGGGTTGATGCTGTTAGATGTTCCTGCACCTCAGTGCCCCAGGGCTGTGCTGACCAGGGAGTGACCTTGTGGGGCTTTAGGGCAAACACAAGTCTCCTGCTGCATGGACTCTCTGAAGCTGAGACCACCCTTCTGGTGAAGAGCCAGGTGTGTTGCTCAACAGGGACATGGATGTGGGGAAGAACTGGTTTTGGAAGAGGGACTGAGTGCAAGTTGTACCTTGGGGGGACTCCAGGGTAGCCTCTTCTGCTCCTGGGTAAGAATCCAAGCCTGGGTTATACCCTGCTTCTCCTGCCCAGCTCTGACACACACACACAGTCAGAAACTGTAGGAAAACTCCTTTACTTTCCCTTCCACCCCAACCACACCTCCCTCCCTGGGGGGGGCACAGACCGTGGCAGTTGGGAGCCTTCACTGCAGGAAGGCTTATTTGCACAGCAAGACACCGAGAAACAATTGCTACAGAGGAGAGGAACACAGAGAGCAGAGAAACGCTCTCCAGCGTGTGCCACTCCCCACGGGTCCCACACCAGACCCACGCACACTCCACAGAGCACAGCTACAGCTACAGAGGAGGCTATGTACAGCAGGAGAGCAGCACAGGGCAGTGCTGGGGGGGTGGGTAGGAGGATATGACCCCTGGATTGCTACAGCACTGGCTTGGCAGGGAGGGACTCTTGGGTTTAGTAGAGGCTAAAGCTGCCTCCTTGTGTGTCTCTCGACGTGGGAGCAGCCTCTGTGGTCCCTCCCAACTCATGCGTGGGGCCACCAGCCCCATGGCATACATGGAGGGCAAGGGGGAGCCAAGGGACCACCAAAGGGCTGGGTGTGACTCCCTCCAGCACCCACAGCAAAACAGGGGCTGCAGAGTATCTCTACAGTGTCATTATAATGCTGGCATGTCCAGTATATACAGCTATGTACAATCACCCACCCTTCCCCTCTTCCTGGCTGGGCAGTGTGGGCTGGGATGGCTGAGGTGTCCAGGCTTTGTATCCCTTGTCATCTCCTGGTCAGGACATGGCTTGAGGCAGGTTCTCCTGACCTGCAGCTGCAGCCTGGCTGTCCTCCTGCCCTGGCTTTTTGCACTTCAGGTCCTGGAGTAAGTAGGGAGTGGGCTGAAATCCAGCAGGAAATGTGGGTGTGAGGCTAGGGGGTCAGAGGCTGTCAGGGAATGGCAGCAATGTCCTTGGGCTGGGAAGCAGCAATGGGAAAGCTGGTTTGGGATCTGTTGTGTCCTTTTCCTTGTGCCTTGCTGGCTATCCCCTCTTTGAACAGCCCTGGGCGGGGTGTGCAGGCCTGGCAGAGGAGATGTAGACTCTCTCTGAGCAGTTTGGTATCAGCTTGTTGACAGCAAGGGCTGAAGCAACTCCTGGGATGGGAGAGTCCAGCCCTGTTCTAAAGCAGCAGCACAGATCTGGAGCCTGGGAGCTCGGTGCAGGGGATGCAGCTGGCTGGGGTTGCAGGCTGCACAACTGCCCACAAGGCTGCTTGCCTTTGTGCAGGTCCAGGAGGGAAAGGAGCTCTTCGTGGAGTCTCCATCAAAGACAAGGCTCTTCTGTTGTGACAGCAGTCAGGAAGCCCTCCAGAGGCATGGCAGTGTGGTTCCTTAGGAGGTCTTTGCTTTAAGGAAGTCCAAGGCAGCTTTGGTGCTGAGCTGTGGAGCTGTAGAGATGCAACAGCAAGGCTCCAGGTCCAACTCGTGGCTATAGAGTACTAAGGGGCACTGCCCATCATGAGCTAGGCTTGCTGTGAGATGGCTGTGGTCAGAAGCATGTCCAGGGCAATGCTCAGCCTAAGCCACAGCACAAGGCTTTGCACTCCAGGGGCCCAAAGACTGAAGGAGTGGGGACAGCAAGGACACTTCCATGCAGGTCAGTCCTGGGGGGGCTCAGGAGAGCCATGGAGCCATCCCTTGGCTTTGCTGGGGTTCCCCTGCCTGGGGGAAGCCAGTGGCAGGGAGGGGAAGAAGAGTTTGGTTTCTCATGGGCTTGGAGGTGGCCATGCAGATGTTGGGACTGGCAGTCTCTTGCAAGAGTGATCTGCTGCTAACCCCCCTGGGGACAGCCCCAGCTGAGGCAGTGCAGTCACTCATGAAGCCCCACAGTAAAAGCAACCAGCCCCAGCCTCGCTCTGAGGATGCACAGGGCTAGATCCATGCTCCTGGCATCCAGGAGATCTTTACAGGACACCCAGGTCTCTGCTTCTCCTTGCCTCCAACGTGATAAATCTGTCCCTGCTGCTCCAGCCGAGCAGGCAAGAGCTGTAATTAATCTCACTTGCCCGGGGACAGTCTGTGTGTGAAGTAGCAATGGAGCCACTCCAGCACTTGTAGAATCAGCCTATTTGCTCTGCAATAACTGGGAGAGGTTTCTCATTATGCTGCCAGCAGCCCTGCGAGGCTTTTCGGAACAGATCCAATAGCAGGTCAAGTTCCCACTAAAATCAAGTGGTTGGGAAGGAAAACTTTGTTACAGCACCAACAGTGCTGCTGTTTATTAGTCAGCAGTGAGCCAGCAGAAGGGTTTATTTTGCTGGCTTTATTGTGAGTGCTGAGCTGTGACTCCCTCCCCTGTTTACTCCTGCTCAGGGTGAGCTGCAGCTGGGTGGTTATGGGGTGCCCTGGCAGCCCCCCAGGAGTCACTTCATGCTTCTTGCCCTGCAGCATCCCAGCTTGGTGGCCTTTGGGACACTGGGGACAGCTCTCCCCACCCCCACGCCCGTCACTCCTCCCCTGCAGCCCTGTTAACCCCAACCCAAGAGAGCCCCGGGTGCAAAGGCAGAGGAATGGGGTGTTGGAGGTCACAGCTCCCTTGCACAGCTCTGAGCTGCCAGAATGGCACTACCTGAGGCTTTTGGCCAGGACAAAGCTGACCAGGGCACATGCAGTGCTGGGCATGGGTCCTTCCCAGGGCTAAGCAGCTGAGCTTTCCAGACTTGTAACAGTAAACCAGCACAGAGAGGAGCTGTTCCTGGCTGGGAGACTCCTGCTGGAGACTCCCATGGGTGTGTGGCCAGGATCTAGCATCTCCCCTCACCATCAGTCAGGGTTTTGGTGGCAGGGCTTGCACAGACAGGACCAGGGTGAAGCCATCTGCCAGCAGGTCTGGGTCTGGCCCCTCTGCAGGGGAGTGCTGGGGGCTGTGAACATGACAGGGCTCAAGGCACCCCCTCCCCACAACTCCTTCTCTGCCCACCCAAGAGAAAGTATCCCAAGCCCTGCTGGCACATGGCTGCAGCGATGACACTGAATGAAGCCTTCACCTACCAGAGGGCTCTGGCTACCCCAGGCCTCGTCATCATCAGCCAGTATTTCACTGTAGCGTGACACACTGCTCATCTCTGAATTCCTGCAGCATCAGCAGGACAGCCTGTGCTGTCTCCAAGCCCACGTTTGGCTTCAGTTCCCTTAAGGAAGCTGGTACAGGCATGGGCTCAGTGAGCAGCTGCCTACAGAGCTCGACACAGGCAGCGAGGGCCAGGCAGGTGCCTGCTCAGTGCTGAGCCCCCACGGTGCCTCCTGAGCAGACACATGCTTCTCTTGGGAGCAGTAAACAGCTACAAGCAAAGAAGGGAGGTGGTGGAATCAGCATCCCAGGAGGTGTTCAAAAAACCTGTGGATGGGGTACTTGGGGCCATGGTTTAGTGGTGAGCATGGCAGTGCTGGGTGGATGGGTGGCCTCAGGGATCTCAGAGGGCTTTTCCAACAGTAGTGATTCTATGAAATGCTGTCAAGGCTCTGCTTTGTCCCCCAGAAAGCTGCCCAGAGCCCTGTGCTGTGTCCCCAGTTCCAGAGCTGGTGTCCAACAGAGCTGTGCTGGGGAGCAGGTGTCAAGTCTGGCACTGAGCCCTCTTTGGGAGGTTGCTGGGGTGGCACAGCATCGTGGTTGTGATGCCCTGGGCAGGAACTGGCTGCAGGGGCCAGGCAGAGCCACAGAAAAACTACTCCCAGAGCTGCTGCTGCTCTTGGAGCACCCACTGGGGGTACACAGCTGAGCAAGGCAGCACCCTAAAGTGGGTGGCACCTCAAGGGCAATGCTCATCCTCACCTCCCACATCACTTGGAGCATGAGCTGAAAGCTCTGCATCTGCTGAGCTGGGACCAGTGTGGAGACCCTGAGATGGGATGGGAAAGGGGAGAGTGAGCAAGACCTGGCTGTTTTCTCCACCCAAAACATTGTGTTCCCACGGCTCAGCTCTGGAGCAAGAGCCTGTGAACAAAGTCTGGCCTCTGGCACAGAAACTGCTCCGAGTGCTCCGGCAGGAAGAAAGCTCTTCTCCCATTCCCCTGGGCTTTCCCTCATGCTCCCACAGCGCTGGCCGAGGAGGGTGGCGGCACTGGGGCAGGAGCAGGCGGTCAGGGCTCACAAGCCTGCGGTTTGTGTGCTGAGCTGGAAGGGGGGGCAGGGACAGGAGCAGAGCTGAGTGCTCCAGGATGGTCTTGAGAAGCTAAACGTAGTGAATGCTGGGCCAGACCTGCCACCCCTCACACTGTGGTCTGCACCCTGTCCCCCCTTACTTCTGCCGTGGTGCAAGAGGGGAACTGGGGGGTGCTGGACGGGTGCTGCCCTGCTCTTCCTCATGCCTTGGTGCTGGAAGCCTTGCCGTTTGCTCTGCCCGAACCCTCCGGTCGGGGCTAAGTCCCCAGAACCCCTCCCACGTCCCATCCCCCACCCTCTCCATCCCCTTTCCTCTGGCGTGACTTGCCTGGAAGGAGCAGGGCAGGTGTCACCAGCAGCTTCACTGCTCACCGCGGGGGCAGCAGCCGCAGCGATCTCCGGAGCCAGGGAAGGACAAGCCCAGGTCTCAGGCAGAGGCGGCAGCCGTTGGCAGCGAGATGTGCCACAGCCTGTGCCAGGATGCTCCAAACCCACGGTGGTTTTCTGCTGTACAAAGGCTACAGAGGGTTTCTCACCGAGGACTGGTGCCGTGGCTGTTCGGGCAAGCCCAGCCGCGGCTCGCTGGGGACAGCAGCGATTCCTGCTGCTGGCACAGCGTGGGGCTGAGCGTGAGCAGATGTGGGTGGCAGGAAGAACAGTGGCTACTGGGGAGGGAAAAGGGGGAAATCCTCCATCCGAGGAGAAAACCCGCGGGCAGGTGACCCCACGGCTGGAGGAGGAAGGGACTCTCCTGCAGTGGGAGACGGTGGAGCTAGAGGAGGCAGGGTGGGAGCCTGGTGGGACCAGAGGGGCTGCTGAGGTGGCTGAGCTGCTCTCCGTGGGGCAGCCACCTCCAGGCAGGGCTGTTGTTGCAAACGATGCAGTCAAACAGCAGCAGGGAGGCTTCAGGGGTAACTTAAAAGCCAGGCAAAATGCAACCCCAAATCTCCTTGTCTTCTCTGGAAGAGTGAACTGCAGAACACTCCGGGGAGCTCCCACCAGGTCGTGGCCATAAGGTGGTGTATCTCTCTACGGTGGCACAGGTGTTGGGACACACGTGTGGCCTCAGCTCCTCGCTCCACGTGTGTGTCCCCACGTGCAAGCATCCGTTCCGGGGTAGAGCATCCAAAGCCAACCAGCCCCGAGGGCAGCACCACGGAAGCCAGTCGAGCCACCCTGGTGATACCTGTGGCCCATGGTGGCACTTTGGTGTTGAAATGCTCTGCATTGCTACGAGTTGTCTTTGTTTTCCTGGGTGAGGCAGCTCCTCCTGAAGCATAGATTTTTCCCAGCACTTGAAAGCCAACCCACCAGCAGCTCAAGAGGAGCACAGCTGAGGACTCTGCCGTCCATCGATGTGCCATCATCATCCCCTAAACTGGCTCTCCTGCCCCGACTCCATACGTCCCACTGCCAGCTGGGAGCAGGTGAGGGAGATGAAAGCAAAGGAAGGACAACGTTGCTGTCTCCTCAGATGCTTGTCTGCAGGTCACCATTGAGCAGGGTCCTTTGGGTTTCTGTGGTCTCATTGAGCCTGGATTTGTCCTGCTTGCTGTCACTCCGGTCTGCCTCGTCCATGCCGCTGACCTTCACCAGGCAGAGGACGTTCTGGAAGCTCTTCTTGAAGTTGTCAGACAAGAAGGCATAAAGGATGGGGTTGGCACAGCTGTTGGCATAACTGAGGACCACCACAAAGTCGAACATGCCCTTGAGGACAGGAGTGGGCACGATCAGGATGGAGACTGAGGAGACATTAAAGATGTAGAAGGGGAGCCAGCAGAAGATGAAGACGGCGACCACAATGGAGACCATCCTGGTGACTTTCTTCTCAGACTTTTTCCTTTTGGAGGAGCCCACTCTGATGCCTGAGGACTTGACTTTGATAATGATGAACAAGTAGCAAAGGCAGATAATGGTGAGAGGCACCAGGAAGCCCAGGATGAAGGCGTAGATGATGAAGCCTGTGTACCAGGCACCCGACTCCCCTGGCCAGATGATGGTGCAGCTACTCCTGCCGTGATTATGCTGCACCCCAGCATAAATCATGATGGGCATGATCACCAACAGGGAGACACCCCAAACGGCCATATTGATCATTTTGGCTGTCCTGGGCCGCCTCCACTTGGCAGATTTAATGGGATGGACAACAGCCAGGTACCGGTCAACACTCATCACCGTCAAGCAGAAGATACTGGTGAATTGGTTGATCCCATCCACAGTCATGACAATTCTGCAGATGGCTTTGCCAAAGGGCCAGTGTACCAGGGCAACCTGCATGGCCAGGAAGGGCAGCCCAAGCATGAAGAGCTCGTCTGCGATGGCCAGGTTGAGGATGTAGATGTTGGTGATGGTCTTCATCTTGGCGTAGCGGAGGATGACGTATATCACCAGCGTGTTGCCGCACAGCCCTATGATGCAGACCACGAAGTAGATGAAGGTGAGGATGGCATTGCTGGTCAGGTCGAAGTGCTGGCCTGTGGCATTCTGTGATGCATTGGTGGATGCCTCCACAGAGAAGTTCTCAAAGGGGGAAGCTTGGGAGAACCAGAACGCGGTGGCATTGGGCAGCTCGTATTCCAGCTCCATGGCTGTGCTGGTCCCTGGGCACTACTGGTTCAGAGAAGCCAAGATATCATCTTCCCTTGCTCTGGGGACAGAGGAGAAGATTCTAGAAGTCAGGGAATAAATGGAAATGATGGGATTTCTGGGGAGGATTTGCCTATCCTGCTACCAAGCTCCCCGGAGGGGCTTTCCCCAAACCACCTCCCAGATCTCCCCCCCACCCGGAGCTCACGCGGTGCATGCAGTCAGCCCCGGACACATCGCATCTTCTCCTGACCGGCGATACCGGAGTCCTTACGACTCCCAAAATCCAACCGGTGAATCCCAGGTGGGTTCAGCTGATGGCTCGGAGGAGCACCGAGGGAAAACCTGCCAGCCCTTTCCTTCCCGGTCATGACCCAAGCCGGGATTGGTACCCCGAGCCCGGATCGCTCCAGCGGGCGATGAGCTAGAGGCGGGGGAGTAGCTTCCCCCAACCCCTCCCGGTACCCATCCTCCGTTCCCCGGCGCTGCACGGGGCACCGGGGCCGTGCGGTACCCCAATCCCCCGGTCCCAGCTCACCTGCTCCCGCCACCGTGCTCCGCTCCGGTGGGCAGAGCTGGGGGGGGTGGTTGTCACCGGTAGCGCTCTCCGTTCCGTTCCGCACCGTTCCGCGTACCCAACGCTGCCGGCACGGCTCCGCCGCTGGACTCAGCGCACCGACCNCTGCTCCCATCCCTGCTCTAGCCACCCTGCCTGCTCCCCTCCCTGCCCACCCGGCTCTACCCACCCTGCCTGCTCCCCTCTCTACCTGCTTTTCTGCTCCTTTCCCTGCCCACCCTCCTCTGCCCACCTTGCTTGCACCCTTACCTGCCTGTCCTGCTCTGCCTGCCCTGCCCACCTTCCTCAGCCCTCTTCTGCCCCCCCTGCCTGCTTTGCCTGTCCTGCCGTGCCCACCTAGTCGTGCCCCCCCTGCCTCTCTGTCCTGTCAGCACCCAGTGAGCCAAGCAGGGCACCTGGGCTGCCTGCAGCTTTGAGTGCTGCTCCCAGAGGTCCATCCAGCTATGCAGTTCCAGGCTTTGCACCTGGGAGTGGAGCCTCTCCAGCCAGCAGAGCCTGTTGGTGTGTGGTGAGAGATGCCCCAAACCAGAGACTCAGAGGGATTCCCGGGGGCATGTGCTGGAGGTACTCTACTGCTGGCAGCATGGTTGCAAGGAGCCTGATTCCCCCCGGAGCATGGGGGGAGCTGCCAGGCTCCATGGGTTTTCCTGAAGAAAAGACTCCACAGGGCCTCTCTGTCTGTGTCCTGCATCATTTTGATTCCAGTGATGGTGTAAAGAGCTCAGCTTCTCCTGATGTCTCCAGGTCCACTAAAGGGAAGCGATGGGGCAGGGTGATGGCAGCATGATGGCCATGTTTCAACCCCAGCTGGAGATCCAGAGAGAGAGAGAGAGTCCCAAGGTCTCCTGGAAAGCTGGGAGTACCTTGGCCTCAGGGTTCTGCACCTTGCCACCAAAGGCAAGGCAGGTCCCTGCTGGCTTGGCACAGCCTGGGAGGAGTGGGAAGGTGATGGGTAACAGCCAACAGCTTTGGGGGCTCTGGAAGCTTGGACGATGCTGGTGGCTACTGCTGCAGCCTCTCCCTCTGCATCAGTAATGATGACTGGAGAAAGAAGACCAAAAAAGAGAGGTTTGGGGGAGATAACCTCTGCTCTGGTTTATTTGAGATCTTGAAAGCAATTAAATAATAGCTGTTCGTTCCCCCCTCCCCTTTCCGTCACCTATCAAAGAGACAATAGAGAACAGGAAATTAAGAGTGACTTGGAACAAAGAGCTGGGAGTGAGGCTGCTGGTTGCAGCAAGAGGGGCTGGGAGGGTCTGCTTTGCACTTGGCCATCTACTTCCCAAGGTGATCTGAAGACACCAGGTCCTGAAGCAACAGTGAGAATCATCAGCAGCCTCATAAATCTTTAGGGGACTGGAAAAAGCTTCTCCCGGAGTAAATGACGTGGAAATTAATATTCCAGTAAAAAAAAATAGATGAAGAGGGAGGATAGGGAAGAAGAGAGTTTGGCTGATGCAGACACAGGATCGGGTGCTGCCTGCTGGGGTTGGGGTGTCTCATTGCATGCCACCTGTGTGAGCCCCAAGAGCAGCTCCCTGGGATGCTGCTCCAGGCATGGACTCAGGGACCACCGCTGTGCTCTGTCTGCTGGAAACTCAGCGAGATGTTCCCTGACGCCAGGGAGAAGGGAGTGCAGCATGGCAGAGGAGAGGGGTTTGATGCCTTGTGACCTTTTCAGACTCATTTTATCCTCTCGGCTGGTTCCTGTGCCCAGCAGGGATGTCCTGACCGTGCTCTTCCCCCAGCGCCGCATCGGCTGCCGTCACCGGTGGGAAGCGTAAAGCTTCGCTGTGCTCCTTTCTAGTGCTGCCTCCTTGAATTTCTCCTCTGACAGCGATGCTGCCACATCCCTCCCTGGGGTCACTCAGCACACAGCTCCTGCAGTTAGCAAACCTCGCTCATGGCAGGTCAGGGTGCTGCCATCCCCCTCTTGCTCCACCGCTGAGACCAGCTCCCAGCCCATGCTCAAGGTGATTTCTCCCAGCATGGTGCCCAGCATCATCTTCCCCCTGTGATGTGGGGCTGGAGCTGTGAATGGCTGGGGCAGGGTGAGTGTGGGGATCCTGGGGTGCCTTCCATCGACTGTGGGGTGCTCAGGGCTGCCTGCAGGAGCCTAAGGGTTTCAGCCACCCTCTGCCTTTCGCTTTCACCTCTGTGGGAAGCTGGTGCTGGTGGCAAGGGCCAGGGAGCTGTGTCAGTTCAGCCAGAAAGCTCATCTGGGTAAAACCAGAGCTGACCTTCATGAAACAAACCCACCCTAAACTAATGAAACAATAGGCAAGTGTGGGTGAAGGGGCTGAGCTGACATCCATCCAGCAAGGAGTGCAGCAGCAGCTAGCTGAATTGAGAAGCCATGCTTGAGCCTTTCAAAGAGTATTCTGATTAGATTTGGGGTTGAATTAAAGCCTAATGTAGAGCCTGATCTGTATCTCTGGGTGGTTCCCAGTTTGGAGAGATGTTGTACCCCAGCAGCTGCTTTGGTGCTGGCAGATAAACCTCTCTTTGTCCTTTAGCCTGGGAAGGATCCACACTGCTGAAAAGCAACTTACTGGCAGGGCTGGATGTAGGAGAAATGTGCAGGCTCTTCCCACATGGCTTCGACAGCCAATATAAGCCATGGGAGAGGGGCATGGGGATTACGTGACCATAAAGTGGTTTTTAAAGTCCTTCCAAGTTCTCTGCCATCCATTCCCAGCTGTTCTGCAAGGCTTCCCATGGAAAACAGTGTTTGTGACCCCTGTCCCTGGAAAGAAGTGTTGTAAGGAGCTGGGGCTGTGGTTGCCAACAGAGGGGTAGGGTGAGATGCCCTTTCTCCCCTATCTGTGGAGGGGAAGCAGAGAGATCTCTGGCATTTTGCAGGAAGGAAGGAGGCTGTGTTGGCCTGGTGGAGCTTTCTGATAGTGGAGAGAAGCTGGGGGGCAGCAGCTGTTCCCCAGCAGTCAGGAGGGGGAGGATTTGCCCCCGAGTGCAGCTCATCCTGTAGCAAACTGTGCTCTGTAGCTCCTCCTGTGCTCTGCTCACCTGCAGCCACCCCATGCTGCCAGGGCAGAGGTGGGCTGTGTGGAGCAGGTCACCCACTTTTGGGTCCCAGGTGGGTGCCACGGGCTGGAGGAGCCTTGGGACTGGTCATCCATCACCTCTACCTTTGTGGAGCAGTGAGCCAGCCCTGAGCAGCTCTGGCTCCATGCATGGGGCAGCCATGCCCAAGCTCCCTGCCCTCCTAGGGACGCTGCTGTCCCCTGTGGCTGTAGGGACAGGGCTAGTACAGGCAGAGATGACTGTGGTGTTTCCTCTCCCTTTGGGTGGCACTGCCCTTTCCCTGCCCTTTCCCTTCCCATCTCCAGCCCAACAGCCACGAGTAGACAGCAGCGGGCTGGAGGCTGCCTGGCTCAATTACAGGGATGCCTGGGATGGAAGAGGCTGTGCATTCTGCTAATTAGACAGACAAACAGGCCTGGACCATCTCCCTGCACCCCTGAGGCAGGGGAGAACTGAGCTGCTTGCTGCTGGACAAGATGGGATCTAATCGGGCAGTGGTGATGGATGGGGAGGGAGAGGCACCCTGCAGGTGTCTCCACACACCCCACAGCATCCAGACCCTGCAAGACACTGGTTTCTCTGCAACCCTGGGTGGTTGGAGGGTCTCCTGTGGGAGCTCTACACCCTCCACATCCAACTCCTTCCTCCCACTCCCACCTCTCCCCTTCTCACCCTGGTGTTATTTGCTTCCATAATTACTTTATCGATCTCTGCCGAGTGTGCTGGGGCTGGGCTGCAGTGAAAGCTGCACCACCACGCTCCCCATGAATCATATCACTAAACCCATGATGCTGATGAGCCTTTGGGCAGCCACCAGCTGAAATCTCTGTTCCTGCCTCTTCTCACAGTGCCTGGACTGGTGGAGCTCGTGTTCATTAGCTCAGGGCGTAACAGGACTCACAGCTTGGCAGCCAGGCTTGAAATGTCAGGGTTAGTCTCAGCACACACTGATCTGCTGGTACCCTCATCTCCCTCCTGGGTCCCAGAAGCTGTGGAAGGTAGCTGAGGGCTGGGAGGGACCCTGTGCTTCCCCAGCCTTGCACCATGTCCATCAGGTCTCTCATGGTGAGATGGAGATGGCATGGTGCTGCCTGTGGAGCTGCGCTTCTCCTGTGCCCTGTCCTCTGGGATGGCTTTGGATGTTCCCTCGGCTATGCAGCTGCCTTGGTGCAGGTCCAGGCTGGCTCCATCCACTGCCCCAGCTAGACACAGATGGATTTGGGTTGGGAAAGAGCCCAGCCATGAGCCCAGTCTGGGCAAAGGGGACACAGGGAAGGAGCACAGGGACCTTGCTTGATGTACTCAGAGAAAAGCATGGTTGGAGCATCTCCAAACCTGCCTCAGCCTGCTCTGCTCTGCACCATTGCTGTGCTGGGATGGCTCTCTGCACCTTCTGCCTGCCACAGCTACCCCAGACAGCACTAAAGATGGTTACTGCCATAAAAAGACCCCAAAAATCCAAAGGGATTTGGGTCTGCCAGGTGGCCCCAGAGCTCCCCAGAGGCAGGACTGCAGTGCTGCCCCATGCAGGCAACTCACACACCTTAAGGAAAGAGATTGAACAAGAATTTGTGCCCTTTTTGTTGTTTAAAATGAATTTTAGGGACTCCATGGTTGTGACCAGGGTCTTGTCCTTCCTGCTGCTGCTACAGGTTGCCCAGTGTAGGGAAGGGTCTGGACTGGACCCTGTCCCTCTGTTCTCCTGGGGAAGGTGGCAGGGAGATGTCCCTGCATGCAGACATGACAGTGGGGAAGGGGAGAGTTGATTTTTGCTGATGCTTCTGCACAGAGCCTCACTGCCACCACGGCTGAGACTGCCCACACATCCCCAGGCAGGGACAGCCCTGTCAGCCACCCCCAGAGCAGGGCAGTGTGGCTCTCATGTCAGCAGTGTCCCCAAGGCCAGCTCACCAGCTGTCCCCAGCCCTGCCAGTACTCTGTCACGGCTGGCAGGGGAAGCCCAGGGCAGCCTGGGGACCTGTCAGAGCAAAGGCTCTGTCCCCATGTCCCTCCCAGCTGGCACCTTGAGCTGCATCTGCCTCATTATGGCAGCTAATGAAGGATGGAGACAATTAAGGGATGGAGGAGATTGATTAAATCCTAAGTGAGTGAGGTTTCAAATGGCCTTGACCTTTTCCAGCTGTGGCAGGGGAGCCTGATCAAAGGCCATTAAAAGATAAACACTCTAATAAAGACAGATTATGTTCCAAAAGAGCTGGATGTGTCCTTTGGCCACCCCCTGCACCTTCTGGTGCGGCACAGGCAGGAGGCACCAGCAATCCCCGGGACTGGTCTGGATCCCTCTGCCCAGTGGCCATAAACCCCTCTCCCTCTTGCCTGAGCTGCTGAGGAGGAATCTATGCCAGAGCAGCTGCTGCCCCCAGCCCACCCTGGGCTGAAGGTTTGGCTACTGAGTGCCCTCTGATGGGGTTTGGAGAGGACACAGCGATGCCCAGTGCATCATCTGAAGGCGGTGATGAGGATGGAGTGCCAGTAGTGATGGGGGTGTTTCCAGCAGGCTGCCACATGCTGGTCATCAAGGCGCAAGGGTGTTAATGAGCATGGCTGATTGCGCAGCACGAGCACAACTCATCACACAGATGGCAGCACCACGCTTTGGCGTGGCAGGAGGGACACATTCAAGGCACCAAACCCCGGCAGCTACCTTTAAAGCAAGCCAGCGAGAAGCCCTCCTCGGCAGTCACCTTTCCGCAAGGTGTCGGGCTGCGCTGTACCCCGTGGGGGTGGCAGTGGCGGTGACACAATGACAACTCCCCCCACGCCTTGCCTCGCCTTGCCTTACCGCGCCCGCCCGCACCGCCCGCCCGCCTCACTTCCCGCCGCCTCTCCAGCCCGAAACCGCAGAGCCGCGGGCGGCCCGCCCCCGCCGCGCTCCCATTGGCGGAGGCCTCAGTGATGGGCGTGGCCACGGCGGCGACACGTGTGCCGGTACCAGGAAGTGGTGGCGGCCGGAGCCGAGCTCCGGGAGTTCGGTGAGCGTCGCGATCCGGGAAGCGGTGTGGCGGCTTGTAGTGACTGCGGGCTGCAGGGCCGCCGGTGCCAGCCTTTAGGGCCGGGGTGGGCCCCGTGGGGTGTTGGGGTCCCTCCCTTGGAGCCCCGTGGGGTGTTGGGGTCCCCCCCTGGAGCCCCGTGGGGTGTTGGGATCCCCCCCGGAGCCCCGTGGGGTGTTGATGTCCCTACTTGGAGCTCGTTGGGGTGTTGGGGTCCCCCCCCTGGAGCCCCGTGGGGTGTTGGGATCTGTCCCTTGGAGCCCCGTGGGGTGTTGATGTCCCCTTTGGGGCCGGAGGGGGCTCAGGGTGTTGGGGAACATGGGCTGCAGGAGGGGAGTCTCCCTTTCCCTGGGGCTGGGCAGCCATGGGGGCTCTGACCTGGCCACCTACCCCGCAGGGTTTGGCAGCAGGGGTCTGGGAGGGTCTTTAAGGGGGTAAAAAGGCAATCGTGTGTGTGCTTATTAACACATTCTTATGTGTAAATGTATAAGTACAGGTGCATTTGGATATGTTTACATATAAATGTATAAATACATCTGTGTTATTCTATATTTATACATCTCTATTTAAACCCCTGTCTGTATTTTCTCAGCAGTGCGGCTCCCTGGGCTCTTCCCCAGGGCACAGCGCTGGGATACCTCTGCCATGGTCCTCAGCAGCCCCTGGGGCACAGCACTGAGCTATATTTTGGTGGCTGTTTCCTGGGACTTCTTCCCTTTTTTTATTTGCTTGCTGCTGGCTGCAGCGAGGATCTTCAGCTTCAGTGCCAGTAAACTTGCCTTTAGGTACCAAAAAGTGCCCTCAAGAAGGGAGCTGTGATGCAGGTGCCTGGGACGTGCCCAGGGACATGGGACCGAATGTCCCTTAGCTTGGCAAGCTTTGAGCACCACTTCTTTGTGTTTCTTGGAGCTGCTCTACCCTGGCACTGGCTCAGGGAGCTGAGCCCAAAACCAGCATGAGGTTGTGGTGTATCCCACCCCTCCTTGGTCCCTCCTGCTCCTCTGAGCTCAGATTAAATTGCAATTAACTGGTTGAGGAACTCTCCCCGTGAACCAAAGAGGAATTTGGGGGTTCTTCTCTGTCTTTAAACACCAGGCACTTCTGATGCACCTCATCTCTCCCCTAGGTCAGCATGATCCTGGGGCAGGGGCCTGTGGTCCAGTCCATGCTGGGAACCTTCCTGACGTGGGGGCTGACAGCAGCTGGCTCAGCACTGGTGTTTGTCTTTTCCAGTGGCCAGGTGGGTGCTGGGTTCACCTCCTCCACCCCCAGGGGGTGAACAGGGTCCAGGATGGGAGGAGTGGGTTTGGCTGCCAGGTGCCAAGCGTGAGGAACTTAACATTGGCCCTGAGACATGTCCTGGGGCAGGAGGAGAAAAACAATCCAGCTTCTTACTCTGCCGTGTGTCAGGAAGGAAAGGAAATCAAATTCCTGAGCCTGGGCTCTCTGGTATGTGCTGTAGTGCAGCTGATGGTGTTCAGGAGATGGGGCTCTGTGTTTGGACCAGCAGGTTCTCCCTCTTACCCTGCCTTTGCTGCCATGCCTCCAGTGCAGGATTGGGGTCAGCTGCTGCTCAGAAGCAGCAAAGTGCTGATCATCTTGCAGTCCAGAGTTAGAGGTGTCCCCTCCCCCCTTTGCTGTTCAGTTCCAAGTTGCCTGGATGGATTTATTATTTCTGCTTCTCCCCTGTGATGATTTATTCAGGAGTTGGTTACAAAGTGAGATTCCCTTTGCAGAAGCATGTTGGGTTCTCTGCCTGGGGGAGGGTGATGTGCTAAAGAAGAGAGACTGTGCTGGGAGGGATGTGGGCAGGAGGAGGACTGGGTTACTAGAAGGCTCATGGCTTGGTTTGTGGCAGCCTGGTGTTAGAGGAATCAAAACCTTCAAGGAGGAAGGGGGGAGGAGTGCAGGGCAGCTTGCAGAGGTGGGCAGGGGAGTTTCTGGTTCAACCTTTCCACATCCCTTGGCATGGGCACTGGCTGGACTGAGCACAGCCCAGGCAGTGCCAGTGGCTTGAGGGAGCCAGGATGCCCTGGAGGCTCTTGGTGAGGGAGTGGCAGCACCCCAGGGCCTTGGGCTCCTCTGCCTGGGGAGCACAGCTCTTGCCTCAAAGCCCAGAAACCACCTGGGGTGCAGAAAAGGGAAGAAGAAAGTTATCTGGGCATGGCAGCATGGTGGCTGGCTGCACCCTGCTGCTTCTGCTGGGAGTAACTCCTGTGCTTTGTGTTTGCTTTGTCTTGCAGAGGAGAATCCTAGATGGGAGCTTGGGCTTCGCTGCAGGGGTGAGTACAGCAGCCTTCTACTCCTCAGCCCTGCCTGGCCTCTCCTGCTGGCTCCTCTGAAGTCTTGTCATGCTTTGCTTGGTTGCTCACTCACCTCTGTGTTTCCTGGCTCATTGCCTGAGGTGCAGGTGGGAGAGGGAAAAGCCCAGAGTGTTGCTGGTCATCTTGTCTTGTGTCTTGGTGCCTTCTGGCTGAGGGTGGAGGTGGCATTGGAGAAGGTCCTGAGGTTATTGAACTGCCCAGGCTGGACTTTGCTCTCTGAAGTTCAACTCTTCTTATTTCCTTGGCCTTCTGAAGCACTCTTCAGCTGCTTCCTCCTCCTGCCCCCCTAGGCACTGGGATGCCCCTAACCAAGGTGCAGTTTGGTTTGTTTGCAGCTCTGGGGGCTCTGGGTTTTCTGCTGTTGTCAATGCCTGGAGCAAACCCAGCAGCACCCAGCAAGAGCTTGCCCATGGTGGGTGACAGGAAAGCTGCAAAGCTTGCTTTGGTCTCAGCAAGCTTCCCTGGAACATGCCTGTGACCTGCTCCTGGTGTGAAGAGTTCCTCTCATCTGCTGAGGCAGATTCTTGGGCCATTAATGAATCCCTTGTGTTAGGAATTGCCTCTGCTGAAGGTTTTCCTCTCTGGTTTTCATTTCTGAGCTGTTTTGTTGTCTCTGCAAGGCACACCCTTGTCCCTGCCAGCCAAGGCAAAGCCACCTCTGTGCTGCCCAGGAGATGCTGCTTGGGAACAGCAAGGGCTGGGCTGTCCTCTTGCTCTCCTAAAGCACTTGGCCTGCCTGTCCCACCTCAGCTGGGGGACACACTGAGGTGTTTGCCCTGCCTGAGGGCTGCCTTGGCTCACTGCCCCAGCATGGGGTGCTGCTGCCCTTGCTGTGGCCAGCAGCAGCCCCTGGCAGCCACTGACTCAGGCCTGCGTGGCAGAGGTGTGGCTTGGCTGCTGGAGCAGGAGGCCTGCAAACAGTTGCTTTGCTCTCAGTTTGCTCTGCTCACAGCAGCAAAAGGGAATAGCTTTCATTTCCTGGGGGTTGCTGCAGTGCTGGGAGGGAAATATTCAGCCCAGAAACCTGTGGGGACAGGTGCTGCTGCCACAGGAACCAGCCACACAGCCTGAAGGTTCCCAGGTCATGCTGATGGGCAGCAGGTGCTGGCTGGGGGGAGCTCCCTGGGTCACTGCAGCCCTATCCTGATGCTGGATGGCCAGGAGCAGCTCTTCAGGAGGAAGATGCCAGAAATCCAGAGGTGATTGTGCTGTGGTTGCTCCTAGGGCTGCTGGGCTCACAACCAGAGAGCCATCATGGGTGGAAAAGCCCTCAGAGATCACCCAGTGCAACCATGTCCTCAGGCACAAGATCTTCATGTTTTCTGAACTCTTCCAGGGATGGTGACTCCACCAGCTCCCTGAGCAGCCTGGACCAATGCCTGAGAACCCTCCTGGGGAAGAAATGCTTCCTAAGAGCTAATCTGAACCTCCCCTGGTGCAACCTGGAATCATTTCCTCTTGTCCTGTCCCTTCTTACTTGGGACAAGAGCCCCAGCCTCCCCTCCCTGCAGCCTCCTTTCAGGGAGTTGTCACTTCAAGTCCTGCTGTATTCCTGATAATCATCTGGGTTTCAGGGAGTGTGCATGGTGCTCCCTGGGGCAGGAGCACTTGGGAAATGGGCTCATGGATGGCTCTCTCTCCTCTTGCTCACCATTTGCCTGCTTGTCTTCTGGAAGCTTGCAGTGCAAAATGAACCCAGAGTTCATTGAAAGCTTTTCTAGCACTGCTGAGCCAGGAGGAGGACATGGGACAGGGATGTCCAAGCAGCCTCCTGGAGGATGATCTGGGATGGCAAAGTGTTAGTTTGGCATCCAGAAGGTTGTGGCTTGGTGCTGCTTTTGCTGCAGGTGCACCAGCAGATCTGAGGGAGGCCAGTGTGAGCCTGGAGATCCCTGGGAGCATCCCAAAGGCCAAGCAAAATCCCCTTTAGACACCTCTCAAGCTGCCCATGTGTCATGGGTGGAGAGGACCCAGGTGGCTGGTTGCTGCCATGCAGAGGAGCTTGGCTTCCTCCAGGCTGGGACCTCCCCCCCAGGTGTCTCAGCTCCCCTCTGCCTCAGTTCCCTTCCTGGAAATCATGGATAAGAGGAGGTTTTGCAGGCACCAGCCTCTGAGGTGCTGTGTTTCCATGGAGACAAGGCTCTGCTTGCTTTTGGGCATCTGATGTGGAGTTCTGCCTTTTCTCTGAAGATATTCTGAAATAAGGCAGTGTTCTGAGGTGTTCCTTGTTGCCTCAGTGTTACCCTGGAGGGGCTGTGCTCTTGGGCATCATGGATGCTGCATTGCCACCTGCAGTCCTCCCCTGCAGCCTCCCGTGGCTGTTCCTCCTGGTGGGTTGTGGTTTGACTTCTTCTGTCCCAAGTGAAGCAGAAAATCATCCAGACATGCTCTGCAAACTGCAGCAGGCATGGCTGCTTCTGAATATTCCCTTTCAGAGCTGTCTAAAACAGCATCAGGAACTGGCACAGCTCTGCTGAGGCTTCAGCTGCTTCTTGCTGGAGCCTTCATGAAGTCAAGCTACAGAGTTGGGCAGGGGAAGTGCCCTGCTGGCCTCTCACCTTCCACTCTCCCTTCCCTGCCAAGGGAATCTCCTTCACTTGTGAGAGGCTTGGGATTTCTGATCCCCAGCCCCTTCCTGGGGCTCTTCCCTTGCAGTTTAGTTCTCATCCCAGTGACTGAGAGTGTGAGGAGAGGTTCCTGCTTGCAGCCTTCCACATGAAGGCTTTCATCTTCCCTTGAGACCAGGCTTGGATGTGCAGGGACCTTCCCCTGGCCCAGCAGGACCAGCTGCTGCTGGGGATGAAGATCATGGTCCTGCTGCTTCTGTGTCTGCAGAGACAAACAAGAGCTCTGTAGCAGGGGGGGCTGAGCTGGAGTGGTGCTGGCTCCATGGTTTAGGCCATGGTTTAGGATTTGGGAGAGCTTTGGGCACCTGGATGGAGATGCCCAGGGGTCAGTGGTGGAGACCTGTCAAGCCTTGGGAGATGCTGGTGCATGCTGTGGCTCTGAATCCTGCTGCCTGGCACATTTGGAGAACTTCCCACCAGTGAGAAGATGCAGCCCTGGGTTCAGGCATTTCACATGGCATGAAGCAGTTGGGTTTGGAGCCTGGGTTTGGTCTCTGGTTCCCCTGAAGTGTCCCAAGGAAGAGTTTGGGCTCCCTGCAGCCTGAGGATGCCTTAGATGTGCAGTTCCCTTGTGTGCTGCTTCCTCCCCCATCCACTGCAGCTTCTTTTCCCAAGAGCTGGTGGATTTGTGCTGGTGTTTTACATCTTGGCTCAGGAGCACAAAGTCTCTGTGCTGAAATGGCCAAATGCAGTCTGGCAGGGGGTGCATGTCCCAGGGCCAGGGAGCAGCCATGCCCTGGCTCCCCTGCTCCTCAGCTTGGCTGGCTGGAGTGGGGCTGGTGTGAGGGGAAGGCTTTGTGCAGGGAGTCAGACCCTCTGCTGGAATGGCTTCAGGTTCTGTTGGTCTGAGGCTCTTTCAGCTTTATTCCTGCCTTTGACAGCAGCTTCCTCAGTGACATGGGAGGGAGGTTGAGTTCTTGTCTCTGGCTGGGCAGAAGAAAGAAAGATCTGAAGCAGTGTGATGTTTTGTTCCTTCCCTAGCAGAAACCTTCACCCTGCTGTTAGTTCATGAGCATCATCTGGTGAAGGATGCTGCTGATGCCAGCTCTGATGCTGAGCAGGGTGGGAAGGAGCTGCCCCCCTTGAGCAGGACCTTGGCTGCTCCTAGGCAGCCACCTGCAGCTGTAGCTGAGCTCAGTGCTGAGCTGAGAGCAGGAGGCACAGGGACATTGTCCCTTCTGCTGCAGGGCAAAGCCTTCAAGCTCCCCTCCCAGTGGGGCTGTGGAGGTTCCCCTCTGCCAAGGGGTGAAGGAATAAATGGCTTTTCCTTGCCCATCGAGCTGGCTGGAGCAGCCCAGCAGTTTGCTGCTGTGTCTGGGGTGGCTTAAAGCTCCTAAAGCTCTGGCATCTCCTTCCCCCCAGAGGCTGTGTGGAGCAAAGCTGCTGGGAGCTGCTGCCTTCCTGACCTGGGTGCTGCCAGCATCTGGAGGCTGAGCAGTGTCAGGCCTCTGTTTTTCTGTGGGGAAATGAGAGCTTCAGCTGACAGGGTAATTGTGTAAAGCCTTTCCCTGTTGCCTGTGTTTCCACCTTGGGGTGTGTGGTTGTTTTTTTGGAGGAGGTGGCATTTGAAGCCTGCAGTTTGACAGCCATGGCTCAGCCTGACGTGACAGCCTGCTTGCTGCTTACTCACAGTGAGCTGAGGCTTACACAATCCCTCAGGGGCTGTGTCTACAGCCCTGGGCATCTCCTGCCTCTGCCACAAGTGATTCAAGGTGTAATAGGTGATGAGAGACTCCTCTGTGGTGGCCAAGTGCTCGTGCTGTGGGAGCAAGCTGAGCAGCATCTCCCCTGAGCACCCTGCAAGGGGAACTCTGAGGGGGCTGCTGGATGGACAGGTGGGGGGTCACCTCTCCTCACAGCAACCTTCCCACTGCTGGCTCTTTGGGCTTGCTTCACCCATGCCCTTCCTCTGTGGAAAGCTCCTCTCTGGTGGCAGGCAGGGCTGGGAGAGAGCTCAGAGCTTCATTGCCTTGTGCACCACATGGACCTTATCCCCCCGTGGTGGGGCAGTGGGTGCCAGTAGGAACTGCTTCCCAAAGCTTGATGCAGATCTCAGGGTGGTGTTTCTAAGCCCATCTGTGCCTGTCTGACAGAGTTCCTCCTGGTTTGTGATGGGACTGGTCCCCAGAGCCAGCCCCAGCTGAGCTCCTGCTGCAGGCATGCTGGGCTGATGGCTTTTCACTGCAGCCAGCTCAGTGCATGGGGCAGGAGAGGAAGAGATGAGGTGACAGATAAAATGTGTGTTCATCTTATCTTCCTTAGTGCTGGCTTGTGAAACCACTGCCCTGCTTGGCTTTCTGGGCTCTATGCTGCCAAACACCCTGAGCAGCCAGCTCTGAGCAGGGCTGGAGATCAGCACAAGGATCAAATCCTGCTGTTCTCTGCTCTGCTGGTAGCAGTTCCTGCTCCCTCCCTGCTCCACAGCAAGCAGGGAAACAATCACAGGGTCAGGAAGGTGGGAAGAGATCTCCAAGATCATCAAGTCCAACATCAACCCCTCACCCCCATGCCACCAAACCATGGCCTCAGCACCACATCTCTAGGGTTTTCCAACCCCTCCAGGGATGGTGACTGCACCACTGCCCTGGGCAGCCTGGGCCAATGCCTGACAACTCTTTCAGGGAAGAAATGTTCCCTGCTACCCAATCTAAACCTCCCCTGGTGCAACTTGAGGCCATTGCCTCTTGTCCTCTCCCTCTGCTGCTGTTCCCCCTGGGAGGACTCTGCTCATCCCACAGTAAATCACCTTAATGAGTTTGTGCTCTTTGTTTGCTGCCTTGGACTTTGGAGCTGAAAAACCTCCTTTTGGTGAAGATGGAGGGGAAAAAGCCCTCACTCCTCCTTCTTTCAGTCTCTGCTGGGTCCCAATGGCCTCTCCATGAGGGTGAGGTGCTGGCCAGGGTCAGGTCCTGGTGGTATCAGTGCCTCCATGGTTCTCACCCCTCCCCTTCTGTCTCCCAGGTCATGCTGGCTGCATCCTACTGGTCCCTCCTGGCTCCAGCTATCGACATGGCAGAGGAGTCTGGCAGCTTTGGAGCCTTTGCCTTCTTCCCAGTGGCCTTGGGCTTTGCTCTGGGAGCAGCTTTTGTCTACTTTGCTGACCTGCTCCTTCCAGCACTGGTGAGTAGATGGTGCTGGGCTGGGGAATTCTGCCAGGACAGCTTGGTTTCTGTCACAGCCTCAATGAAATTCTCTGTTGTCTGAGCCCCAGAGTGGCTGTGCCAGTGCTGACTGCAGCTCCAGGCTGGCTTCACTCTGCACTTTTTAGTTTTTGTCCTGGGTTTGGTTTTTTTTTTTGTCCTATTTCTTTCTCTCTCCACTTCTGCTCTTGTTCTCCTCACTGGCAACACTTGGCAAGCAGTTCAGGTGTGACCTGTCTCACCCAGGGCTGTAGTTGGCAGAGCTGCCAACCCTCTGAGCATTTCCCAATGGAGTGAGGCATCCTACCACCCAAGTGTGTGAGTGAAAAACATGCAGTAAATACCCTGAAGAGCTGGATTTGGGGTTTGAACAGCTGAGAACACAAGGGGGTGGCTTAGCTGGGAAAGATGTTCTCATGAGCTTCCAGAGGGCTTTTGGATTTGTTCTTTCTTTGGCTGGCAGGAAGGGATTGACCTGTGGCCAGGAGAGCTCCTAGCATCAGTGCTCCTCCTTCCCCTGCTGCCTGAGCCTCTCCTAAGAGGCAGAGTCAAACCCATCCCCAGCCAGGGGCCAGTGGCTGCATCAGAGCCAGGAATCAGGAGTTGAAGTGGCAGTGGTGGTGCTGGGTGGCTGAAAGGCTGCCCCTGCTCATGTCCTGGCTCTTCTCAGAGCTCCTGAACCCTTGCAGGATGTGCTGGGGGGTGGCTGAGGGCTGCTCTCAGGCAGCTGGAGCCTTTTGGGAGCTGGTTGCTAGCAAACCTTGCTGTGTTTCTTCTGCTGAGCTGAGGTCTCTTGCCTGCTTGGCCAGGGCAGTGCTGAGCCCTGTGGCAGGGTGCTGGGATGTGTTTGATCAGCTGCTGGAGGCTGCTGTTTCCCAACAGGGCTGGATAAACACTTGCACCACAAACCCCTCCCCTCCTCCTGCTGCCTGCTGTGGGTCTCTGCTGGGTTTTGAACTGAGGAGGCTGTGGAGGGGGCAGAACCTCAGGGGAGTGAAATTGTGCTGCCAGGAGAGAAGGATGGAGGGGGACAGGGTTGCAGAGTGTGTGCTGTGCTTCCCATGGGTCTTGCTTCTTGCTAGGCCAGTTAAAAGCTCAAGGGTGTTTGGTTTTCTCCTCCTCAGACACTGGAAGTCAGGCAGCGAAGGGATGGGGGAGACCCTGGGGCAGGGAAGGGATGCTGGGGAGACCCTGGGAGATGCTGTCCCCAGGAGGGCAGGAGGAGGGACCCTGTTTTAGCAGGCTGCTGTTTGCACAGAGCTTGCTGCCTGCCACTCCTCCAGCAGTGGTTTGCTGGATAGCAACAGGTAGTAAAAGCTTCTAGTGACTTTATCACCCCAGCCCTGCTCCCTGTGGGGGGGATCCAGGCTTTGCTCCTGCTGCAGCCCCACAGGGAGCTCCTGGTGGTGCTGTTGGAGTTGCCATCCCCATGCAGGTGGGTTCTGGGTGGGATGGTGGCTCCAGGTGCAGTGGAGCACCTGGAGTGAGGCTTCCAGGAGCTCTCCTTCACTCCTGCCTGTTCCAGGTCCCTGCCCTTCAGTGCTCCTCCAGGCATGATGCTGCTGGGGCTGGGAAGGTGACAAGGGCAGGGAGGAGGAGAAGGGCTGACCACAGTGGGAGATGTGGTCAGAAAGCCTTTCCAGAAGGTGATTTGAGGAGAAATGATTCCAAGAGAGCCTCTAATTAAAGAGGTGGCCATTACTGGCTGGCAGTTGTGCAGAGAAAAATCCCAATCCCCACTTTCCTAACCAGAAATGTGCTTTTGGAGATAATAAGGTAAAACCAGCTTATTGTGCTCCAGAACTGAAGCCTCAAAGACATGAATGTCTGTTTAATCTGGAAATGGAAACCTCTTCCCACTGCCTCTCTGCACATCTGCTGGGGCAGGAGTCACAGCTCCAGAGTGAGACATGGGCTCTTGCTCCCAGCATGGTCTGGATCTGCCAGTGCTGGGTTAACACTTGGCCTTGATGCTCTTAAAGGTCTCTTCCACCCTAAACAGTCTGGTTCTGTGCTGATAAAGCCCTTGCAGGCTGCTCATCAGCTGGGCTATACCTGCCTGCCCATGTGCACCCATGCTTCTGCCAACCACCTTCTGCTGCCTGACTGCATGATGTCCTCTTGGCTCCACAATCATTACACCAAATAGGATAATGAGGCTTAATCAGCTTCATCTCCTCTACCTTGAGGCTTCATTTTGCTTGGCAGCAGCTGTTTGCATGCAGAAAGCAGCTCTGTCCCTCCCCCTCTGGTGGGGGCAGGTCTGCAGCTGGAGTTGAGCTCCCTTCAGCACCTGCCTGGGTGCTGCATGGGGGGGGTGGTGCTTGGGGCAGCCCTGGGGTCTCCCCTGAGGAGAGCTGAGGAGTGCTGGAAGGGGAGGGAGAGGAGGGCAGATGTTGCAGGAGAAGCAGGAGTTAATCTATAACCCAGGAGGGAGCTGCTGGAGCCATTGCTCAGCTGTAGCCAGGAGCCTGCCAATACTTCTCCTGGAGAAGACAGAGGGGGGCAGGAGGCTGGGGAGCCAGGGCTGGAATTCTGGGCTGGAAATACCAAATACCAGCTCAGTTGGATTGCTTTAGGATGATCATTTCTTCTCCATTAGATGCAGGCTTTCTGTGGGGTGTGGTTTTGGTCTCTGAGCCCAGGAGTAAACACAGCCACATGGGATCTGCTGCCCAGTCCTTGCACTGCAAGCAGCCAGTGCCTGGGAGAAGCCTTTCTGGGGAGCTGGGGGGTGGCAGCTCTGGCAGCAAGGGACCAAGGTAACTGCAGCCCCTTCCTGGGGGCCCAGGCCTTGGCTTTCATTCCCATCTTGAAAGATTTTGCAGCTGCCTTGATGCTTTTCCAGCCTCTTGGTGCAGGGTGGAGAGGAGCTGGAGCTGTTTGTATGTGTGTGTGGATGCTCAGAGGAGGAGGCTGGGTCCTGTTAACCCTCTCCCAGCCTGCTGCTGCTGCTGTCCTCCTGCCCTCTTCTGGTTTTGTGCAGAGTGAGGTTTGGCAGCTGCTGTTTTGTTTGCTGTAGGGCTCTAGGCTGGGAGAGGGCACTCTGCACAGTGAATTTTGGGCTATTTTTGGCAAGGCCCCTTGGGAAGGCTTGGGGAACTTTACTCCACAGATACCCAAGGGATACTCTCCCAGTTCAAGCTGGTGGCATCTCCTTTGGCTCAGGAGGTGCCTGGAGGATGCACACTCTGCTTTCAAGGTGTGTGCAAGTCAGGTAGCAGGGGAAGGCTGAGAGGAGTGTGGGGATGGGGGAGCTGCAGCAGGGAGGAGGAGAAACCTTCCCAGCCACTGCAGGCAGAGCTGCATGCTGGCTGACTGTCACTGCTTCCTCAGGGCTGAGGCACAGCTGGATCAGAGCAGGAGAGGCATCTTTGGTGGGCTGGGGAGCACTAGCTCATGGTTCCTAGCACAGGGCAGTCAGTGGAGCCCTGGGTGCCCTAGGGGTCATCAACTCAGAAGCAGCAGCATCTCTCTGCTTCCTTTCCTAGCAAAGCTGGGAAGCTTTTCACCCTCTTCTCCCTTCTCTGGGGTGCATGGAGCTGGCTTTGATGGGTTCAGTTGGGTCATGAGACAGGAGGAAATGTGCTGAGTTGTGTGGCTGGTGTTAATTCAGAGCTTGGGCAGGCTGGGAGTCCCCCAGGACATGCCCATCACCTCTTCCCACTCTTCCTCTCTTGTTTCCTGTTCATCTCTGGCTCCTAGGAAGCTAATTAGCTGCACATCCCCATTGCCCTCACAGGTAGAGGCTTCTTCCCATTCCAGCACTAACCAAGGGCCCTGCCTGTGTCTGGGGCTTGGCTGCTTTCTGGCTTCTTCAAGTCTTTGAGCTTTGGGATTGAAACAGTGGCCAGAGCAGGGAGGACCTGAGTGCAGGCATCTCCCTGAGCTCTGCCTGGCAGCTTGCATGTCTTGGGAGGGAAATGAGCCTTCAAAGAGGTTCCAGGGAGGTGGTTTTGGTGAGCTGGGGCATGCAAAGTGCCTCTACCCCCTTTGTTGTTTACACACAGAGTGTTCAGGCTCTGCTGGTCTGTGCTGCTTGCTGGCTCCCACTGCCTGGAGGATATCAAGTTGTTAGTGTCCAGAAGAAGCCACAAAGGTGGGGAAGCCACATGGGGAAGGGCTGAAATCACTTGGGCTGTTCAGCCTGGAGAAGAGGAGGCTGAGAGGAGACCTCAGGGCAGCTTAGAACTTCCTTAGAAGTTCCTGAGCAAGCTGCTGTGGGTGCCCTGCTGGAGCAGGGGGTTGGACTGGGTGATCCCCAGAGGTCCCTTCCAACCCCATCCATGCAGGAATTTGGTGCTTGCATTTGAAGCCCTAAGCTAGAGCTGAAGAGCAGAGCTGTTGAATCTGCCTTCGAATTTGCTCATGGCATAAGCTCAAATTAATGCCTCCTCTGTGGAAAGCAAACCTGCTATTAAAGTGACAGAAGCAGAGGGTGAGGTTGCAGCTGGTTGGGTGGTGAATGTCAAGGAGAGGAAAGCTGCCTTCATGTACATCCCAGAAAATACATGTAGAGAGATGCAGAACTGCAGCACAATGCCAGCTTGCTCTGGGTAAACTCTGACTCACCCCCACTGGCTGGGCAGGCAGGCTTGAGGGGTGGGGGATCCTGCCTCTGCTCTGGGGAGACCTCCCCTCAGTGCTGGGGCAGCTCTGGAGTCCTCAGCACAGCACAGACATGGACCTGGGGGAGCAGGGCTAGAGGAGGGCACAGAAATGATCAGAGGGTGAGGACAGGCTGAGAGAGTTGGGGTTGTTCAGCCTGGAGAAGAGAAGGCTCCAGAGGGACCTTCCTGCAGCCTTGCAGTGCTTGAAGGACCTAGAAGAGAGATGGGAACTGACTTTTTAGCAGAGCCCTTTGCTCTTGATCTGGTGGAACATTGTTGTCCTCTTCCTAGGCTGCTGACCTGCTGGAGAGAGAGGCATGGGGAGAAAACCCCAACTTCTTGGGTCCTTTCTGCTTCCTAGCTGAGCTGCTTCTGCCAGCATCTGCACCCACTCAGTGCCATGGGTTGGTGCCTGTGTCCTCCAGCTGTGCTGGAGCCAGGGAGCTGCTTTGGGGGTGGGCAAGGGGAAATGGCCTCAGGTTGTGCCAGGGGAGGTTTAGGTTGGATATTAGGAGCAATTGCTTTGCTGCAAGAGTGGTTAAGCATTGGCCCAGGAGTCACCATCCCTGGAGGGGTTCCCAAAGCAGAGGTGTGGTGCTGAGGGCCATGGGCTGGTGCTGGTTAATGGTTGGACTCCCATGATCCTAAAGAATCACCCTCAAAGGACTGTGACCTGAAGAGTTCTTCCAGCCTGAAGGATTCTGTGAAGTGCCAAGGGGGCTGATTGCAGAGCTTGGTTTCTGGGCTTTGGGATGCTCTGGTTGGAATCCAGCACCCAGACGAGTTCCTGAGGAAAGCCAAGGATGAGCCCTGCTCATGGGGCTGGGGGGAGGGGAAGCAGCCCTTTGGAAACCCAGCCCCATGGGGCAGTCCTGAGCTGCCAGAGGAAGAGAGGCTCTGGCTGCTGGGTGGTGGTAATCAGGAAGTGCCTTGTCTCTCATTACACCTCTCTCCTGTAATGAATTAAGAAATTAACTGCATTAGCTGCTAATTGCATTGGCCTGGGCTGCAGGAAGGTGCTTGAAGCTCTGCTGGGGCTCCTGCAGACCAGCAAAGGAGCCAGCATCAGGGGTTTGGTAATGAAGAGATGTGCAGGACACAGAGAGGAGAGGAAAAGCAGAAGAGCAGAATCCATGTCCTTAGGGAAGGAGCTGCCTGGGGCTGGCTCCCAGGCTGGGCTGGGATGCTGGCTGTGGGGGTGGCTGATGCAGGGAGGAGGAGTGGTGCCCCAGCAGTGCTGCTTCTCCTGCCTTCTGTAGGGCTGTGTTGCTGCTTGCAGGTGGAGAGGAAGCTGTGTGTTAATCTAATGTGGTTAGGCAGCCCTGGCACAGGGTGGCTCCTGCTCTGGGGGGGGTGGGTTGGCAGCTGAGCCCTCCCTGGGCTCCTGACATCCCACCCTGGCAGCAGGAGGCTCCAGCTTCCTTCCCCCTCTGGCCAGGAATTCCATCTGCACCCAGAGCTGGGGGTTCCTGAGGGGAACCCTGGGTAAAAAGGAGCTGTTAATTGAGGTTGTTTGCTTTTCCCTCTTTCCCCTTGCACAATGAAAGCCACTCCAGAGACACAGAGTGGGAAGGGGACAGGGGGAGAGAGGAGAGAAGCTGGGCTCCATCAGGCTGTAATATGCATGTGGAGACAAAGCTGTTGTTAATCCCATCTGAGGCTTAAAGCTTTATTGCCAACAATTAACATCTCCTCTTGTAGTGCTGACTCCAGGCCACAAACCTCTCTGCTGTGTGTCCTGCTGGGTGAGCCACAGGCATGGAGAGGGGGGTGGTGGTGATGCTGGGGTTGTCAGGAGGCAAAGTCTCCTCCCAGCAAACAGCTGGAGGTGGTTGCATGTTCTGACTGGCTTTGGTGGCAGCACTGGTGTGCTCAGAAGGGTCACCTGGGGTGGCTGGTGCTGGGAAAGGTAAATTACTGGTGGTGTTGGGAGCTTTCTCTGAATTCCTTGGTGGGTAGGGGGTGGGGGGCATGGAACCTGGCTCCTGCTGCTGCAGAGGCCCAGAATGGGTCAGGTGGGGAGGGGTTGCCAGAGGTCCTCTAGAGCAGGGCTGGGTCCAGAGGGGTTTGGAGGCTCTCTACTCTGGGCAGCCTGGGCCAGGGCTCCAACACCCTCACTCTGAAGTTCTTCCCCATGTTTAGGTGGAGCTTCCTCCCTTCCAGTTTGTGCCTGTTGCCTCATGTCCTACTGCTTGTCCCCCTTGAGAAGAACCTGGCTCCATCCCCTTGCCACCTTCCCCTCAGATACATCCCCCCCTGGCTAAGGTCCCTCCCAGCCTCCTCTCCTCCAGGCTAGCCAAGCCCAGCTCCCTCAGCCTGTTTCCCAGGAGGGGAGATGCTCCAACCCCTCATCATCTCTGCTGGACTCTCTCCATGTCTCTCTTGCAGTGAGGAGCCCAGAACTGAACCCAGTTCTCCAGCTGTGGCCTCAGCAGTGCTGAGCAAAGGGGGAGAGAGCTTCCCCTGCCCTGCTGCTGCAGCCCAGGAGGCCACTGGCAGAGGTGGCTTTTTGGGTTGCTTGGGTTTGTGCAGGCTCTGATGGCCAAAACCCCCATTGCTGTGCTGTTGTTGTTGTGAGGTTACACAAATGACCTCCTTTCTGCCTGGCAAACACCACATTTTGTGTAACCAGCCTCCTGGGTTTCCTGAGGAGCCTGGGAACTCTGCCTGTGTTCCCTCCTCAGGGCAAGTGCTTGTCCCAGCCCCAAAGTGCTGGGGCTCCCTTCCCAGACCTGCTGCCAGCAACATTCCTGCTGTGTTTTTCCTCCCTCCTGGAAAGGCACAAGCAGTCTGGAAGTTTGGGTTTCATATGAGCCTGGCTCTGGCCAGGGAGATGGCTTTGTCCCCTGCCTGCCTCCCCTGGGAGCCTGGTGCCTGCTCTCTGGGGCTCCCCAGCAGTGATGCTCTTGGGGTCCCATGCCCACCTGGGAGGGGGCACCCCAGCATCCTCCCATCAGAAGGGCCATGGGATGCTTTCTCCTTGCTCCTGTTGGAGGCAGTTTGGGTTTAGTTGAGGCTTTGAGGTGGAGTTTCCTCCTGCCCCAAGGTTGCCAGCCTTGGTGTTTTTGGGGGGGACAGAGCATACTGTTGGGTTTTGGCCCTGCTGAGGATCTCCCTTTGGCTGCTGTTGGATGCAGCAGTTCCCAGAGGAGCCTCTGGTGTTCTGGAGGTCACCCTGCAGGACACCTTAGCTGTCCCCATGGCTGCTGGTGACACTGAAGGGAGGTGATTGATTCCCTCCTGCCCTCCCAGCCCTGTTGGCAGAGCCTGCTGGTTAAAGCTGCTGTTGGCAGTTTCAGGAATGATGAGTTATCAAAGTGGCTGCTAATTAGCAGTGAATAAAATGTCCTGGCAGTAATATGACATTAGTTACAGCTAAGCTGATACCAGCCTGCCTTAATATTCTTTTAAGCTGCCCTGGTGGCAATTAGGGGCTGGCTCTGGGGTAGTGTTGCTGCCAGCTGCACTGTCACAAGGAGAAGAGCTTCCCAGCCTGATGGCACCTGCTCACCAGACACAGCTGGAGCAAAGCTGCCATGAAAACACTGGAGTTGTGGTGTCTGGATGAACCTTTCCTGCCCAGTTCCTGTGGCAGTGCTGCCATAGCTGTGTGCTGGGCTGGGGCTGCCCCATCCCAGGCATGTCCTCAGCTCCCCAACTCTTTGTCCTCTTCTAAAGAGCACAGGAGGTCCTGCAGGAGCCTTTGTGAGGAGCCTCAGGCCAGCATGACTCCTTTAGGAATTTACTCTTCATCGTTGCTCAGGTGGAGAGAGGAGATTACTCCTTGGAAGTATCAGTCTTGATTTCCTTTCAGAATTGCCTTAGGCTCAGTAAGGAGCTTGGGGAAGAGCAATCCCAGATCCTTACTGCATCTGAAAGCAGGCAGCTGCCTCCTCCTCCCTGCCCCTCTCCTTCAGCCAGCAGTGGCAGGGGGATGCCATGGGTGCTGGGGTGAGGGACACACATCTCCTGGGTGCTGGCAGGAGCAGGAGCTGCCCTTTCAGGTGGGTGCTGTGTGCCCTGAGCTTCTCCTCTGCAAAACCAGCTTGGTTTTATTCCTTGTCTGCTTTTGCAGCTGGGACCAGAGCAATCTAATGACCTCTGTGTTGCAGCTCCATGAGCAGAGATGATGCTGACTGGGGACTCCCACATCCCAGAATAGTTCTCCTTCAAGTTCTTCCTGTCCAAGCCTCTCATTGCATCTTGCTTTATTTTTCTGCTTTGAAATAATCAACCCCTGTGGTTATTTCAGCTGATGCTAATTACTGCCATGAACTAATTAATGGGGGTTGGCTTTTTCCTTTCTGCTGCCTTTGTAGCCCACTGCCATGCTCCAGTTAAGGGCCTCCTGCAGGGGCTGGGCTGAAGGGCTCACAGCAGTCCCAGCTGGAATAAACCCTGTGCTGGAAGGTCACTACTACTGCTTCAGGCTGCCAGTGTTGGCTGTTGGTGCCTTCCAGTGGGGAGGTGACCTGAGCTCAGTATCTGAAAGAGAATCACAGAGTCATGAAGGGTGGGAGAGACCTCTGAGATCAGCAAGTCCAACATCAGCCTGTCACCCCCATGCCACTAACCCATGGCCCTAAGCACCACATCTCTAGGGGTTTTCAGCCCCTCCAGGGATGGTGACTCCACCACTGCCCTGGGCAGCCTGGGCCAAGGACTGACAACTCTTTCAGGGAAGAAATGTTTCCTGCTACCCAATCTAAACCTCCCCTGGGGCAACTTGAGGCCATTGCCTCTTGTCCTCTCCCTGGTAACCCAGGAGAAGAGAGCAAGCCCCACCTGGCTCCAACCTCCTTCAGGTAGTTGTAGAGAGAGCTAAGGTCTCCCCTGAGCCTTCTCTTTCTCAGCCTAACCAACCCCAGTTCCCTCACTGCTCCCCATCAGACTTCCCCTCCCCAGCCTCCTTGCCCTTCTCTGGCCACACTCCAGTGCCAGCAGCAGGAAGAGCCTGGGAGCTTCCATTCTTGGCCTCTTCTTGCCCTATCCACATCAGGGCATGCTGCTGAAGTTCCTGCCTTCCCTCACTGGGTCATCTCAGCCAGGTTCTGCTGGAAGAGACTTTGCACTTCTGCCAGCTGCTGTGTGGGAGGTGAAGGGCAGAGCTGCAGGTGTCTCCTGGGGGCAGGTGGGCTGGAGGATTGGAACACAAGCACCTCCTCAGTGCATGGCTGGGTTAATGCAGGTGAAAGCACCTGGATTAAACTGCAACAGGGAGCAGAGAGCAAATGGGATCAGTATGAATAGCAGTGACCAGGCTCTGTCAGGTGAATGATGGCAGAAGAGATGATTTGGGTTATTCATCTTTAACCTTTAGCTTGCTTGAACATGACTTTCCCTTGGAGTCTCTGCTTACCACCCCTGGCTGCTCAGCTCATGTTTGGTTAGAGGGCTGCCACCAATCCAGCAGCTGATGCCCTGTTGCTAGCTGGGGACACCAGGTGCCACCAGGACACCTTCCCTAGGGCTGTTCTCTGGGAGGAGCCAGGACCCTGAGGCCCTGCTCCCCATGCTTTGGGTAGAGCTAGTTGCAGCAGATCATCCAGCCACTGCTGTGGGACCTGTTCCTCTCTCCCAGCTCTCCTGGCTCCATCTCTGACCCCTGTTTCCTACCAGCTTTGTGGCTTTGAGCAGCCTGAGGCCCTCCAGAGGCACCAACCTTCCTGCCACACACCCAGCACTGTGGGGAAGGTAGAAGCACTGTCTGTCAGGTGTCTTTTGGCTGATGCAGGTGACAACTGTCACATCCTGGAGCCACAGCTTGGCAGGAGGCACTCCTGGGAGCAGTGTGCTCCCTTTGGGCACAGGGCATCCCCCTCTGCATTTTGGAGGTTACCAGTGCTGGTGTGGGAATAGTTTCCAAGTGAGTCTGAAGTTTCCCTGGAGCATCTGGCTGAGTGCCCCTGCTGCAGGGCTGGGTGGTTGGGAGCCAGGTGTCTCACTCATCTCCTGCTCAGCTAGCTTCAGTTTTCCATGGGCTCTTTCCCTTGCAAGCTCAGCCCCTGGTGAAGTGGTCCCCAGCTTCAAGCTAAACTCCTGCAGAGGACAGCCCAGCAAGCTGACCTCCTGGCAGCTGGGCATGGCCTCTCCTTGGCTGCTGGGCTCCTGCAGGCTGACTTTGGAGCTTGTAGCATCTCGTTTCTTGCTGTTAATGCTGTGGAATTTTGGCTCCCCCCTCTTCAACCCTGTGCCTCTTGGCCAGCAGCCCTTGCCAGCCACCTTCCTGATGGTCCTGCTGGAAATGCCCATTCCAACCTGAACACCCAGGGCAGCCTGCAAAGAGAGGGGAACCCAAAAGCCCCATCCCTGTGGGAAGCTGCCAGGACACGTGCCCTGGTCACCTTCCCAACCCCACAGAGCAGTCCCTGAGGGCAGAACTGGGAGAAGCTTGAAGGGGAAATCTGGAGGGGGGGAGAGGGAAAGGGGGAGAGCCCCAGAAGCCCCAAGCCCTGAACTGTCTCTCTTGCCTTGCAGGGTTTCAGTGGACCTCCCCATGCAGCCTTTGCCCTCAGCTGGGACCCACGAGGGCTGAAGGAGAAGTCTGAGCAGCAGCCTGCCCAGCAGCTGGACCCTGAGAGCATGTTGTCCATCAGGATAGGTAGAGCTGGGCTCCATCCAGGCAAGCATCCTGTCATATACCAACAGCAGAGTGCAGGGGAGAGCAGCCCCTCTTAAAGTGCCACCTTAGGCTGTCATGTATGTGATTGAAATGAGACTGGCTTTGACCTGGGCATGCCAAGTGCATCTCCTCTCCCCTTCCTTCCCTGGGGCTTGTCTCTCTGCTGGCTCTTCCTCCAGGAATCAGGACCTCTGCTTCTCCTCTGCTTCTCCCAGCCACTTGCCTGCCTGGCTGTGCCTCTGAATTATTGATCATCCAGCAGGAAAATGAGCTCATCAGCTTAGCTGGAGAGGAGCTGATTCTCAGCCTGGGCCCTGGGAGAGCCAAGCTCTACCCCATGGAAGGTGCCCCAGGACACTGACCCTCTCTGGGCCTCCCTAATTACAGCCCAAGGCTGGCAGTCATGCTGTCACTCCTCACTTTGGAGCTTGATAGGATTGTAGCTGCCAAAGCATGGGATAAAATGATTGCTGACAGCTATTTCCTGCTTCAGGAGGTCTTGAAAGGAGAAACTCCTTGGTCAAGATGCTGGAAGCTTGGTGAGGCCTCCCCAGGTCCCTGGGATGGGTGGTGGCCACCCTTGTACCCAGCTGCTTGGGGTCATGTCCTGGGAAGCAACAGTTTTCTGTCCCTCTTCTGAGGGGCAGCCTTTCAGCAGGCAGAGGAAGGGTAATGTAGTGAATGAATCTTGCTGCTCCTCTGCCTTCCCTGCCTGGGGAGGAGCTGAAACATTGCCTGCAGTGTCTGGGGTGCAGTTGGGAGCTGATTGAGATGAGGAAATGATCCTGCTCTTTGCAAAGCATCTTAAATCAGACTGCATTATCTAACTGCCTTGCTTAATTACATGTCTCAGAGTGTTTCAGAGCCCCAGGGCTTTGGGGTTTCTGTGAGGACTTCAAGTACCAGGTTGGATTTTTCCAGAGGGATAAAAGGAAGTTTCTGTGCTGGACTCCATCAGCTTGGCCTCCTGGAAGTCTTTGAAGCTCTTGGAGCAAGTGCAAGCTTAGAGACTGCTCCAGCCCTGCAGGCTGTGAGCCTGGGGCAGGGCTTTTGGTGTTGTTGTGAGGTGGAAGCCTGACATCCCAGGGACAGCTGAATTTCAGCCCTCAGGGGAAGCCCAGAAGGTAGGCAGCCCTGCAGTGTTCAGAAAGTGAAGCTGCTGAGGTTTTACCTTCTCCTCCTTGCTGAGTTGCAAACAGCAGCAGTGCAAAGGGGTTTGAGGATAACAAACTTCCCTGAGACTCTCTGCTGGTTTCCCTCTCTCTGGGGAAGGGCTGTTCAGAATCTACAGCACAGTCATTCTTTTATTGTCCCTTGCTAGAGAGAGATCTGGGTATTTTCTGCTGACCAACATGAACTTGATGTTTTCAGAAGCTCCCTCCAGCCTCCCCAGGAAGCAGCTTTCCCCAGCTCCAGGTGCTCTGGGGAGGCTCTGGCAGCCTAACTGGGTATTTTCAGAGTCTAATGAGTACTAAGTGGACTATTTCAGACTTAATCACTGTTGAATCATTGACCCTCTCTTCATATTTACATCTCTTCAAACCACTAAAGCTGGGAAAACAGAAGTCAAATCCCAAAGCACAGCTGCTGCCTTGGTTTGCAGTTGTCTGCACTGCCTGGGGATGGTGGTGAGGAGCAGGGAGCTGGCTGGAGAAGCTGTGAACGTGCAGATCTCCTGCCTGGCAGAGGGCTTGGCTGCTGGAGATGTGGATGTGCAGCTGAGGTGCTGGCTGGGGAGGCTGGGAGCAGAAGTGACTGTGTGGTCATGCTTGGGTGGTGGGGTCCTTGGAGCTGCAGGTGAGAAGGTTTCTTACAGAGCTGTAGAAAGGGAGGAGATGAAATGCAAGAGAATCAGAATCACTGTGGTTAGAAGAGGTCTTTAAGACTGAGTCCAACCATTGCCCAGCACTGCCTGGCCACCACTGAGCCATAGCCCCAGCACCACATCTCCATGGCTCTGAAACCCCTCCAGGGATGGTGACTCCAGCACTGCCCTGGGCAGCCTGGGCCAGGCCTTGACAACCCTTTGGGAGAAGAAATTGTTCCTCATGTCCAACCTAAACCTCCCCTGGTGCAACTTGAGGCTGTTTCCTCTCATCCTATCCCTTGTTCCTTGGGAGAACAGCCTGACCCTGACCTCACTCCAGCCTCCTTTCAGGCAGATCTCTCTCTCAGCTACTCTGTTGGGAGGAAAATAATCTTATTCTTCTTTTTCCCCCCAGCCAGCAGCATGTTGGGGGTGACTCTGTTCCTCCCCATCACCCCAAATCCTTTGGTTTCCCACCACTTGCAAAAGTCAGGCAGATGTAGCCACCTGGAAAGGAGTCTGGGTGGATTTGGTATGAGCTACAGTGAGAAGCCAGTGTCTAGACTCAGGATGTGGTGAGTGGGAGAATCACTAAGCTTTAATTACTAGACAGGAAAGAGAATCCAGTCTTGTCTTTCCTATTCCTGGGCAGGCAAGGGATGTGAGCTCTGCTCCTCTGCCTCCCTTGGAACAGGTGGGGATGAAGCTGAGGAAGGTTTTTCCCCTTCTCTGGGTGCAGGTCCCATGGAGGCACCTGGCAGGCTGTGCCCTCCCTGCTGGGGGCTGCTCTGAGCCCTCAGGAGAGATCTTCTCCCTCTACACCTCCCTGAAAGGAGGATGGAGGGAGATGAGAGTTGATCTCTTCTCCCAAGGAACAGGTGACAGGGCAAGAGGAAATGCTCTCAGGTTGTGCCAGGGGAGGTTCAGATTAGACAGGAGTTAAAATTTCTTCCCTGAGATGGTTATGAGGCACTGGCCCAGGCTGCCCAGGGAGGAGGTGGAATCCTCATCCAGGGAAGTGCTCAAGAAACCATGGAGATGAGCTAAGGGACATGGCTCAGGGCTGGGCCTGGCAGTGCTGGGTTAACAGTTGGCCCTGGTAATCTCAGAGGTCTCTTCCAACCACAGTTCCATGATTCAGTGACCCTAGCCCTCCCCCTGCCAGCCCAGGGCTCAGAGCAGCTCAGCCATTGAAACCAGGGGCAAGAGTTGTGGCAGGGTCACCTTGGGCTGCAGGGCTGGAGGCCAGGCTTGAGCCCTGAAACCAGAGCTGTGTGCATGCTGTTCTTGGGTAGTTCTCAGAAGGGATTTACATCCAGCATCTCTCACCTTGAAACCTGAGCTGTGACTCATGCTCCTCTCCAGTGTGGATGGAGCAGCCAGGCATGCTGATCTTGCCCTCCTGTCCTGCTGCCCACTGCTGCACATCCCTCCAGATCAGATCAGAGTGGAGCTGGGAGGGCAAGGATGTTCCCCAGCAGCCTCCTCCACTCTTGCTTTAATGGCCTCACTGTCCTCTTGCAGCTGGAAGATCTTGTGGCCAAGGATGTGTCTCCTAGGTGTGCTAGGGCTGAGGAGCTGAGAGCATCCTGTGATGTGTGCTTGCAGCTGGGTTCAGGGCCCCTTTTTCTTTCAGGGTGCTTTGTTACTCCAGGAGGTTTGTTAAAGCCTGGTGAGTGACCTGGCTGGGACCCATGCTCTGAAATCAGCTCCACCAGCAAGCCTGGAAGCTGCTGAGAAGTTTCTCTGCTCCTTATGGCCATTAATCAGAGGAGTCATTGCCCAAATTGAGCCTAGTTGACTCTGAGCAATGTTCTCAAGGAGCTTTCATTTCCTGGCCACCCCTGGCACTCTGGGAAGCCTCTTTCATTCTGCAGCTGGATCAGAGAGGTTACCCCAACTCCTTTCCCTCTCAGCTGCTGGTGCAGGCAGCTCTGCTGGCTGGTGCTCCAGGGGGAGGGAGTGGTGCTGGGCTCAGGGGTAGGCACTGGTGCTGTAGCTGGTCTCTCTGCTAAGACCTCTCCTGCCTTAGCAGGGTGTTAAAACAAGCCCTGAGGATCATCTCCATGAGGGGAGGTACAGCAAACCCATGTCTTCCAGAGCAGTTGTCCTCTGGCTCTGGAGCTGAGAGCTAGAAGAGCTTTTCTCTTTGAGGTGGCTTTTCCCTGAAGTGTCCAGCCAGGCAGAGATTTAACAGCACAGGGCTGAAATCCTGCCTCAGCCTCTTCCAGGCTGGAAGGGAAGCTTGGGAGAAGCACCCTGCACTGCAGCTGTCTTCAGGAAAACCTTAAATTTCAAGGTTTATTAAGTGGGGCTAACAGCTGTTGCCTCTGGAGTGGATGTTGTTTTGGCTTCATTCAATGAGCACAGTAATTCAGTTATTTTTCTAGCCACAGTTCTTCAGCTGAATGGGGATGGGAATCATTTGTAGTCACCCTAAGGATGCTTGGGAGGAGGGAAATGAAAATCAGAAGCTGAAGCAGTCAGTCTGCATTACAGCAGCAATATTAGCTGAGGAGTGATGCCAGGGCATGTACCATGAAGTGTAGGGAGGCCAGCAGCAGTGCTCTGGAGGAAAGGGAGTACAATAAACACCAGCAATAATAAGACCAGAAGATACTCCTCAGCTCCAAACTAACCTCACCTCTGAAGGATCCCCAAGTCTATCAGGACCCCAGCCCAGAGTGTCCCAGGGGGTTGGCTTTGAGTGCAGGGGTTTGCAGTGGCTGGGGCAGGGATCAGAGCAGACCCCAAGTGGAGCTGGGGAGGGCACTGAGGGCATCCCCAGTCCCCTTGCAGCTGGGCAGGGATCAGATCAATCCCCAAGTGGAGCTGGGGAGGGTACTGAGGGCATCCCCAGTCCCCTTGCAGCTGGGCAGGGCAGCTGGGCTCCACTCTGGAGACAGCTAGATGCCATCTCTGCCTGTGGCTCTGGAGCCAGCTGTGTGCTTAGAGATAGAGATGTAGAAGGTAAATTTGTGTGGTTCTGGCCATGCTCTCAGGTGATCTCTTCCCTGCCATGTGGCCACCAAGGGAGCTGGTCAGGGAGAAGCCTGTGCTGCTCTGGGACTTGTCACCCTCCCCCCTGAGCCTGCTGTGTGGTGTGCTGGTGCTTAGGTTGTGCTGGGAGCATCCTGGCTCTGTTCTGCTTTGAGTGGGCTCTGGGTGAGTGCAAACCTCTGCAGCTGCTCTCTGGGTGCAAAGAAGGGCACGGGGGGAACATCAGGAGCCACCTTCTTATTGCCTGGGAGCATCAAGTGCTGCTGTGGGGCTTTCTGGCTTTGCAAGGCTGCAGAAACAGCTCCTGAGCTGCTGAGAGGTGGGGAGAAGCTGGGCAGCAGCCACTGGAGGGCTGGCACTCAGTGTCCTGCCTGGGACCAGGGGTTTTGGGCTGCTCAGGTGGCTCTGTGGAGCTGAGCCTGCTTCCCCAAACCAGAGAGAAATGAAGGCTTTGATCTTCTTTGGGATTTGGAGCTGGTGGCTTGGGGCTGAGAACTTCTGGTGAGGTCTCCTGCACTCCTGCTGCTGGAGGAGGCTGTGCCCAGTGGGTTTTGCTCTTGCAGACCAGTTTGGCTCCAGTTTAAATCACAGCTGAGCAGGCTGGGACAGAGCTCATCCTCCTTGGGAGCAGAGAGTGGGAAGGCAGCAGGTTCCCTTCCCCTCCTGGCTGGTTCTGAGGTGCTCTGTGCTTGTCATTTCTTTCCCATCTGATTTCAATTTCAACACATTGTCAGTTCAGTTCCCTGTGTCCTGAGACAGTTCAGGTCCAGGCCTCTCTTTTATCCTTCCCCATGTGGTATATGGCACAGGATGATGGAATATGCCTTTTGCACTTCAAAAAGCAATCAATCTTTTCTTTCCTCCCCTCCCCTGGCAGAAAGCTTTACCAGATCCAGGTATTGACTGCTCTGATAACAGCCACATTTCCACCAGGGCTGCTCTTTAACCCAGGGGGGCTGGGAGCTTTACACCATCCCTGTTCTTTAGAGCAGCAGGCTGCTGTGGGATGGAACTGCTCTTTGGCCAGAGATGCATGGAGCTGTGCCAGGTGGTGGCCAGCTGAAGGGCTTGGACAACATTTTGAAGCAGGCTCTCCTCTTGGGCAGGTTATGCACAACAAGGAGCTGCTGGGGCACAGCTCTCCCCTCCTGCATGCTGGGCTTGGTGCCCTCACAGGGTGGCTTCAGCTCTGGTAATATCTTCAGTGTGGTTTTCAGTGCCCATGCACCCTGAGAAGGCAGCTGGGCAGGGAGGGAGGGGGGTGCTGGTGCTGTGTGGAATGGCAAAGAGCTGAGGGTGCTCCCCAGCAGAGGTGGGCACCTTCCTTGGGGTCCCATGGGTGGCTGCCCTGCCCCAGGCCCTGTGGGGGCAAGAGGGGAGAGCTGCAAACTGAAGGAGGGAAGGTTTAGGTTAGGCTTTTAGGAAGAGATTCTTTCCTCAGAGGGTGGTGAGGCACTGGAACTGTTCCCTGCAGAAGCTGTGGCTGCTCCATCCCTGGCAGGGGTCAAGGCCAAGGCCAGCTTGGCTGGGTCCTGAGCAGCCTGGTCTCGTGGGTGGCATCCCTGCCTGTGGCAGGGGGTTGGAACTAGATGATCTTTAAGGTCCCTTCTAAACCTCAGCCATTCTAGGTGGGAGGATGGCTGCTGCCCACAGCTGGCTGTGGAGCTCTGGAGGGTGGCTGGGGCAGGAAGGAGATATTAGGGTCTTTCCAAATTGTCATTTCTACCATGAAAATCCCCAGGTGCTTTTCAGCTCAGGTTTCTCCCCTCCTCCAGGCAAGGTGGTGCTCAGTGTGGTCAGCAGTGTGTGCACCCACTTACAGCTCTGCAGGGGCTGGTGACCTCTTCCTCAGCCAACCCTAGGCTGCATTTCCCCTCAGTGCATCCCAATTCCAGCTCTGTGCCACCACCCCATGAGCCAGGGGCACAGGGCTCTGTCTGGTCTCTCCCTCCCAGCCCTGGGATGACCAGTGGACATGGGTTTAGATGATGGTGATTAAGTTGATGGTTGGACTTGATCTTGGAGATTGGTGATTCTGTGGCCATGGGTTCAAACTGAGGGGACAGCAGTGGGGTCCCCCCTGGGCCAGGCTGGCTGGAGGGATGGTCTCCAGGCTTGGAGCAGGAGATACCATGTGGTTACAGGAGCATTTTTTACCTGTTTGAAGGCAAAAGCTCTGCAAGGGGCAGAGGTAATGAGGGGCTGTGCTCCTGCCTCTCAGCAAGCCCCTGCTGCCTAACAAGGCAGAGGCTGTGATGGAGGCTTTGTTGGTGCCAGTGCCTTTGCAATGGCTCTCTTTAATTTGCATTTTTCAGCATCTAAAGCGAGGGAGCTCCTGCTGGTGCCGTTCCTGAGGAGGGAACTTGAACTGCAGAGCATCCTCCCACCCCCCTCCCTTCATCTGCCTCTTCCCTTCGACGGGAGAACAGCTTTGAAGCAGCTGCTTTGCCTTCCCTGCCTCCAATCTGCTGCCTGCTGCATCCCAGAGCCCTTCAGGGATGCTCAGGGGACCTGGCTGAGAATGAGCTTTGGGACTGGGTCATGGGGAAAGGGAAGGGAGAGCTGAGCTGAGCTGAGCTGAGCTTGCCTGGGCTGGGGCAGGCAGCAGCAAGCCCTGGCTGGGGCTGGGGTGGCTCTAGGCACTGGCAAGCCCAGGCTGGGGCAGGGGCAGGCAGCAGCAAGCCCTGGCTGGGGCTGGGGCAGATGCAGGCAGCAGCAAGCCCAGGCTGCCCAGGAAAGGTGCTGACTAAATAACCCCAATTAGAGAGTAGTTTTCTGCCTTTCCCACAGGCACTGCCAGACTGAAATGAGTTTTGGTTTCAAGCTGAGCCTGTGGAATGAGTTAGTTGCTTAGCCATCCTGTCCATCACAGGACATCCCTCTCCCTGGGCTGTCAGAAATAAAGGCTGTTATTTCATCCTGATATGGAGGGCAAACAGCTTCCAGGGTGATTGTTGAGTTTGTGGTTGATTGTTTTCTTTTTTTTCCCTTGGTTTGCTGCTCAGCACAGAAATAGAATCATAGAAGAATCCCTGAATCCCTTCCAGGGTTGGAAGGGAGCTCTGGGGGTCATCCAGCCCACCCCCCCTGCTCCAGCAGGGGCACCCACAGCAGCTTGCCCAGGGTCACCTCCAGCTGCCTTGGGAATCTCTCCCCAGGAGGAGACTCCACAACCTCCCTGGGCAGCCTGGGCCAGGGCTCCAACAGCCTCACAGCAGAGAGGTTTTGCCTCCTGTTCAGATGGAAAAAGAGGCCATGCCTGGCTGGAGCAGGACCCAGGGCTCCCCTTCAGTGCTCTCCTGCCCTTTGGCAGCTGCACAAGGAGCTACTTCCTGCAGGTTTGGATGCAGAACTGCTGCAGCACAGGAGCACAGAACTCCAGCTGAGCTTTTCCTCCCTCATATTCTAGCAGGCTCTGGAAGGAGGGGTGGGTTGGGAGCAGTGGGACAACCCCAGCACCCTGAGGCAGGAGCCAAGGCTGGCAGCTGCCTGTGAGGGAGATGCCTGAGCATCCCCAGGGCTTGGGCACTGATGGCAGCCAGGCAGGACCTGCAGCAGGGGAGGAGGTGGCAGCAGGGTTTGGCACTCTCAGCTTCTTGGGAGCTCTTCTTTTAAAGGCATGGAGGTTTTGCTGGAGTTGTTTTAAGCTTAAACTAGATCTCTCTTACTTTCACCTGCATGTCCTGAAGCTCTGGCATATTCATGGCCATCTGTGTGTCTCTAACAGCAGAGCACTTGGCTCCAGGCCCCATTTGTGCCATCCCAGTGGGAGTCAGGCTGATGCCCTCAGGGGCTTGTGCTGCTCAAGGAGAACTCCCAAGCTGGGAGGGCATCAGAGAAAGGGAGCAAAGCTGCAGCTGAGTCTCTTCAGAGCTCTGAGATGTATCTGTGGCAGCAGATGGTGGGAACTGCCTTCAAGTCAGTAGGAAATAACACTGAATTCCCAATTACATGGAATTCAAATGCTGCCTCTCTCTCTGGCTTCCTACTGGTGGGCAGCTCCCTGCTTTGTCCAAGGGGCTCTGGCTCTGGGGGTGATGTGGTGCTGTCCCTGCCCTGGTGGGAGCCCATGGCACCTGCAGGTGATGGTCTCTGACTGAAACATGAGCAGTAAAATGTTTTTCTTAGGCTCTTTCTGCCCAGGAGTCTCTCTCCAGTGTTCAGATGGGAACTGTGCCCTGGAGCATCTTTGTGCCTCTCTGCCCTGCCCCAGTGAGGCCACAGCTGGAGTTCTGGGGCCAGCTCTGGGCTCCCCAGTTCCAGAGAGACAAGGAACTGCTGGAGAGAGCCCAGCAGAGGCTAGGAAGATGCTGAGGGCACTGGAGCAGCTCTGGCAGGAGGAAAGGCTGAGAGCCCTGGAAGCAAGTTGTCTGGGAGGCTTAGTGCTGAGGGCTTGTTCCATGGGAGAGGCAGCTTAAGGCTGTTTAAAATGATCATTTATTGAAATACTGGAGGGAAATGGAAGAAATTGGGGGGTTTTTTTCTCTCTCTCCCGTGTGCTTCCCAGCTGAATTCCTGTGCCACAGCAGAGGAAGGATTGCTCAGTGCTGTTCTGCTGGCTGAGTCATCCCTGGCTTCCCACCCCAGGCTGAGGGAGATCGATTTGCTTTGGATTCAGAGGAGGAAAACAGCTCCTTCCTGTCATAAACACCAGGGGTGCTTCAGATCCCTCCCTTTGAAATTGATTTTTTGGAGAGGTGTTTGCCACCCTTCTCCAGCTCCAGGTCTCTGCTGAGCTGCCAGCACCCCCAGGAGTCAGGGATCTTCTGGGGCATAGAAGATCTCTGCATCTTCTAGATGCTGAGGACCATGGGGGCATCCTCTCTGCCCCATCCTCACTGCCTGCAGTGAGCTCCAGCCTGCTGGGTGGGCAGGAGGAGGATGATGATGGCCAGGGCTGTGTGCTCACCCTTGGGATGATGGGGGCAGATGAAGTCAGACCCCTGGGAAATTGCTGTGTCCTTGCTGCAGGGCTTGGAGCCAGCTGGATCCTCCTGCCCTTCCTCAAGCCATCCTGGGGGGCTGGGCTGGAGCCACCCAACCTCTTTCTGCTCCAGTTCTGCTGGAGACAGGAGGTTTTATTTGTGAGATGTTCATCCCAGATCCATAAATCAGAATTTAGTGAAGGCAGAAGAAGCCTGGAGCCTAAGCATAAAGTCTCTAGATCCTGCCCAGAAGGCTGGGGAGGAATCTTCCCTCTCACAGCAGAACACTGTGGGCTGAGCCCTACTTTTGCTGTTCTGGTTTTTACCCTGAGGATTACCTGAAAGAGGAAGATTAAACATTTAAGAGCAGGCTAGAGAGTGCTGTCAGACAGAGGAGGGAGTCTGGGATCCTTGCATTAATGGGGGAAGGCATCTCCTGCTCCCCTGGCTCTCTTCAAAGCCATGTTCTTCCCCTTGGGCATTGCCCTCCTGCAGTGGCCAGGTGCCTGGGGGGTGGGAGAGGGGCAGTGTCCTGCTCTGCTCCCTGGCTGCTCCTCAGACACTGCCTAATGATGCTGCCACTGGGATCCAACCCACCTGGGGCTTTAGGCAGGGATGGGACAGGCTGTGCGTGGAGGGGGGGGAGTGTCCCAGCCCCATGTGGCAGCACTTCTCCTCTCCAGCCTCCTCTCCTCCCTTTCCATCCCCCAATCTCTTGGAAATCTGCTTTCTTTGTCCAAAATGCTGCTGATGTTGTGCTGGAGTTTGTTTCTGTGGCTGGAGGGGGTGTGGGGTACCAGGATGGAGGGGTGTGGGGTGTGTGTTGCTGAGTCCCAGGGCTGAGCTGCTGAGAGCAGAGGACATTTCATTTCATTTCTTCTCCACAGCAATCAATTACTCATTTCATTTTCCAGCCTGAGACAGGTTTCTGTTCCCATGTGAGCCCTCAGCCTGCCTGGCCATGGCAGTGCCAGACCCAAAGGGGTTGGTGCCTTTCCCTCCCAGGGGGCTGGGTTTGGTTGGGAGAGTGAAGAGCTCCAGCTGTGTCCCTCCAGATGTGGCTTTATTCCAGAGCACCTGTGAAGCTGCTGAGCAGCAAATGCAGCCTGTGACTTGGGAAACTGGTTGCTTTATGATGTCTCCTTGACTCTTCCCCCAGCCTAGGGAGCCTCCTCTCCAGAGGTGATCCTTTAGGAAAGGTTTGGCCTTGGAGCAGGACAACTCCTGCCACTTGGCTGTTGGTCCAGGCACTGTTTCCACCTGGGATTAAACCTCTGGGCCCTGATGGATTTATTCCTTCATTTTTTATCTTCCAAGAAATGTGATTAGCTTGCAAAGGGAATTTCCCTAGCTGAAGCCACTGTGTCCTTCCTGAGGAGCAGGTGGCTGAATGATGGGGGAGCTAGGGTGGAGGAAGAAGAGAGAGTAAGGATTGAGGAGCTCCTCATGCTTGTCTCTAGTTTGGTGTCCTGAAGGTGCTGTAGAGATGTGGTGGTGATACCTGCTCCTCTCTCTGCTCTCTGGGACACCAGTGGTGTGCCCATGCCTGTGCTGGCAGCTGCTGCTGGAGGTGGTGCTGCCCTGGTTTCTGCTCTGCAGGTTCCATGCTTTCATCCAGCTGGAATTAAAGTGTGTAAGCAGGAGAGAAAGCACCCAGGGAAGATGACCCAAGGCTCAGGTTGGGCATTAGGAAGGATCTCCTCACCTAGAGGGTCCTCAGGCAGGGGCACAGGCTGCCCAGGGAGGTGGTGGAATCACCACCCCTTGAAGGTGAGGTCCAGAGGATCCCTTCCAACCCTGACCATGCTGGGAGGTGTGTGTGGAGAGGAGATGATGCCAGAGCATCCTTGGGCAGAGGCAGCCCTTCTGCAGATGTGGCCCTGGGGTGGCAGGACAGTGGTGGGGACCCCATGGTGACTCTGCTGAGCCCATGGTCAGACCTCACCCTGCTGGGCTGCTGGCTCAGTGGAAGCCCTCCCCCTCCTCCTCCTCCTGGCTGCTAGGTTATCATCTCAGCCCTGATAAAATAGTTCCTGACAAAAAATCTCCTCTTTTTCTTCTTAAGCAGGTAATAAGATAATTAATTTGGGTTTTTTTTCCTCTCCTCAGAGTCTCTCTGTGTCTGATCTGGCTCAGATCAGGAGCTGTTTCCTGCCAGGGATCAGAGATCCAAGCACAGCTCAGCCCTCAGAAATTAAGTGATTGAATTAAGTGGAATGTGCAAAGTTGCAGCACAAAAGGATCCAGCAATGCACTTTCTCTCCTGGGGACTCTTTAAAGAGCTCTGGGAAGTCAGGACAAATTAGTTTGCTGAAGGGGAGCTGGTGCATTAATGCCATTTAGCTTTGTGCTGTTCCTCTGGCCCAAGGAATTAATCTTTAAACACCAGAGACATCAAGGAGGGAAGGGTTTGGGCATTCCTCCTGCCTTCTGATGTTGGGCAGTCTGTGTCATAGAGTCCCAGAGTAGCCCAGGCTGGAAGGGAACCACCAGGAGCATGGAGTCCAGCTCCTGTGCATGCCCAGGACAGCCCCAAAGTCACCCCCTGTGTCTGAGAGCATTGTCCAGAGGTTGGGGGTCCAGGAGAGTTGGGGCCATGATTCTCTGGGCAACCTGGGCCAGGTTGAAACATGTTCTCCCTTAGATCCAGTCTGGATGAGGAGTGAAGAGCTGCAGTACAGATCCAGCTCCCCATGCAGGTGCATGCTGGCAGCTCCCTGGGCTGGCAGGAGCTTGCCTTGGAGGATCAGCAGTGGCAGGAGCTGAGGCAGGGCAGCCAGGAGGGTCTGTGCCTGTTCTTGGTTTCTCAGGGGGCTGTGGCTGAAGGATGGCATGCAGAGGGCTGGCAGACTCCAGGGTGGATCTCTGGGGAGCAGCCAGGGAGAAGTTCCTGCAGTAGGGTCAAAGTTTGGGGGTGCTTGAAGGGTGGGGAGAGGCTGGGGAGGGAGACAAGTGGCACAGCACCAGCAAGGGTGATCCAGAGCAACCTCTGGGAGCTTGGCAAGGAGATGCCAAGGGAATGCTGGAAGGGTGCTGGGGGTCTCTGCCTAGGCTGGGGTGGCCTCAGTGTGCTGTTGGAGCTGGGGGGTGAGTGTCAGGCTCCTCTTTGCTTGGGAGCTGCTGCTCTCCTGGGAGATGGGGTGGAGGAGGGAGCTGGCAGGGCTGGAGCAGGGCAGGCTGGCATGCTCCAGAGTCCTCCTGACTGCAGAGCTGAGGCAGATGCCAGCAGGGATGGTGTCTGGGAGCAAGTGGCACTCAGTCATGCTGAATGGAACAAGCTTTTCTGAAAGCTCCTGTGCATGCTTGGCTGAGTGAAGGCTCCTAATAGCCAGTGAGTCATGACACTCTATTTATCTTCCCTGCTGAAAGCCTGAGCAGATGCAGGGACCTCTTTTATCTGCCAGAACCACTGGGAAATGAATCTGTTACCTCCAGGGGGCTGGGGGGATGAGCTCATGCCAGCAGGACCGAGGCTGCAGTCGCTGCAGCCTGCAGATGAGGCTGTCAGAAGTGTCCTGGTGCCATCCCTGCCCACAGCTCCCAGCACAGTGACAGGGCTGGGGGCACTGGGCAGAGCTCAGGCAGCCCCCACCTGCTCTGCTCCAGCACACTGAGCTTTTGCTAGCAGGAAGGAAAGGCTGTGTGTTTGAATTTCAGGATGTCAGGTTGTTAGAGGAGGCCACAAAGGTGGGGAAGGGTCTGGAGGGGAAGCCACATGGGGAAGGGCTGAAATCACTTGGGCTGTTCAGCCTGGAGAAGAGGAGGCTGAGAGGAGACCTCATGGCAGCTTAGAACTTCCTCAGCAGAGGTGCAGGAGGGGCAGGAGCTGATCTCTCTGGTGAGCAGTGAAAGGAGCCAGGGCAATGGCATGAAGCTGTGCCAGGGGAGGGGCAGGGTAGCTCTTCCCCCAGAGAGAGGTGCAGCACTGGAACAGGCTCCCCAGGGATGCACTCATGGCACCAACTCCCCTGGGATTCCAGCATCATCTGGCCAATGCTCTCAGCCCCATGGAGTGACTTTGGGGCTGTCCTGGGCATGGACAGGAGTTGGACTGGATGATCCTGGTGGCTCCCTTCCCACTCAGGACACTCTGTGATCCTGTGATAAAAATACATCCTTATTTTGACCATCCTTGGGCAACTCCCAGGAGCAACTCTTTCAGCAGCTTTGTTCACTGTGTGCAGGCTTTCCAGGAGCTGGGTTTTTCCCTGCTTTGCAGGACTCATTCCTTTAAGGAGAACCTTTTCCCTTGGCAGTTTTATTTCCAGCTCCAAGTTGATCTGGGCTGTTAGACCTGATCAGAGCTGAGATGTGCAACCTGGGACTCCTGCCTGCTCCTCTCTGCTTGCCTCTGGCACTCACTGCCCCTCCCCATACCTGCCTGCAAAGGGGAAAGCAGTTATCCCCAGCAGAGGTGCTGTGCTTAATTACTTCCAGTAATTAAAACCTCTTCTGCAGGTGTTGGATAAGAGCAACGTGCCCTTGTGGTTGCTGACACCCATCTGCTCTTTAGCATCAAGGCCCTTTGGTGCCTGCTTGAGCTTCCTGCTGCAGCAGCAAAAGGTGGAGGGGGGACAAGCTCAGGAGGAGGGGGACAAGCTCAGGAGGGGAAGCTCAGGAGGAGGACAAGCTCCCATTGCTGGCTGCTAGGTGTGTGAGCAATAGCTTTGGTTCCTTGTGTGCCCTCTGGTCTGAGCACTGGGTGCCAGGGCAGCAGTTGGGTTGATGGCTTCAGGCTCAGGTCCTGCCTGTAATCCTTGGGAAGAGCCTTTAAAACCCAGGAAGAGGTGATGAAGGGAGGTGCTGGTGTCCCCAGAAGGTAGAAGGTGCTGGTGCTGGCATGTGGAGGGAGGTGTTGGATGCTGCTGGGAGTGTGTGTCTGTGTCTGGCTCTGCTTCCCAAGGGCTGGGGCTGTTGGTTTTGATGCAGTTTCTCTTCTAGGGCTTTCTCATGGTCAAAACATGAAGGAAGAGGAGGGGCTGGCTGAAAGGGGATGGTGCTCACTGGTCCCTGTTTGGAGAGGGGTGCTGGGATACATTGCCTGCCTTCCACTGGCACCACCAGCTGCCTTCTGTAGGCTTCAGATGGAGGAGGGTTGCTCCTTACCGAGGTGGTTCTGCCTCTGCCACCCTGCCCAGGGGCTCTGCAGACCCCTGGAGATGTTTGCACTGCCTGGCTGCTGCTCTTTGCACCGCAGGAGGAATAGCAGAGCCTTTGTGTTGCAGCAAGGGATGGAGCCCGGGGGGCATTGGTGCAGGGTGGAAGTGCCACTGGGACCTGTGTGCTGCAGGGGGGAAGCCCAAGTGCCACCAAGCATCTGCTCAGAGTTAATGGAGCAGCCAGGCTTTCTGGAGAGTGGAGCAGGGAAAGGGCTTGGCTTTGCAGGGAGAGATGTTACTGGGCTGTAAGAGGCTTGGGCTGCCTCTCAGGCCTTTGGGAATCTGGGGAATTTTCCAAGTAATTTTGATTTGTCTCCACCATTAGGGGGGAGGATTTAATGTCCAGTGATCTGCTGCACCTTGGGAAGGGATGGCAACTCCTAGTGTTATTGTTTTCCTCAGCAAACTCTTCCTTCCTCCCTACCCCAGCCCCAGACAAAGGCTCAGCCCCAGCTGCTTCAGCTCTTCTGGTTTTGTGTGGAGCAGCTGGAATGCAGAGTGCACCCTGCCAGCTGCCAGCCAGCAGATATTGGCCATGGGGAGAGTGCTGTGGGGCTCAGAGCAGCCAAGAGGAATTTGGAGCCTCACTTGTGACCTGCTCCTGCCTGGCCTCAGGGTGCTGCTGCCCCATGGGTGCAGTTCTGCTGGAGGTGATAGAAACAGCTCAGGGGCAGAGCAAAGCTTGAGAAATCAGAGCCTTGGAGGCTTTCCTTCCTCTGCCTTGTTCCCCTGCATGTCAACACCAAACAGTTTTTCCAGAGAGCTGGCAAGTGGCAGTTAATCATAGATTTTAATAAGCCTATTGTGCATCTGTGCTTGGCACTGTCTCTCCTTCCCTTCTCCCACTCCTCAGCGCTGGGAGCTGACAAATGTGTAGCAGGGAAGCTGCTAACTCATCCCTTGCAAGTTGAAGCTGAAGGAGCAGCCCCTGGAGGGGCCAGCATGGCACTTGCCTTGCTGTGGGAGCCCAGAGAGCTCTCCCTCACCTGCTGGCAGGTCCAGGTCCATTCTTGGTGACAGAGATTTATTGCAAGGATTTGAGGGGGAAATCAGTGGGGAAAAGGATGGAGGAAGATTTTGGAGCTGTGAATTGTTTCCCTTCCAACACCTTCAGCCAAGGGAAGCTCCAGATTCCCAGGAGTGTCTTTGCTCCAGCAGGGGGAAAGGAGGAGATGCTGCCCAGGAGAGCATGCCTCTGCCATGGGTACTGGCCCCAAGCCCATCTCTGCCCTGGTGCTGTGAGACTGGGCTGGAGGGGAAGGTTTGCAGCTGAGCTGAGACTGAAATGGGTCTGGGGCTGCCTGAGAGGTTGCATGAGCTCCTGACTTTGCCCAAGGCAGAGTTATGCAGCCACAGCCTCAGCCCTGCAGCCTGCTTGAGCCCATTGAAGTTTGGAAGCATTTGAGAGCTGTAGGAGGGAGGCAGGGCTAAGCCAGGCCTAATTGGAGAGAGGTGAAGAGCTAGAGAGCTCCACAGGCTTTGCTTTGAGTTGAGGAGCTGCAGTGAGAGTAACTAGCACGTTGGTGTTTGGGTCCTGCCTGTTGAGTGCAATGGAGCTGAGCTCAGGGCTAATGCAAACAGTTTTCATTAAGAAAGAATCAAAAATAAAAAGCCATTTCACCTGCTGATAAGAAGCCAGTTGGTTTTTTGATCCTCCAGCAGAGCAGTTTAAGCTCTACTCAAAGCCATTTATCTTTTCTCCCCAGCACTGGCTGCAGAGGAGATGACAAATGCAGCAAGGCTGCACATGTGTAATTAAACTTTTGGCAGGATCTTGGCCCTGCAGCTTGACTAAGAAATTCAATAATGATCAATTGAGGAGAGTATGGAGAGGACTTTCCTTTTGTGCCCAAGATTCAGCAGGATGTTCTGTGGGCCAGAGAATTCTTGGCCCCAGAGCAGCCTTGGCACCAATCCTCCTGGCGAGGGCCCTGGTCTGGCTGTGTCAGCTCTCCTCTCCAAACCACCCCTGCTCCTGCTCTTATCTCTACTCCAATTTGCTTCTTGAGGCTTTTCTGACTTCCAGCCAAGCCATAATTACTGGTTTGTTCCCCTCAGCCTGCTCAAGAGGCAGCTTTTCAAGCTGGGAGCACTCTGGGTGCTGCCTTTTTGTGTTGTGAGAGCCCCAGCAGTCTCCTCCCCCCTTGTGCCTGCTGCTCTGAGCTCCTCCACTGCCAGCAGCCAGCTTTTGGGCTTGGCTTTTGGTTCTCATCTTTGCCAACAGCAACTGGAGGTAAAACATGGCTTGACCCCTGTGCACTTTGGGTGTTTGTGACCCTGCTGGGAAGATGGTGCTGGGGTTTAGCTCCCTGGGTGGTGCTGTAGCTCCTTGGTGGCATCTGCTTCTCTGGAGTCAGCAGCTGCCTTTTGGTTCTAAGCACAGTCTCAGGATGGACTGGAGCCAGGCAGAGGTCTGGATCTCATTTAAGACAACACTGAAGTCCCTGACATTCCATTCTGCATTTTCCCTCAGCAGATACCCAAAATGTGCCACAGGCAAAGCTTCCCCAGCAGCCACCACCACCACCTCTGCTGCTGGCATCCAGCCTGCCTTTGTACCTCCCCAAAACTGCCTGGAGAGCTGATGGTGCCCAGGCTGACTGGGGGCTGTGCCTGCTGCTGCCTTTATGGATCACTTAGTGCTCTCTGGAAGGGGAAAAGGCTGGGGGTTTGCCACTTGAATGTAAATGCTCTTCTCTAAATGTCACCTAAACCACTTTTTCCTCCTGCCTGGAAAGCCCTTGGCACTGGAGGGGGTGTCCTGTGCCTCTCTGCAGCCTCACATCACCCTGCTTTGGGTGGGGGTGGTGCTGGGAGCCCGGGGGCAGGATGGGGCTGGTGCTGTGGGACCCTGGTGCAATCCCATGCCATGGGTAGGTGCATGGTGGGCTGGGGCAGGGGCAGCTGAGGATAGACCCCTGTGTGTCTGAGGCCAGGGGGATGCAGGCCAAGCAATTAAAGTAATCCAATGGCCTGGCAGAAGAAGGAGATTCCATCTGGAAGTGGCTTCAGCCCTGGCTGCCCTGCTGCCAGGGCTCTGCTGTGCCAGGGTTCCTGGGGTGAGCTGGACAAGCTGCTTGGCTGGGGCTGCTTCTCCTTGCTCTTGCTTAACACAAATATTTATCTCCATCCCTGTGGGCTGGAAGGAAGCTCTGCCATCAAACATTATTGTCTGGGCTAGGATTTGGGAACAGAAAGTGTCTGGCTCCATAGGGCTGAAGCCAAGGGCAATATTGATCCATGCAGCAGAGTGACAGCAGGGCTGGGCTCTGGGGGGGACAGGAGAGGGATGGTTAGCAGCCCTGGGGGTATCCTCTGGGGGTGCTCCTGTTGCCCAGGAGGTGACAGGAGGGAATCTCCCCAGGGCCACTGCTGGCAGGTGAGGTTTAGTCTTTGCTTTTTCTTTTTGGTACCAAAATACAGGAGATTCCTGGGTTTGTTGTCTGTGTTGTTGAGAGCTTGTTAGGGCCATGGGCTAGGGCCATGGGGGTGAGAGGTTGCTGGTTGGACTTGATCTTGGAGGTCTCTTCTAACCTTCCTGATTCTGTGATCCTGTGGCACTTTTGGGATGCCTTTAGCTGTCCCTTCCTGTGTCACAGGTGGCAGAGTGCTGCTGACATCCCTGCAACCCCCAAGGTCACCTCCTGGGTCACTTCTGCAGGGTCCCTCTCTGCCCTGGGGTTCTTGATTGCCACTGGAAACACACTGGGCAGTGTCAGCCCAGTGCCAGATGGCAGGGGAAGCAACTGGCATCCTCTCCAAATGCTTTCAGACAGCTCCTTACATAGTGTCTGCAGAAAACCAGGCTTGGACTGAGTGGGTCAAGGGACAGGAGAGAGAGAGAGAGAGACATAAATCCAGAGGGAGGGAATTGTGTTGTCTAAATGTCAAATCTTTACTGCAAAGCCAGAGCTGTTGCTATGTGAGGTGGAGGAATTTGTGCTCCTTGGGGTTGTTTTTGACTTCTCTTTGCCTTTTCATGCTGAAGGTGAACAGGGAAGGTCCTGGTGCATGCAGGCTTTGTTCTGGTGCTGGTTCCACCCTTCCCAGCCCTACCTGGGCCTTGGCTTTTGTGGGTTTTAGCTAACAGGTTGAAATGGAGCTGACAGAAATGGTTCTGCTGGGGGCAGAGGGCTGGGAGAGCCTGGGGTTATCCAGTGGTGTCTGAGCAAATGGCAGTGGCAAAGCTTTTGGCAGCAGAACCAATACTCACTAAATGCAGCTCAGGGCACTCATTGGGTGACCAGGGTGGAAGGAAAATGAAGTGTCACAAGGTTTTCCTTCCTCAGCAAAGGCAATGGAGCTGCAGACCTGCCAGGGCTGAGGTTGGAGGGATCATCTCACTGCTCCCCAGCAGCTCTGTCCCAGAATCACACAGAATCCCAGCATGGTTGGGGTTGGAAGGGACCTCTGGGGATCATCTAGTGCAGGGGCACCTACAGCAGCTTGCCCAGGGTCACCTCCAGCTGCCTTGGGAATCTCTCCCCAGAAGGAGACTCCACAGCCTCCCTGGGCAGCCTGAGCCAGGGCTCCAACAGCCTCACAGCAGAGAGGTTTTTCCTCCTCATCCTCACCAGCCCCAGTGCTTGTTCTGGCCCAATCTGACCTTTGCAGGCAGGTGTTAGCCCAGGGGTGATGCTGGGGAGCCATGTGGGGCTGGGAGTGTCTCCCAGGAGGGTGAATTTCTGTCTCAGGGTCTCCCTGGCCCCTGGGTTCTGCAGTCTGCATGAGGGGAAACCTCCTCCCTCTTCCCCTAATCTGCAATGAAGGGGAAGGGGAGACAACCCACACCCCTTCAGCCCTGCTTTGGCCAGGGTTTTTCCTTCTCTCTGCTCTTTCCTTCTGGGAGGGGAGGCAGGAGATGCCCAGCTCTCCCTCTCCCACCTGACCTGGCTGTTTGTGCACCCCCAGATAAAGGTGAGAACGGGGAGCCCTACCAGAGGAGGAAGGTCCTGGGGAGCAGCCTGCCAGAGAGCCCCCCAGCATTGCCTGTGCCCAGGGAGGGGACCCCAACAGCCAGCAGCAGCAGCTGGAGGAGGATTATGCTGATGATCCTTGCTATAACCATCCACAACATCCCAGGTAAGTCCTGTCCCTCTGCCCCCTCCAGGCTCTGGCTTCTCTGCCCCCTCCAGGCTCTGGCTTCTCTGCCCCCTCCAGGCTCTGGCTTCTCCCCCCCAGGCTCTGCCTGTCCCAGCTCCCTCTCTGCAGAGCTCCTCTCCAGCCCACAGGCCACTTCTGTGCCTTGACACTGCTCTAGTCTTGTGGCAACAGCAGCAGAAGTTTCCTCTTTCCCCCTTTCCCCCTTTTCCCAGTGCTGGGTAGGTAACTGGGATGCCCTCCTTCAGCTCCCTGTCTTGCCAGGGGAGGCAGGTGCCTGGCAGATGAGGCCAGGAGAGACCTTTACATCAGCTTTACACAGGGGGGAACATTTGTACCCAGAGAAGCATAATTGGATTTTTTTCAGCCTTCAAAGGAAGTGTCAAGGAGCCAGGGTGAGGAGCTGGGCTGTGTGTGTTCTCCTCAGCTCTGCCAGCTGGAAACTCCTGTCTCTGACACCAGCAAAAACCCAAAATCCAAAGGAAGGTTTGTAAAGGAATGGCCAAAGCATTCACCTGGAGCAGTGGGTTAATGAGAACACAGCCCTGGCTGCCACAGAGATGCCAGTCCAACCTTTCAGTGCTCCTACAGGAGCACAGAGCCAGCCCTGGACCATGGCAGAGGCTCAGAAATTCTCTCTTGCATCTTAAAGGTCACAATATGAAAGCTTCCTAGCCAGAGAGGGGTGTGAGAGCAGTGGCCTGGGGGTGGTTCTGCTGCTTAGCTCTTCCCTGGAGGCTCAACTCAGTGTGTGGGGGGGGCTCTGGGTCATGGTGGGGGTGTCCCTGCCAAGCCCTGCCCCCCAGAGTCCTCTCTCAGCCTCCTCTTCTGCAGGCTAACACCTTTGTAGCTCTCACTGGGCTCTCTCCAGGAGCTCCACATGAGCAGCCCCCCAGCTCCATTTCCAGCTGATGGCTGCTTTTCCAGCAGCCCCCCAGGGCTGTTTTGGGGCTGGGTGGGTGGCAGTGCCTCTTTGTGCCCACAGCATCCAACACCCTCCTTTCCCTGGGGATTTATCCAGAGTCATCCAGAGGCTGGACCTGAGCCTGCACCTGCTGTGGGTGCTCCCAGAGCCCTGCCTGAGGGTAACAGGATGCCAGCACTGATTGCACCCTAATAAATGATTCAGGTTGTGATGAAAGCAGGAGCCTGTGGCCTGCCCAGCTCATTCCCAGGCTCTCTGGGCTTTCTTGCACGAAGCAGATGCTGGTCCAGGCTCTCAGGAAGCAGCAGGATGGGGCTGGGCTGGGCTGGGCTGGGCTTGGCCTTCACCAAAGTCCTTTTCCTTTCCTAGCAGAGTCTGGGCAGTGCTGGTGGCACTTCCCTGAGGTGTTGCAGCACAGGGTTTGGAAACACTGTCATTCTCCACCTCAATTAGCATCCCTGCAGGAGGAAAGGCTGGCACTATAATTAGCCCAGGCTCCTGCAGAGTAATGACTCCTCTCTTAGCGTGGGGAGGGGGAGAGGTGGGAGGTGCTGAGCTGCCAAGCTGGGGCTGCTCAGCACCTTGCCATGGCTGCTGGCTCCCCTGGCTCCTGGGGCTTGCAGAATCCCTCAGGGCTCACCTCAGCAGGACCTGGTTCTGGGAGCACAGCTGGAGCTTGCTCTGCTTCCCTTCCATGCCCAAGGCACTTGTCCCCAGAGGTGGCACAGGTGGTTCCCAAAGGTTTCCTCTCCTACCTTCATCTTTCTGAAGCTTCCTAGTGGGGACAGACTTTTGAGCAGGGTCTGTTGGGACAGGCCAAGGGCTGGTGGTTTGACACTAACAGGGGAGAGATTGAGAGAAGGAAGAAATGTCTCACACTGAGGGTGGTGAGAGCCTGGCCCAGGCTGCCCAGAGAGGTGGGAGATGTCCCAGCCCTGGAACCATCCCAGCTCAGGTTGTTTGGGGCTCTGAGGAACCTGCTCTAGCTGCAGATGTCCCTGCTGGCTGCAGGGGTTGGACTAGATGACCCCCAGAGGTCCCTTCCAGCTGCTCCTCAGCTGGGGCTGGCAGTGTAAGGAGTCAATGGCTAAGGAGAGAGGAGATGCTGAACTGCAGCCTGCTTCTGACAATTAATATTCCTGTATGCTGGGTTTAGTGGGACATTAATTATGTATTTAATCAAGCCTTGTTTGTTCTGGTTTATCTCTGTACCTTGGGTGGCTGTTATGCTGAAGACTTCAGCTTAATTAAAATGTTGCTGCTGTATCACAACTAACAATTAGTCAGGTGTGAGCTGAGCTGCCTTTCTCTTTGGGCTAATTTAGGAGGAGCTTGTGGGGTTGGGGGTCCTCTGCTGGGCTCCTCAGGGAGCTCCTGGAGGGTTCTGCTCTCCTCTTGAGCTGAGCTGTGCTGGTGTGAGGGCAGGGATGTGGCCCTGCTCTGGGAGATCAGGAGGTTACTGCTGCAGGAGCCCTGGCTGCTGATACAGCTCCAGGCTGGAGGAGAAGACCAAGGCTGTGTTCTGCAGCCACAGGGGTTCTTCATGCAGTGCTTCATGCCCCAGGGCTCTCCCTGGAGTCGTGCTGCTCTCAGGAATGGCACAGGGGCTGCACCTGGCTGGGACCCTCTGGCTTCACCAGGGGTTTTCTGGTGGCAGTGGGCATGGGGCAGGAGTGGCAGGTCTCAGGCTGTGGCCATGCCCTGCCTTGCTTTCCTCTGGCAGCTGGAAAACGTGGCTTTCTCTTCCCCAAAAAGCAGCTCAGCTGCTGGTAAGGACCTGGCTGGGAGCTCACCCCTGTGGGGAGCACAGTGCCCCAGCCCTCCAGCACCCTCAGGAGCATCCCCAGGCACAGCCTCCTCTGCTGCTGTCTCCTGGGGGAGGCAGTGGGGCTGATGCTGGGGCTCCTTGCTGGCAGGCAGGAGGAGGTGATGCTTCCCAACCACCCTCATGTTTCCATGGAAACCTGATTTCTTTCCCCCCCCCTCTTTCCTTTGTGGTTCTTTGGGCCCATTGAGTGGCAGAGCTGGCCTGGGCCCATCCCCAGGAGCTGTCTGGAGAGCTGGAGTCACCTCCCTTGCTCCATCCTAGGAGTGAGCACCTTGCTTGCCCATCCTCAGGGCTCCATGGGTGCTCCCCAGCTCCATTTCTGGGATTTCACCACTAACCAGAGGTGCCTGGGAGGTGGCTGCAGTGCCAGGGGGTCACACTGCAAGGTGGCACTGACATCTCCTCCTCCCCCTCCAATCTCACATGGCTCCACCTGAGGCTTTCTCTGCAGCTGCCAGAAACCCATTAACAAGCTGGAATTGATTATTTTTTAATGAGAAGGAAGAAAGTCAGGCTCAGGGTGGAGTGTGGGAGCTAAATATGGAGCAGGCTCACCCTTGGCAGTGGAGGTGCTGCAGGAGGAGGAGGGGAGGGAGGGGGAAGTGTGGCCATGGGAGGGAGGGGAAAAGGTTTGAGATGGGAATATCCATGATAAGGGCAAGTGAGTGTCCTGTGAAGCTGCCCTTGCCTGGGGGAAGCTCCTCACAGCCACAGGTGACATGGATCAGGGCAGAGGGCAGTGAGAGGCACTGGCTGCCCTGTGCTGTGCCATGGGGCACTGGCTTTTGGGCACCCTCCTTCTCTGCTTGTCCAAGAGGAAGAGATTTAGCCCCAAAATGAGTAGCTGGGGTTCTGGCCAGTGCTTGGAGTGGGGATGAGACAATGCCCAGGAGAAGGAACAGCCCAGGGCCAGTGTGGAGGAGAAGGTGCAGGAGTTATGGTGCTGGTGTCCTGCTTGTGTCTCCTGTCCCCAGGGGGGTTGTGAGGTCTCTGGGCAGCCTCACACCAAGGCATGACCAGTCCTTTATTAACAGAACCCTTCAGGTTGGAGGAGACCTCTAAGACCCCTAAGTCCAACCATCAACCTATCACCACCTCTAAACCTTGTCCCTAAGGACCACAGCTATAGGGTTTTCCTCCCCCTGGGGATGGATCTGGCCCAGGCACCTCCTGCCCATGCCTGTGGCAGCTCTGCAGCCCCTCTGCACCCCTAGGGAAGGAGCAGAGCTTGGCAGCAAGTGGTGGAGCTGGTCCTCAGCTGATGGTGGCTTTGAGGATGCTGAAGAAGAGGATGTGGAGAGAACAGGGTGAGATTGTGGCTGTGGATGGCTGCAGCATCACAGAGGTTGCATACTGTGCTGTCAGATTGGTGTTTTCTTTTGAGAGGGAATCATTTCCAGGCTGGTTACTTTGTCATTAGCAAAATTTGATTGAATTGGTTCTCCTGGGGCAGGTTCTCCCCTGCATTCAGCCTCCCAGGAGGAGGCTGGAGCACTGGGTGTGATATTGCATCCCCATCCTAAACTGGAAGGGTTATTGAGATGAATGTTCTCAGGCTGGTAACAGTGATGAAGGCTTTGTTGGTTTGGGGTTTGTGTTTTGGGTTAGTCTCTGGAAAAGGAGCCTCTGTTAACAATTGTTGACTTTAATAAGTGTTTGGTACCCACTGGGGTTCAGCAGAGCATGAGGCTAAGGAGCCACTTAGCTGTGCCAATTAATCCCTGCCTCATCTGGGTGATGACTGCTGCTGAAATGACAGCAGAGCTCCTGCTGCTAGTTGCTTCCCTTGATGGTTCATCTTGGGTGCCTCTTGGAGCAGCTTTTGAGCTCTGCTGAAAGGATTCCTTGTGCTAGGAAGAAAAAGGAGGAGGAAAAGGTTTGTGTGCAGCTTGGATTTCAGAGGAGAGAGTTCCTGTGGGACTCCAGCTGGAATATTGCATCCAGCTCTGGAGCCCCTGTTCCTAGGGGGAGATGGGGGTGCTGGAGTGAGCCCAGAGAAGGGCCAGGAGAATGAGCAGAGGACTGGAGCACCTCTGCTGAGAGGACAGGCTGGGAGAGTTGGGGTTGTTCAGTCTGGAGAAGAGAAGGCTCCCAGGAGACCTTCTGGTGGCCTTCCAGGATCTGAAGAGGGCTACAGGAAAGCTGGGGAGGGACTTTAGGAGGTCAGGGAGTGATAGGACTAGGGGGAATGGATGTAAGCTAGAGGAGGGGAGATTTAGAGTGGATCTTAGGGTGGGGAGACACTGGCACAGGTTGCCAGAGAGGCTGGGGAAGCTCCAGCCCTGGAAGCTTTGAAGGCCAGGCTGGCTGGGGCTGTGGGCAACCTGCTCTAGTGGGAGGTGTCCCTGGCAGGCAGGGGTTTGGAACTAGATGATCTTCAGGTCCCTTCCAACCCTTCTGTGGTTCTAAAGGGAAGCTGTGGGTAAGGGAAGGTGTCCACATGTGTGGGGAGCATGTGAGGCAGCAACCTGATGGAGCTGAAGTGCTGCAGGGAGTCAGGGGGAGGCCAGGGGAGTGCTGGCCCTGGGAGCATCTCAGCCTCTGCTGGTGACTCTCAAGGGTGGAAGGGATTCACATGGAGCACTCAGGGGCTTTGCACAACGTTTTCTGCTCTGGGGAGGAAAAGCCAAGCAGGGACCTGGCTCTGAGATCCTGCAGCTCATCACAGCTCCAGTCAGAGTCCCAGAGGGAGCCTTCAGGCATGGCTGGGGCAGGCATGGAGCAGGTTGATGTTTGCAGCACTGCTGTGACCTGGTGGCCCAGGGGAGAGGAGGAAAGGTCAGGGCAGATGCATCCCAGCCAGACTGAGCTGGATGTTGGGGGTGAAGCAGAGCCTTGAGCACAGGGATGCCTGCTGTGGGGTGGAGGGAGTGCAGCTCCCTGCCTGCTCTAACCTTTCATTAAGCCTCCTGTTAATTGGTGCCTCATCAGCACATATTTTGACGTCTTTGTCAATTAAGCACCTCACTGGATTGAAAGGACTGGCTCAGAGTCGTTAAGCTGCTGTGTGAGGGGGTGGGAAGGGTTGGGGAGACAGCCCCAGCCATGGGTGATGTTCCCAGCAGCCTGGGGACAGCTCTGCCCTCGTCCCTCTGCTCCAGGCAAGCTGCCACCACGGGATCACAAAGCTCTTAAGGCTGGGAGAGACCTTGCAAAAGGCAAAAGACACTTGAAATAACTTCACAAAGGAGAGGTTTCCTGAGCAGATGTTTCCCCTTGGAAAGCAGAAGGCTCAGTCATGACCAGAGCTCACAGAGTCAGGAAGGCTGGAGGAGACCTCAAAGATCAAGCATCAGCCCAGCACCACCAGGCCACTAAACCATCTCCTTAAAGGTGGAGGCTCAAGAGGCATCCCTGTGGCTCTCCTGGGTGCCTGTGCATGTTGTGTTCCTTGCTGTTTCCCTCTCCTCTGCTTGCACCCCAGCTGTGGGTGCTGTATCCCTGCTGGGGATGGGAATGGTCCTGGCCCCAGGCTCTGTGGCCACCGGTTTGGCTCCCTCAGGACTTCCCTTTGCTCCTCTTGGGCAGACAGAGGCTGAGGCTTTGGCTGCAGGGTGGAAGAGCAGCCAGAGGTGGATGGAATTCCACCTGCTCCATGGGCCCTGCTGGGAGCTTTCCCTCTGCAGCCTGAGGGCTGCCACAGCACCTTTGAAGGAGGGGAGGAAGAGGAGTGTGTGTGTGGGGGGAGAGTCCCGGGGTCTCTAATGCCCCACTGACAGCAGCTCATCCTCCAAAACCTCCTCTGCAGGCAGCCCCTTGGAAAGGCAGCAGGGAGCTGAGTGCCCAGTTACCTCTGCAGCAGCCTTTGGAGGGGGTGGGCAGTGTCCTGGGAGGGGGAAGGGCCACAGAGGTGACCAAAGCCAACTCAACACAGCAGTTCCCAGCAGCTGGAGGGGAAGGCTGCTGCAGTATACATGGGGAAGCTCCTTTGCTTTCTGATCCTCATCAGATCTTGCAGCTCTCTTGCATTAAGCATCAGTGAGCAGTGGCCTGAGAAATCATTTGCCTGCCAGGAATGAAACATGAAGTCTCTGATGGATCCAGGCTGTGCTGGGCTCAGGGTGAGCTGAGCCTCACCCCAGCACAGCTTTGCTCCCTGCTTTTAGCTTGCTTAGCTGGGGAAAGAGTTTTCTTCTCCCAGGAAAAGCATTTCTCTGCTGAAAGGAGCTTTGGGATGCTGGGTAGCTGCCTGAGTTCTCTGGAGCCAGGTAGCCCTGGTGCAAGCAGTGGCTGTTTGCTGCCTCAGCAGCTCCTGCTCAGCCAGCACAGCTCAGGGACAGTTTGCTCCATGGCATCAGGCTCTGGAGAGAGGGGCAGAGAAGTGGAACAGGATGGGATGTAGGTGGGCTGGCTGCTGCAGGGTAACCCAGGAGGTGGCACTCAGGGAATTGCCTTGTGCTACCCAAATCCTGCTTTGTTTCCTGGACACAAGCCCTCAAGTGTGACCCCAGGCTTCTCCTGGGCTGGTTGTTTCCCCATTGCTGTTACCTTGAGTCACTCACAGTCACTTTCTCACATCCTTCCAGGCTTGCTCTAGGCAGCTGGAGCTTGCTGCTCCCTTCCAGACCCCTTCAGCTCAGCTGGGTTGCCCCAGCTGGGTTCTCTGGTCTAAATACCTCATGCTGGAGGCTTTTTGCAGACAAAGCTCCTGGGAAATTGGTCGGGCTCCCCCTCCCCTCAGGGTAAGGCATCTGATAACCCACTGGGGGATTCCAGTCCCCTTTGAATGGCACACAGCAAACATGGCTTGGGGTGTTATTTGGGTGTCCAAGGTGCTGTTAAAGCACCAGTGAGTTGGGGATTTCAGCTCTTTGCTTTGCCAGGTGAGGGCTGCTTTGCCCTTGCCATCCTCTGCTGGCTTTCATCACCTCTTGCCTAACCTTGCTGGAATCTGTGAGCCCCTGGAGAGCCTGGAGCCACCATCCCTCCTTGTCTTTGGAGATCACAGTGACAGAGTGGAGCTGTCTGGGCATGCTGGAAGCTTTAGAGAGGTTTCACCTCCTTTCAGCTGAGTGGATGCATGCCATGGGCCTCAGCTGCTGCTGGGTCAGAGCTTTATCATTCCCCTGCCCTTGGCACTGGGGAGGCTGCACCTCAGACCCTGGGACCAGTTTGGGCTCCCTCAGATGCAAAGGGAAGGAAAGTTAGGAAGTTAGGAAAGGGAAACCCCAAACCTCAGCCTCTCTAAACTGACTTTAGCCTCCTGCTTGCTAGCCTTAGAATGGTGGCTCCTGGAAAACATGAGAACCACTGGAATCTGGCAATGTCTGCACTGTTCCTTCTGCAGGCATGGCAAAGTGATGGCACCTAGAGGGAGCTGGGGCTTAGCCTGGGGCAGGGGGGAGAGGAAGGCTGTGGAGTTTGAGCAGTGATGACAGGGATGTGCCTCAGCTCTCCTGGAAATACAAACCTCATCAGAGCAAGATTAATTCCCCACCAGGAGCTTAACAGCTCTTCAGAGAGCAGATGAATAATTGATGAGATGTTGGCATCCGTGGTACCTTCCTGAAGGAAGTCTCTTCATTTGCTGGCCCAGGAGAATTAGCTTCATTAACCCTCCCAGGGGGAGCCCATGGCACTCCTGGCTCTGGCACTGCTGCTGCCAGGCTCCAGGAGCTGCTGAGGGGCAGGAGGTGGCAGCTTTGGAGGTGAAACATGGCTTAGGTTGGGACCAAGCTGCCCAGGGAGGTGCTGGAGTCTCCATCTCTGGAGACATTCCAACCCCCCCTGGGGTTGATCCTGTGCAGCCTGCTGGAGGTGAGGCTGCCCTGCCAGGGGGGGTCAGGCTGGGTGCTCTCAGAGGTCCCTTCCAACCCCTAACAGCCTGGGGTGCTGTGGGAAGCACTGAGGCACATGCAGTGCAGAGATCAGGCTCTCTGCCCTCCCTGCTGCCATAACCCATCCCAGCCTGCCTGGCATTAGCAGCAGGAGGCTCTGCAGGGGCTGGAGGGCAACCAGCCTGCTTATTGCTTTTTAGTTGGAGGTTTTGAAGCTGCTTTTTGTTTCCCCTTGTTCTCAGAGGAAAAGATGCCTCTGGAAGGCACAGTGCCAGCTGAGAGGTCTGCAGCTGATCCCTGGGTTAGCAGAGGATTAGGCTGATCCCTGGGTGATGCCTTATCAGGAGAGCAAGTCTTGGATTGTAATGCCAAGGAAGCCCAAGAGAGGCAAAATCCCTTTCTTTAGGTTAAATAGAAACATTTTCTTGACAGCAGCTGAGATTGGTCATGGGTTTGGGGTTGGTTTTGTTCTCTCCTTGTGAGAACTCTGTGAAGAGCTGGGGAATTCACAGCCCAGCCTGGTGCCTTTACCATGTGAGCTCTGACAGGGTGGTGTGGACCTTCCAGCTCCTCCACCTCCATCCCTGGGTGCAAGGGAGGCTGCCAACTGCTTCACCAACTGAAATGGTTTAGAAGGGATAGCAGGGAACATTTCTTCCCTGCAAGAGTTGTTAGGCATTGGCCCAGGCTGCCCAGGGCAGTGGTGGAGTCACCATCCCTGGAGGGGTTGAAAAGCCCTGGAGATGTGGTGCTTAGGGCCATGGTTTGGTGGCATGGGGGTGACAGGTTGCTGGTTGGATCTGATGATCTTAGAGGTCTCTTCCACCCTTCAAGACTCTCAGTCTGGGTTTGCCTGGCTGGGAGCCTCCCTCAGAGCTCTGGGGTCAGCAGCCCATTGCCTCCTTCCTGACCCTACTCATCCTGCCCCAGCTCCTGTGTCCTCTCCAGGGAAGAGTGGGCTTGGACAAGCCCATGGCCACAGGCTGCTGTGTCTCCTCCTCCTCTCCACCCCAGTGAGCATCTCCTCTGTGCTGCAGCTTTCACCAGCAGCTGCTTCTCCCTCTCCAGATCAGCAGTTCCCTCCCCACCATCTGCTGCTTTCCCTGTCACTGGGGTTTGTGCTTCCCTCACTTGTGCTGCTGCCCTCCCCAGGCCAGGACACTTGCTGTCCAGTGGGGAGCTCCTGCTGGGGTTTCCCTCTCTGCCAAAGCTCTTTTAGCTCTTCAGACAAATAAGCACCTTCTGTCCTTTGGGTTTGGGCTCTCTGAGCAAGTCTGGCTTCAGAAGGAATCTTTGGGAAGGGCAGTGCCAGAGCTCTTTTCACAAGAGCTTTGCACGAGGGTTTGATCCCTCCCAGCTCTGCTGTGTGCCTCTGGCTCTTGCTCTAGCTGGAGCTGTGCTATTTTGGGGACAATGTGGGGTGTCCTTACCCCCTAGCCCTGTCTGAGGCTTGGTGGCTGCTGCCTCCATCCTGAGCTGTGGCACAAGCCCTTGGGCAGGGCTCTGAGGAGCTGCCAAGCCTTGGGTTGGTGGTGATCAAGGTACTTGACCCTCCAGGCATCCCTGCTGACCTGAGAAGCAGCTGAGGAGCTGGGGTTGGTTAGTCTGAGGAGGAGGAGGCTCAGGGGAGACCTTAGCTCTGTCTCCAGTGCTCAGCCTGGGCTGGAGGATGCAAATGCTGTGCTTGCCCAAGTTAGAGCAGGGGTTTGTGTTCTGTTTCCAAGGCAACTGGCAACTCAGAAGACCACAACCACACACATGGTCCTCAGCTGCTGAGACCTTGTGCCCCAGTCCCCAAGTAAACGCCTCCCAGTGACATTCCCAAGCTGAGTGCTCAGCTGCAGAGCCCTCCCTGTGCCCTGCTGTGGCTGCCAGAGAGCCCCCAGGCAGCCACCCAGAGCAGCTTTGCTTTCCTCCTTGCAGTGGCTTCCCCCTTTTGCCTTGCTGGGAGAAGAGAGGGACAGCAGAGAGGCTGCAAAACCAGAAATGGGGATTTTGAGAGGGGGAAAAAAAAACCCCAAAGTAGCAATATTTTGATGCTTTCAGGGGGTTTGGGTTGTTTTCCTAGGAGGGATGAGGGAGCTGTGCCAGTGGTGGGAGGGGAAGGAGGTTTGGGTAGGGGCTGGAGGGGAGCAGGGGGAGGCTGGAGCAGTGACCCCAGAGGAGGCAGGGGTGAATCCCAGCTCTCCTGCAGCCACTGCCCTCCTGGGATGTCTCCTTGGTTGGTTTTCTGGGGGGGTTTTGGGAGGAACTGTCACTTACAGTTATTTGCTGAGCCATACTCTGAACTAATCTGCAAGCTGGGACTTTTCTCCTCCAGTTGGAGTTTCCCTCTGCTTTGGAGACTCTAGATGTGCTGTGCTGCTGCATGCTGGGCATGGGGAGACCAGAAACTGAGGGGGTGACATTGCAGGGAGCCTGGGCCTGGCTTAGCACAGCTCCCAGGGACTTGATGGCAGAAGTTGGGGTTTGGTTCTTCTGCAGCTCCCCCTCCATGGCTCCAGTTTCTCTGACCTTGCAGAGGCAGCTTTCTGCAGAGAGGTTTACTGATCCTGAGCCTTTGGGAACAGGCTTGGGTGTTTTGCAGTGCTGTTGCCCCTTCCTAAAGCAGCATTGCAGCTGGTGAGGGTCAGGAGCTTCTCCTCTCCATGCTCTCAAAGGCTGAGACCTCTCCTCTTCTGTGCTGGCTTCAGGAGAAGCTTCTGGTTTGGGTTGCTGGTGGAGAAGTGCCCTGAGCAGCATGGCAGGCTCTTGCCTTGAGATGAGATGAAGGAGAGAAGGGTAACAGCCTGACCTGGGTCCCTGCCCTGCTGCCCAAGCCACCCCTTGCCCTGGGGGAGCACAGGAGGAGGGATGCTCTCAGGGCTCTTGGAAGGTTTGACCTTACTGTGGTCTTTTCTTTTCTGTCCTTCCTGTTCCAGAGGGTCTGGCAGTGGGAGTTGGATTTGGGGCTATTGGAAAATCCACATCTGCAACCTTCCAAAGTGCCAGGTAAGCCATCAGCCAGCTCCAGCTCTGTGTGCCTCAGGTTCTGTGCTCACCTTTGTCTCCCTGCCTGTCCCACACTGCTGCTGAGCCAGGGTGGTTGGAGATGCATTGACTGAAACTTGTCTGGAAGCCCAGGTGTGGCTAGAAGGAGCAGAAGGAATCCCTAGTGCTGTTGCAGTGTCCTAGTGGTTGTGCTTGTGCTCAGCTGAGGTTTTTCCATGCATGCCCAAGGGGTAGCAGCAGCTGCCAGAGCTGGTGGCAAGCATGCAGGGGCTTTGCTTGCTCTCTCTGCCCAGCAGGGCCACCAGACACTCTGACTGGTGGGGATCAAGGTACTGGAACCTCCAGGCATCCCTGCTCACCTGAGGAGCAGTGAGGGAACTGGGGTTGGTTAGGCTGAGGAAGAGGAGGCTCAGGGGAGACCTTAGCTCTCTCTACAACTACCTGAAGGAGGTTGGAGCCAGGTGGGGCTTGGTCTCTTCTCCTGGGTTAGCAGGGAGAGGACAAGAGGAAATGGCCTCAAGTTGCACCAGGGGAGGTTTAGATTGGGTAGCAGGAAACATTTCTTCCCTGCAAGAGTTGTCAGGCATTGGCCCAGGCTGCCCAGGGCAGTGGTGGAGTCCCCATCCCTGGAGGGGCTGAAAACCCCTAGAGATGTGGTGCTTAGGGCCATGGTTTGGTGACAGGTTGATGTTGGACTTGCTGATCCTAGAGATCTCTTCCAACCTTCGTGATCCTGGGGTTGCTGAAGAGACCAGAGAAAGGAAGAAGCCTGGTGTGGAGCAGGAGCTAGAGAAGCTCTGCAAGAGCTGCTGGCACCTCTTGGTGGCTGGCTGGCAAACAGCAGCCTCCTGCCGAGCCTCAGCAGCAAGCTGTTACCTGAATGCTTTTGTTTCTGCCTTTGAATTTCGCTCTCGAGGCCCCTGGCACATCCCAGCCCCTCCCATGCTGCTGTCTGTGTGCCCTGGGGACAGGCAGCATGGTCAGTCCAGCAGGAGCCTGCCCAGCTCCTGGGTGGAGGTGCCATGAAGGAGCAAGGCTGATGGTTTGGAACTGAAAGAGGGAGATTTAGACTGGAGAGAAGGAAGAAATGTTTCATACTGAGGGTGGTGAGAGCCTGTGCCAGGCTGCCCAGAGAGGTGGGAGATGTCCTATCCCTGGAACCATCCCAGCTCAGGTTGTTTGGGGCTCTGAGGAACCTGCTGTAGCTGCAAATGTCCCTGCTAGCTGCAGGAGGGTTGGACTAGATGACTTTAAAAGGTCCCTTCCAACCTAAACCATTCCATGACTGTATCTCAGCTGCCTCATTCCTGCCAGAGGACCTGTGGCACCCCAGGGCTGGGGTTGGAGCCCTCCAGCTTGTCCAGCCCTTTCTCTGCCTAGACACAAGCTGCCCTTCAAAGACAGAAGCAAATCCTTCTGTCCCCAGTGACCTGTTAGATCCCTGGCTGAGGTCCCACCCTGCCAGCATGGGGCTGGCTCTGGGCACACTGCCCCAGGCCCCTGGATGGCAGCAGGTGCCAGGCAGATGGGTGGTGAGCAAAGCAGGGTCCATCAGCTCTAGACCCTGCCTTTCTCTAACCTTTGGATATAAAAGGCTCCAGAGATGCTTGAACAAAAGGCCTTGGTGGTTTTCTTTCCCCTCAGCTGCTCAGTAGAAGCTAAGAAGCCCAGCAGCAGCTGGGTCTTTCTCTGGGCTCACAGCAGCATTAATCATGGTAGATGAGGGGTGGGGTGTGTGTGTGTGCCACCAAAATACCAATGCAGCTGTCATCAGCTGTGAAAGGAGGCAAAATAACTTCACTGCCATCCATCTGCCTGTCCCTGGCATCTGCAGGCAGCCCCAAAACCACTCGGGGGAGCTGGGAAGCTCTTTGGAAAGAGCCAAGAGTTAACCTTTTTGTGTGGCTAATTTGTGTTGTGTAGGCTTAGAGAAATAGCAGTGAGCTGATGGGAGCTGCCACCAGAAACAGAGCTAACTCTTGGGACACGTCCCAGGGGCAAATTGCTCCTTGGCCAACCTCAGCTCTTCAGGACATGACAGTCTCCTTCTCCTCTCTCTCCTCCTCGTTCTCCTCCCTCTCCTCCTTGTTCCTCCTCCTCCTCTTCTCTCCTCCTCCTTCTGGCCATTACTTGGCACTAGCATTTGCATCCAACACACCATGACTCAGTTTCTCCTCCTCCATTCAGCTCCTCCATCCAGCCTGGAGCAGCTCACTGGTGCCTGCCAGGCTCCTGCCTGCACTCGTCTGTGTTTCTTTGCTGCCCTCGGGTGTGCAGGCTCCGTTCCTGCGATCTCTGCACCTCCCTCCCTCCCTTCTGCCTCTGCCGGGGCTCACCCTTGGCTTGCAGCCTCTCTTGGGACTTCTTTCGGTTAGAGCTTGTGGGGTGGGATGGGGAACTCACTTTATTTAACCTGTTGAGGGATGCCAGTGAAATGCAGTCCTGTGCCCGGGGAGGGGAGGTCTCAGCAGTGAGCTTGGATCTTCACTTCTGTGCCCACACGGCTACCAGTGCTCCTTCAGCCAGGCAACACGCTGGAGCCTTTTGCAGAGAGGTGATGTAGGGTTTATGGCAGTTTAGATGAAGCTTAGGATGACCTAATGTCTGCTTTAGGGTGTTGCCCTGAGGGGCTTGAACTGCTGCTCAACCTTGGGCAGGAGCATCCATCCCTCCCTCCCTGCGGAGCATCCCTCTGCCTCCTGCTCCCTGCCTCCTGCTCCCTGCCCCGGAGCCTCCCTCTGCCCCTGCCGCGGCACTGCTGTTCACCTGCCAGCTCCTTCCAAGTCTAAGAAAGATGAGGAATTGCCATGGGCTGGAGGTAATGGCTCAGGACAGAGCTACTGCAGTGACAGAAGAGGAACAAGACCCAGAGTGAGCGTGTGCCTGGGCCGGAGGAGCCGTTCCTGGGCTGGAGGAGCCATGCCCCTGCAGAGGAGCGGTGCCTGGGCTGGGCTGTGCAGTGAGTCCTCTCCAGATGTGGAGCAGGGAAGCAGGAGCTGCTCCTGGCTGCTCTCCAGGCAGGAAGGTAAAGAGAAGGGCAGCCATGTCTTCCAAAAGCTGGGTGACCTCCCCCTCTTTGCAGACTGGAGCAGGAGAAGGAAACCCTCTCCGCCTTGTGTGGCTGATTTAAGAGGAACCAGATGGGCTGGGAGCTGCTGAGCCGAAGGCAGGCTGCAGGCAGGGCTGCCCAACGCTGCTTTGCTTGTGTCGGTGCCTTCCCTGAGGCTGGCTGTGGGGAGAGAGAGGCCAGGGCAGGTCCGTGCACCATGGAGCGGCTGTTGGGTTGATCTCCCTCTCTTCAAGTCCCTACTGTGTATTTCAGAGGGCAAAAGCACCCTGGGATGACCCCGAGCCCCTCATCCCCTGGGGGTTATGGCTGTGATGGGCAGCTGGAGGTGGGTGGGTGCCCGTCCCTGGTCGCTGCTCCTCTCCCAGCTGACACTAGGTGGTAACTAACATCCACGTTTCCATCAGCCTGTTCTTGGCAGGTTTGGGCTGGATCCATGCTCCTGCATCCCTGTAGGGCAAACCCTGGAGATAACAGCACTCCCCCGGGTGGTTTTTCCCCTGGCAGAGCTGCTCCTTTGGGTGCCAGAGGATGTTCAGACAAGTGGAACTGATACCGAGGGAGAGGCAGTCAATTCCTCTGAGCAGGTGAAATCTCTGGAGGACTCCAAGTGTCAGAAAGGAGGGGAAATGTTTTGTGAAGCCCTGGGTGGTCTGGGCACTGCTGGTACAAATAGAGAGGTTAGTGCAGGAGAGTTTTTGGCAAAGCTCTGCCTTAGGATGAAGCTGAGTCTGTTTTGGGCTGTGGGGTATCCTGGGGATGGTAGGAGCTTCCCCTGTGTGGCTGAGGAGTGGCTCTCAGGGTTCCCATGGAGGAGGAGCCCGTGGCAGGAGAACCCTTTGCTGTCTCCCCACTGTGGCTCTCACCCCCTCAGCACCCTCTTTTCCTGGGACTCTCCTGGGTGAGGTGGCCCTGCACCCACTGAGCCTTCCTCACCTAACCTCCAAGCTCCTCAGGACAGGGACAGATTCCTTCTCCCCTTCAGCACCACCCAAATCCCACCAAAGCCTTTGTTGCACCTTCTTCTACAGGTCACCTTCTGCCCAAGACCTGAGCCCTGCTCACTGTGGATGCAGGGCAGGGCAAGATGCATGTGTGTGTGGCTGTGAAGCTTCACTTGGGCTTAAAGCTCAACTTGCAAAGTGCTTTTGGTGCTGGTGGAGCATCCCAGCAGAGCTCCCCCCAGCATCCCACCTGCCCTGGCTGTCTCCTGAATGAAAGCTGCTCTTCAGGGCAGCTGGGGAGTGAGTGTGAGTGTTGTGGAAGGGATGGAAACAGAGAATATTTTTCTTTTCTCTCTCCCTGAAGATGATGGTGATGTTTCCTCCACCCCAGCACAATGGTTCCCATTCATTCATTCATTCATCAGCCCTTTTGCTGGTGGGAATGCTGCCCTTGTTTGGAGCTGTTGTGCCCACAGATTGTTTCCTGTCCAGAACAGAGGCTTGCAGTTGACAGGCAGACTCTGACTATGGCTTGGAAAATATTATTTCATGGGCCAGGCTGTGNGAAAACCCTAGGCTTGATTAATGTACAGAGATTGAAACCAGGCAAAAAATGTTAGACTTTGTTTTCTTGGGATGAATGGAGATCATTGTGGGCTGAGGGACAGCAGCAGACACACTCTGAGGGGCTTTTCTCTCCTTCACACACATGCAAGCTCCCTTCTCTTGCTGGTGAAGAGCTCCAGGGTGGAGCTAATGGAGAGGATCTGATGTGGGGTTGAATCTTCACCTCTGGATGGGATGAAGGCTGGAGATGGAAAAAACCCACCTGGTGATGGGAGCTGAGCTGGGGCTGGATGGGGACTTCCACCTCTCCCTGGCATCCCAGACAAAGGCTGCTCCTGCAGCCAGCCTTCCTCCTGCCCAAGGTGCAAAACAAAGGCCCTGGTTACAAAACAAAACTGTTGGAAGTTGCTGCTTGGGCTCCTTTTAATGAGCCTCTCCTGAAGGTAGGTGTTTATTACTGAGGGAGAGTTCACAAGAGGGGTTGGTTTCTCCAGGGTTTTTCTTTTGTGTGCACAGGTGATGCCAGACCTGGGAATGTTTGGGTCTTGTGCTGGTTCCTTCCCTTGGGCAGGGTGTGAGCCCCAGATGGGGAAGTGATGCTGAGAGCAGGGTGTGATGACTTCAGCCCTTGACAAGCATCTGTTGAGGGGTTTTTAGCCAGAGAGACCATAGCTGGTGAAGCAAAACCAAGTGAGAGGCTAAGGGGAGTCACTCCTGGCTTGTGTCTCCTGCTAAGGAGGTTTTACTGGGAGTGACCTTAGGGCTTGGTCACATCTCCTGCTGGAGTGAGCCCAGAGAAGGGCCAGGAGAATGAGCAGAGGACTGGAGCACCTCTGCTACGAGGACAGACTGAGAGAGTTGGGGTTGTTCAGTCTGGAGAAGAGAAGGCTCCCAGGAGACCTTCTGGTGGCCTTCCAGGATCTGCAGGGGGCTACAAGAAAGCTGGGGAGGGGCTGTTTAGGATGTCAGATAGGGCTAGGGCTAGGGGAAATGGATGCAAACTAGAGGAGGGGAGATTTAGATTGGATATTAGGAGGAAGTTCTTCACTGTGAGGGTGATGAGACACTGGAACAGGTTGCCCAGAGAGGCTGGGGAAGCTCCATCCCTGGAAGCTTTGAAGGCCAGGCTGGCTGGGGCTGTGGGCAACCTGCTCTAGTGGGAGGTGTCCCTGGCAGGCAGAGGGGGTTGGAACTAGATGATCTTTCAGGTCCCTTCCAACTCTAGGGTTCTATGGTTCTACGATTCCTGCTGGTTTTGAGGACAGCAGCCTCAGAGAGCTGGAGCTGGCTGAGTCTTGGCCACCTCTGGCCAGGTCCCATGCTCACAGCTCCTGTTCACACTCTTATCTACCTCCCAAAGCCTTTCCTGCTGCATAGCTGAGGTCAAAGCATGGCAAAGAAAGAGAGAAGGGAGCAGGAACACAAGGAGCTCATGAAACACTTCTTTGTGCTTCCCAGCTCCGAGGAGATGTGAACTTTTACCCTGAGCATGAGTCTGACTCATAAATCAAACAGTTCCATACAGAGCTGGGCAGATAAGAATAAAGATGTTCCAAGCCCAGAGGAGTAAATAGTCAGTAGACAATGGAAGCTCTCCCTGTGCTCCAGTGGGAGACCTGTGCCTGCTCTAGCAGCACAACCTCCCCCCCAGGCACCCCTCCACCCCCAGCCACGCTCCCAGCACTTGCCACCCAGCCCAGGTGACCTCAAGGTTCTGGACTTGCTCTTGCTGGTAGCTGCTTACATCAGAGCAGGGCTGGAAGGGGGTGTCTGGGCTTGTGTCCTTCTGCCTGAGCCTCCTCTGGCTTCACTGGGATGGGGAGGAGATGCCCCAGCCCTGGAGGCCATCTGGGCCCAGGCTGGCAGGAGCTGGGGTGGTGACTGTCACTGCTGCTGTGTGTCTTGTGGGGTCACAGAATCTTGGAGGGGTTTGGGTTGGAAGGGAAGAGGCAAGGCAAGGCCCTGGCTCTTTTAGCTGAGTGATGGAACCAGCTCAGGCTTGGGGGTGTGTTTGGAGGCTTCACCCACAGACCTGCTCCCATCCTTGGTGCACAGGAGGTGCCTGGCTGGGGGGGGGTGAGGACTTCTCCATCCTGCTGGCTCCAGCTGAGGTTTGTCTGGGAAGGAGGAGGTGGGTGGCAGACCCATCCTGGGCTGGCCTGGCACTGGGGAGGATTTGTGTTGGGAAAGCTGGAGAATTTCTTGCTCTTCAGCTGAAGTTCACATCCTGGCTGCTGCCATCCAAGGGGAGAGAAGGTCTGCTGCCTCTGAACTTAGCTCATGCACCTCTGGGCTAGCTGAAGGGTAGAATTCCCAACCACTGGAAGTGTTTGCTGTGTGCAGGTGCAGAGCAGTGTGTGTTCAAGGCTGGCAGATGTGACCCAGCCTGGGCAGCACACCCCTTGCAGCTCAACTGAATGGGAAGAGGGTGGGAAGAGGAGTGGAAGTAGCTCCTGAGGAGCAGTGCCCAAAGGGCCAACCTTTGAGGGAGGAGGATTTACTGCTATTGGGCTGTACCTCCCATATTCAGCTCTAGCAGGGACCTGGCACAGGTTTCTCTCTTCCCAGGAGCAGGCATGTTGTCCCTGTCACCTTCCAGCCTGCTCCTGCTTCCTGCTCTCTGGCAGCTCTTCCCCTGCTTTGTTGCCCTAGTTCTTTCCTGCTGCTTTCTCCTCTTCCCTTGGCTTCTTTTTCAGCTCTCCTGCCTCTCTTTGTGCTCTTTGGAAAGCACCTTGCTCCTGGCACAGCTGTTGGCTTCCAGATGGAAACAGGGTGCCTGCTTTTTGGCATTTCAGTCAGGTATCTGGAGGTGGTGCCAGGGGATGCCAGCCTGGTGCTTGCTTTGGTGGTGGAGAGGAAAGCTGAGGGCTCTCAGGCCTGAGGCATCATGAGATGGGCAGCACATGCTGCATCCCCTGCCTGGGGTAGATTCCCACGTTTTTCCATGCATTTCTGTGTCCCCATGGAGAAGAGGGCTGGTGGCTGCACTCACTAGGGGCAGGCAGGGTAAGTTCCTATCCACTTGCTCTTTGGTTTTTGGTAGTGGTTTTGGGCAGTTTGAGATGGGCTTGGGCTCTTCTCCTGGGTCATCAGGGAGAGGACAAGAGGCAGTGGCCTCAAGTTGCCCCAGGGGAGGTTTAGATTGGGTAGCAGGAAACATTTCTTCCCTGCAAGAGTTGTCAGGCATTGGCCCAGGCTGCCCAGGGCAGTGGTGGAGTCACCATCCCTGGAGGGGCTGAAAAGCCCTAGAGATGTGGTGCTTAGGGCCATGGTTTGGTGGCATGGGGGTGAGAGGTTGATGTTGGACTGGATGATCTTGGAGATCTCTTCCCACCTTACTGATCCTGCAGTCCTGTGACTGCTACTGCACTAGCAAAAGGCAAACCTGCAGGAGTAACATCCTCCCAGCTAGATGTGGCCTTTCAATTGCCAAACACCTCCAGCAGCAGAGTCCCCAAGAGCCACCTGTACCCATGGGTGGCTCAGGCTGGTCCAGCAGGCACCTAGGCTGGAGGAGCAGGGGAGGAGAGAGACCTCTGCCACCCTCCTCCTCCCCAGCAGCAGCAGCAGCAGCAGCAGCTCCTCACGTGAGAACCTCCCAGTGAAGCCCAGAGCTAGAGCATGCTGGCAGCTGGGCTTGGAACAGGTAGGGCAGGTCTGGAGAAATGCTGAGGGCTCTGCAGAGAGAGAGGAGAGGGAGGGAGAGGAAGGGAGGCTCCTTCCCACCTGAGAACCTTGATCAAACACCTCGCCAGGTCGCCCCGAGTGGGAGCCGTGATGTAATCTTGGGAACCCCAAACAATCAGCCCTTTCATGGCAGGGATGATAACAATCAAAACAGTATGTAAGGGCCTCTGCCATGCAAGAATACACATGCACATTATACACTGGAGGGGATTGAAAGCCCTAGTGAAAAGGGGCTTGTTAAGAATATGTAGCCCGCTTTCATAATCAGTTGGGAAAAGAATAGGCCCTTGAAAACAAGGCTTTAGGCTTATAGAAGGCTTTCTGTGCCTTGACCTTGCAAATATGCAGAGATGCCAACTGGTTGGGGTTGGTTTTTTCAGGGGGTTGGGGTTTGGCTTTGGTTTGTTGTGTTGGTTTTGTTGGTTTTCATTGAAAGTGAACTTGGAGTCTCCCAGCGTGGTGCCAGAGCAGCTGCCAGGAGAGCTGGGGCTGGGAGGTCCAGCCCTGGCATGCTCCTGGGGGGTGTGGGGTCCTTCTCTCTCACTTGGAGGAGCTGCTTCTCACTGGAGTTCCACCAGGGTGCTGTGGTTTGACCTTCCCTTCCTTCAAAGTGCAGCCCTGGGCTGTGCTGCAGAAGAGAATCAGCCTGGTCCTCAGCCGAGTTCCACCATGGGTTGACCTGCTCTTCCTTCAAGCTGCAGCCCTGGGCTCTGCTGCAGAAGAGAATCAGCCAGCACAAGGGTAGAGCCACCCCAGCACTGCTGGCTCCCTGCAGAACTCATGTGGAGATGGCCCAGGTCCCAGTGTGGCTGCTGTTCTGATGGAGAAGGTCATGGAGGCTGTCACTGTCACTGCTGCCACCTTGCAGCTGGGGAAGCTGAGGCAGAGAGCAGGGAAGGGGAACATGTCTGATGCATCTTGGCTCCTTGGTCTTCAATGCTCCCAAGGACACCTCAATCTCTTGTGTCCCAGTGCAGGGGACACCCAGGTGACATTGCTGTGCTGGTTAGGGCACTGGTGGCAGAGCCACTAGCAGGACACGTGCATCCCCAGGCAGAGTCAGGTGCAGTGTCCCCTGGGGTGCTCCTGCTTTAGACCACTGGGTGTTTGTAGCTTGGGGATGAGCCACAGGTCATCCTCCCTGGCTGCAGGATGTCTTCTAGCTGGCCCTGGCTGACCCATCAGAGCAGATAGCATCTGCTTCTAACACTTCCCTACCAGTTCCTCCCTCTCTTGAGAGACCCTCATGTCTCTACACACCTCACCCTGATGTTTGTCCCTCTCTGGCTCATCTCCCTGTTGTCATCTCCTCCCTGACCCATAGCTTGCTGGGAGAGCACCCAAAGGTTCTGCTCTCTGGGCCAGGCTGCTGCACTCTCTGTGTGCCTCTGGTTTCCACTGTGCTGCTCTGCAGCTGGGGGAAGCCTTCCAAGAATCCCCACCTCTTGCTGGAATAAGGACTCCTTTGTTTGCCTCCCACACAATGCAGCTTTCATTCAGTTCCTTTCTCACCAAGCCTCCTGCCCTCAGCTCCACACCAGAGCTAGGGAGAAGGTGTGAGGTGTGCATGGTCAAGGAGGAGAACAAGGTCCCCTGAGATGGTTTGGGTTCACAGTTGGGGCAGCAGAGGTATCTGGTGTCTCCTTTGCCTTAGCAGCCAAACCTTCTCCTGAGACACTGCTCTGGACAAGCAGCTAGCCCCTGGGGGATGAGGGGAGGGGTTCTTGGTGCAGCCAACCCAGGCAAGGCAAATAGGAAGGTTTCTGTCTTCCTGGTGTCCCCCTTGTCATGAAGCTCTCCTCACCTTGGTGAGGTCAGTGCTCCAAAGGCCCCAAAGTCAAAGGAATGGTCAGGCACAGGTGCAGTGGGAGGAAGCACTGGAGGAAGAAGTGGTTCTAGGAGGGGAGGAGTGTGGTCTAGGGGAGCACAAGACCTCTGCAGGGACAGGGAGGGACTGGAGGCCAGGAGGAGGTGACATGGGAACCTTCTCAGCCTGGCACTAAACCCAGAAGGTCCTTTCTGCCTCATGAAGCAAAGAGGAAATGGCCTCAGGTTGCACCAGGGGAGGTTTAGGTTGGGTAGCAGGAAACATTTCTTCCCTGGAAGAGTTGTCAGGCATTGGCCCAGGCTGCCCAGGGCAGTGGTGGAGTCCCCAGCCCTGGAGGGGCTGAAAAGCCCTGGAGATGTGGTGCTTAGGGCCATGGGTTAGTGGCATGGGGGTGACAGGTTGCTGGTTGGATCTGATGATCTTAGAGGTCTCTTCCACCCTTCCTGACCCTGTGATTGTGTGTGTGGGAGAGAGAGGAGGAGGGGAGCAGGAGCCAACTCCCCTTCTCCTGCTGGATCTCTCCCTGGCTTCACTTCCACCTTCCTCCTGCCCCCTGGGGCTCTCTCTGCTGCCTGGCAAGGGGTCAGGGCAGGGTTCCCTCCTCCTTGGAGGGGGAACCCAGGGTGAGGTGGGGGCTTAGAACCCAGCCTTCCCACACAGACCTCTCCATTCACACCTCCCTCTCCCACCCCATTAATTTGTTGTGGTCAGGTCAGTAATAGCTGCTTTGTCTGAAAGCAAGGGAAGGAGGAAAAAAAAACCAACCCCAACCCCAGGGCAGAGACAGCAGCTCCAGTGTTTTCTAAGAGGGATGTTTTTCCCCCTCCCTTCTCTCTCTCTCTCTCTTTCCCTTGAATAATGTTTGTGATTGTAATAGCCTGTCCTGGTTAGGGAAACCCACAGCCTCTCCCCCTTCCCCTCCCCTCCTCTGTAAACCCTGGGAGAAGTTTAAACAACCCAGAGAGGTTTTTTTTTCCTCTCCCCAGTCTTAGTTTACTAATAGGAAACAAGTGCTTGGAGCAGCAAAGGGAAGCTTACAGCTGCTGCCAAAGGGAGAACCTTGCAGGGAGGCACTTGGGGTCCTGCTTGGAGCTGTGGGGCTGGGGCAGGTCCCAGCTCAGCACCTTGCTGCTGGAGCTCTGAGCCACAGCCCCCCAGGAGGGTCAGTGTCCTGCTAGGGCTGGGTCCTGGTCCCCTCCAGCAGCACACAGCATGGGAGAGGTGCTCCAGCTCTGGGATGAGTTCTCTGCTCCTGTGGAGCTGCTCAGCCTAGGGAGCTGATGGCATGGGAAAGCACAGGGTCATGGAGGTGGGAAGAGATCAGCAAGTCCAACCAGCAACCTCTCACCACCCTGACACCAAACCATGGCCCTAAGTGCCACATCTCTAGGGTTTTTCAGCCCCTCCAGGGCTGGTGACTCCACCACTGCCCTGGGCAGCCTGGGCCAATGCCTGACAACTCTTTCAGGGAAGAAATGTTTCCTGCTACCCAATCTAAACCTCCCCTGGTGCAACTTGAGGCCATTGCCTCTTGTCCTGTTGCTAGTCATCTGGGAGAAGAGACTGAAGCCACCCTCAGTCCAGCCTTCCAGGGAGGTGCAGGGAGCAAGAAGGGCTCCCCTGAGCCTCCTCTTCTCCAGACTCCCTCAGCTGCTCCTCACAAGCCTTATCCTAACCCATGGGGGAATGAAAATCACTCTGCTTCTGTGAGCAAGATCAAAGCCTGGCAGACTGAATTCTGAGAGACCTATTGATGAATCTATCATAGACTGGTTTGAGGCAAGAGCTAATAAATAGCCACAAGGACTCATGTTGCTGTTTTGTGCAGCCACAGACAATGGGAAAACTAAGGATGGGTGCTTCCAGCCTTGAGAGATCCCCACTGGGGGACAGGGAGGTGGTGTGTGGCTGTTAGGGAAAGGTGTAAGATAGCTCTAGCCTAAGAGACACCATTCAGGGAGTGTGCTGGAGTTCAGACCAAGGCACATTATGCTGCAGTTCCCTTGTGGAGAGCTCTCAGCAGGGTCATGCCCTCCAGACTGGGCAACTCTGCACACCCAGCTCCACACTGGACACCTCTGGGCTGTGATTCTGTGATAGAAAATAAAAGGAGAGAAAGAAAGCCCAAACCTGTGCCTGGATTATCCTTCTGGACAGAGGTCCAGGGCTGCTGCAGCTCCTAGGAAACCTTGGCTGAGAAAGAACCTCATGGGGCCTCCCTGGAGAGGTCTCTTCTCTCCCATCTGGTCTCTGTTGCTCCCAGGGCTGTTGCTGAGGCTGATGAAACACTGCAGAGCTCTTTGAAGATGCATTTTGCTGTCTTGCTGTGAGATGTGAGCATGCCTAGCCCCAGGGCTAGCTGCACTCCCCTTCCAGAGCCAGGGCTTCAGTCATGGCTTGTGGTTTTCCTTCCCCCAGCTGGCAGCAGCCTGCCCCAGGCTGAGCTTCCCACCCTGTGTGTACATATCTGTGTCTGTAGGTGTAGAGATCTCTTTCTTTAGATAGAAAATATATTTACATGTGTGTTTCTGTGTGTGTGTCTAGGAACTTAGCCATTGGAATTGGGATCCAGAACTTCCCAGAGGGCCTGGCTGTCAGCTTGCCTTTGCGTGGAGCTGGGTTCTCAACGTGGAAAGCCTTCTGGTAAGCCAAGGGAAGGTCTTCACCTCCTCTTTGCTCCTCCACCAGCCTCTCCTACCACCTGGCTGCCTGTAGATTTCCTGCCCCTATCCATTTGGGTTTCTCTGTCCTTAAGCTGCCCTTGGGAGGAGCTTGCTTTTGGCCAGGAGTTGCTTCCCCCAGGCTCCGTGGGGTGCTTGTTTTTATGGCTGGGGCTGGAATTATGTCCCAGACCTGCTAGGATCTCTCCTGGCATCATGGAGAGCTGCTGCTGCTGCTGCTTTCCAGCTTGGAGGAGAGGTGGGATGCTGCTGAGGGGTGCATCAGTGATGCTGGTGGATCACCCCATCCCTCTTCAGCTGCCTGTGGAGTGCCTGTGCTCAGCTCTCAGAGCCTGCACTAAACAGCTCTCCCCTCTCCCTCTCCCTCTCCCCTTTGCTCTCCCCTTTCCCCTTTGCCCTTCCCTTTCCCCTTTGCCCTTCCCTCTCCCTTTTGCCCTCCCCTCTCCCTTTTGCCCTTCCCTCTCCCTTTTGCCCTTCCCTCTCCCTTTCCCTCTCCCCTCACTTCACTCTGGGCTGGATTTCAAACCCTCTTTATTTTTACCTTTTCCCAGAGGTGAAGAAGCCAAGGGCATGACCCCTGGGAATGCTGCTGCCTGTGCCATGTGCTGGGCTGGCTGGTGGCTGGCAGGGGCAGGGGGAGGCTTGGAACCAGCTCCCAACAAAGCTTTGTTTTCTTTTCCTCCCACCCACCTCCAATTCAGTGAGCACAGGCAGGGCAGGGACTCGCAGCAGGATTGCTGCTGCTGGGAAGGGAGTTCCCATGCTCCAGAGAGTGACAAGAGTCCTAGAGGGGAAGAAAAATGAGAGAGAGGAGCTCAATTTCATCCTGGTTGAGGCTGCAGCCAGGTGTCCTCTTTGGGACTGAGCTGTGCTGGTTGGAGGTGTTTCCTCTCTGCCCCATCACTGCCAGAGATGTTTCCTCTCTGGCTCATCCCTACCCAGGAGCTGGATCCCTAAATCCTGCAGAGCTCCTGGGGGAAGGAACTGGGTCATGCCTGAACTCCCTGGATAACTCAGCTCAATCACCTCTGTTGCCCATTGAGCATGATCCAGGTGGCTTGGCGTGGGTGGGTGGGTGCCAACCTCCTCCTGGCCACGGTGGCATCAGGGAGAGGCATGGGGATGGGGAGCTGCAGAGCCCCAGCAGCAGCCCCAGGAGAGGGCTGTGCCACTCCTCACAGCAGGTCCTGGGTGGCTTTTGGTCCCTGCAGGTATGGGCAGCTGAGTGGCATGGTGGAACCCTTGGCTGGCATCCTGGGTGCCTTCGCCGTGGTGGTGGCAGAACCTCTCCTGCCCTATGCCTTGGGCTTTGCTGCTGGAGCCATGGTCTTCGTGGTGATGGATGATATCATCCCTGAGGCACAGACCAGGTGAGACCCCCCCAGTGGCCACCTCTGAAGGCAGACATGGAAGGAGGCCCAAAGGACTCTGGAAGGTTCCTTCCCTTGCCCTCTGAGCCAGCAGCCAGTGCTTCCCAGTTCTCAGCTCCAGGAGCTGATGCCTTCCCTTCTCTCCTGAGCCAGCAGCCAGTGCTCCCCTGCCTCCAGAAGGGGTTCCCAGCTCCAGGAGCTGATGCCTTCCTTTCTCTCCCTGCAGTGGCAATGGGAAGCTGGCCTCCTGGACCTCTATCCTGGGCTTTGTGGTGATGATGTCCCTGGATGTTGGGCTGGGGTAGGGCAGCACTCTGCCCCCAGGAGAAGACTTCAGAGCCATTTGTGCAGCAGCATCTGGAACTGGACATGCATTATCCTCTGGACTTCTTTTGTACATCTGTTTGGGGGTGTTTTGGGTGGGGGGCTGGGGGATCTGGTCTGGTGTTGATTTCCTCTAATTTTATCTCTCTCCCTCCTCTCCAGCATCATTGCTGATGGTTTTCAAAGCACAAATACAGGTGGCTCCTGGCAGCTCTTGGTTTCCTTTGGCCACCAGATGTTCCTTTTCCTCTTGGGAAGGTCCTTGGAGGACGTGTTGGCTGGGCTGCAGGTCACCCTGTGCTTTCCCTTCCCTGCTGGGCTGCAGGTCACCCTGTCCTTTTCCTTCCCTGCTGGGCTGCAGGTCACCCTGTGCTTTCCCTTCCCTGCTGGGCTGGTTCCTCTGAGCCAGCTCACTCTGGGCTTTGATCATCTTTGTGCTGTAGAAGATGAGAAATCCCTTTTAAGCTGCTCTGTGGTGAGGTACCAAGGGGTTTGCATGGAGGAAGCCCCTGGGGAAGGTCTCCATTGCCAGAAGGAGTTAGGGCTGAGGCAGCCTCAGCAGGATCAGAGTTCTCATCTGTCCTGCTGCTCTCTGGGAATCTCCTAGGCTCTGTCTTTGGATGGCTGCAAATAGTCCAGGCCCAGGGCTGTGTCCAGCCTCACCAAGGGATTCCTGCTTCACAGCTGCTGGCTGCATTGGGCCAGAACTCCCCCAGAGAGCCCAGGGAGGTTCCTCCTGGGGCTGGCCCTGGTTCCTCCTGGTGTTGGCCCTGGTTCCTCCTGGGGCTGGCCCTGGTTGAGCTTCACCTCAGAGCAGAACTTGGAGCTGAGTCATGACTGGAGCGTGCTTGGGAGCTCTCCTCTTCCTGAGCAGCCTCAGGATGAACTAATTGATCAGAGGGAATTAATTATCCTGCCTAAAGAGCCAGGAACATGCCTGGTCTGTACCTGCCTCTTCACCCTCTGCTTTCCAAGGAGCATCTCTTGTTGAGATGCTGAGCAGGAAGGATGAGTCCCTTCCAGGCTGAGGAGCAAGCCCTGTGCCTTGGGGAGCAAGGAGCCAAACACTGGATCCCAGAATGGCCTCAGTTGGAAGGGACCCACCAGGATCAGGGAGTCCAACTCCTGTTTGTGTGCACAGGATGACCCCAAAGTCACCCCATGTGGCTAAGACATTGTCTGGAGGTGGGAAGGTGCTGAGAACCCCCCTCCCACCTCTCTAAGGGTGCTTCTGTCTTTGGTCAGGAGAACTTCCCTAGACCCTTCAGCTGGAATAACTGCATCTCCTGGCTGCCACCTGCAGCCATGGGACTCTTGGGGGAGCAGGACAGGTCCAGAGGGGGTCCTGAACCACCCTGAAGCTTCAGGGAGAGCAGCCAAAGGGAACAGCCTTGAATAAATTGAGCCAGAACCATGTAGGGTTTGGGTTATTTTCCATTTTCCTTTCTGTGGTTGGTTGGAGTTCATTTGTTCTTCATTTGTGGCTCACTCTGGATGGCCCAGAGCTGCTGTTTGCCACTGGGTTTGACCTTTGAACTGTGATTGCTTTTCAATAAATGGGAAATTCAGAGTTTGCACTGATTTGTTGGAGTGCTGCACCTCTGTGTCTCTTTCCTCCCTTCCAGCCAGGTTCTTCCCCAGCCTCACTGTTGCTGGTTTGTCCAAGCTCTTTGCCTCTCAACCAAGAAGGCAGCCTCTGGGGGGGGAAGAAAATAAAGGGAGAGGTGAAACAACTTTGCAGTGTCTCCTCCAGGCACCCCTGGGGGTGGTGTCAGTGTTCAGTGGCTTTGCTCAGCTCACCCCAGGGCCAATGCCTGCTGCTGCCTCATGCCCTTATGGCTCAGGAGAAAAGCACCCCCAAGAAATCCCTGCCTTCTCTTCCTTCAGAGGCTGAACCACTGAGATGCTTGGTCCATGGTCTCCAGCTGAGCAGTTAAGGGTTGCTCAGAAGATGCTGGAGGAGCCCATGGGGAAAATTCTCTGCAGCCAGGACAAACATCAGGCTGTGGTTGTGACTAAGTGGTGCATGGAAAGGCTGCTGCTGGCTGGGGTGTGTGGCACTGTACCTGTGTTTGCTGGGGGATTAGGGCTCTGGAGAGGGATTATGTGGGGCCATGAGTGTGTCATGCAAAGTGTTGGGCTGGTCCCTTGGGGGGTGCCTGGAGCTGCAGTGCAAGGAGAATCAGAGAATCATTTTGGGTGGAAGAGACCTTCCAGATGGTGAAGTCCAACTGTAAACCAGCACTGCCAGGTCACCACTGAACCATGGCCCTCAGCACCACATCTCCAGGGCTTTTCAGCCCCTCCAGGGATGGTGACTGCACCACTGCCCTGAGCAGCCTGGGCCAAGGACTGACAACTCTTGCAGGGAAGAAATGTTTCCTGCTATCCAACCTAAACCTCCGCTGGGGCAACCTGAGGCCATTTCCTCTTGCCATATTGCCTGTTCCCTGGGAGAAGAGACCAACCCCCACCTGGCTCCAGCCTCCTTTCAAGGAGCTGTAGAGAGAGCTAAGGTCTCCCCTGAGCCTCCTCTTCCTCAGCCTAACCAACCCCAGTTCCCTCAGCTGCTCCTCACAACACTTGTGCTCTAGACCCTTCCCCACCTTCCTTGCCCTTCTCTGGCCACACTCCAGCACCTCAGTGTCCTTCTGGGAGTGAGGATCCCAAAACTCACCCCAAATTTGAGCTGTGGCCTCACCAGTGCCCAGTCCAGGAAGGCAATCCCTGCCTTAGACCTGCTGCCACACCAGTGCTGATCCAAGCCAGGATGCCTGTATCAGAAAAGCCTCCATTCCCTGTGCTCCAGGCAGTCCCCACCTTGCTCCCTGCCTCTACCTGATGCCAGACATCTGCTGGGTGCCAGAGCAGCACCTGGTGGGCATGGAGGCTGTCACCCCAGCACCACACCTGCTCAACCACCCCAGCAGCTCCTTCTCCCAGCTGAGAAGAGCAGGCTGAAGACCCATGCTGAGGGTTGTGCAAGCAGAGCAGGGAGAACACCCCAGGGTGACACAGCTCCCATCACCCCACGCTCAGTGCCGTGAGTCAGGGAGCAGCTATGGGTGGGTCCCTGTGTGGGTGCTGGGCACTCACTGGGCTGCTGGGGAAGGCAGAATGTGGCTGTGGTTTGCAGGGCTGGGCAGGAACAGAAGGAAACAACAAAGCCAAAAGCCCAGGCGAGGGCTTTGCACGCAACTGAACAATAATCCCTTTCTTAGGGCACAGCAGCAGCAGCAGGGCTTGCAAAGGATGTGCACCCAGCAGCAGCTCGTGGCACCTGAGTCACTGCTGCTCAAGGGATGGATTTCAGCTCCCTCCCCTTGCCTTAGGAAAGAAACAATCCAAAGCTGCAGCCAAGATGACTTCTCCTGCTCTGCAGGCAAGGCTTTGTTGTCCTTGGCAGGGAGGCTGCAGTTAAAGCCAGCTGCTGGCTCTCGTGTGCACGCAGGCTCTGAGTGCTTCACCTTCCCTCTTCCTTCCCAGGCCATCATTTGTCCCAGAGTTGCTCGAGAGGGAGTAGGGATGGGATCCCTAGCTGGCAGCTGAGCAAAACCTTCTCAGGGACTTCAGAGATCCTTTTCCCTGAAGCCAGAGTTGCTGAGGTGTCCCTGGAGATCAGAGACATCAAGGAATTTGGGGGAGAGCTCTTAAAACTTGTCCTGGTGGAGGTTTCACCCAGTGCCCTCCAGTTCTGGGGGGTTCCTGAGCACATCACCCAGAGAAACCTTTGGGAGACCAAGGAAGCAAATCCAGACAACAAGGGGGCCCGGGGGCCTCCTAAGTCCTTAAACAAATGAAGTTGTTTAGAAGATGGAGGCCCAGGTGATTGGGTGTGAAACCCCCTGAGGGCTCCCTAATTGCTGTGTAAAGGCAGCGGGCATGGGTGGAGAGGAGACAGAGATCTGGGGGTGGGGAGGGGGAAGTTTCCTCTGACCCTGGTGCAGCTAGCAGCAGCTCCAGCCCAGTTTGGCTTTAAGGGGCACTTAGGGACTTGGCCACGGTGCCAGCAGGAGCCTGGGACACCTGGCATGATGCTGTGCTCCAGCCCAGGATGTCCTGTCCCTGGGCTTAGGGATGGAGCAGGGGGAGACCCCCCCCCCCCACCCCCAGCCTTCTCAGATGTGCTTCATTCCTTCAAAAGAACCTTGGCTCAAATCCCCTGCAGTGCTTCCCTGCCTCTGAGGCTGAACCTTCCTCCTGCTGCTTCCCCAGGCTCAGAAGAGCCCTGTGAGGAAAAGGGATTCATTTTTCCCCCCTCTCCCTTTTCCTTGTGCCAATCTTTGTCCCCTCTGCTCTGGGCAAAGGTCTGTTCAGAGCTCACCTCCACACCAAACGCCAGCACAGAAGAGCTCAGCCTGGGGTAACCTCAGGGAGGAGAGGAGGTGCTGCCTTGCCTCTCCTTGCAGCCAAGGAAGATGCAGAATGCCCCCAAATTCAGCTGCCTCTCGGTTTGCAGGGTTGGACACATGGTGTGCTCAGAGGAGATGCCGAGCTGGTCAGGTGCAGGACTGCAGTCTCTCTTGGCCAGCAGGAGTGAGATGCTGCAGCTTAGGAGATGTGGGAGGAAGCAGGAGCCTGGGGACCCCCAGCTGGAGCTTCCCCAGCCCTGGTGCTGGGTGCTGCAAGGCATCCACTTCTGAAGGACATCAACCTTGCAGGTCCATTTTAATTATCAGTTAATTATGAGTTGGTCTCAAATGAAGACATCTGAAAATACCACTGGGAAACTCCACCTTCTGCTGCAGAGCAGGAGGGGACAAGGTCCCTCCCAGAGCCAGACACCAAGGGTTTCATCCCAGGTACTCAGTGTGACCAGGACCAGCTCCATGTGGTGCTCAGCACCATGTGCCTCAGCTCAGGCATGGCTGGGCTGGGCTCAGAGACTCCATTTAGAAAGTGGTCAACACTGAGAGGTCTCTGCATGGTCTCAGGCTGGAAAACACTGGTGAGACCCAAGAAGAGCTCTGGGGTTCCTCCTCCTCTGGTGAGCTTGGCTTCTCTCCCCTCAGATTTTGTTTTTCCCTCCCCCTCTCCTTGAAGCTCTCCAAAACAAGTGCTGGTTTATTGCAGATAATTTACCAGCTGCACAAAGGCTGCCTTGTCCTGCTCAGCTCCAGATGTTTAACATTTCACCAAAACCCCTGCTCAGAAGGTACCTGTTTTCACTGCAGCACCAGCTGACCTGGATGGGCTGAGAGATGCCTTCCAGCCTTTCCCTTCCAGCCTTTCCCTTCCCTTTCCCAGGCAGCTGTTGACAGATCCCAGCCCTCCAAAGAGCAGAGGGTCCCTGGTGCATCAGGGGTGACCAGGAATCATGGTTGGTGCTGCCCTTCTTTGGGACACAAGGGCTGTGGAGCAGAGACAGAGTGGCATGGCCTAGGATAGGCTTGCCAGGGGTGGCTGCAGGGGCTGATCCTTGTGCAGGGGCTCCCTGGAGTGGATCAGCCTCTGGTGGCTCTGTCAGAGGGTGCCTGCAGGGAGGCTCAAGGCAGCAATATCTGCTTCCCACCTCTGGCCCTTGCTTGTTCATGGCAACTCCATGAAAGGAGGTTGGAGCCAAGTGGGACTCAGTCTCTTCTCCTGGGAGAGGGCAAGAGGAAATGGCCTCAGGTTGCACCAGGGGAGGTTTAGATTGGGTAGCAGGAAACATTTCTTCCCTGCAAGAGTTGTTAGTCCTTGGCCCAGGCTGCCCAGGGCAGTGGTGGAGTCCCCATCCCTGGAGGGACTGAAAGGCCATGGAGATGTGGTGCTGAGGGCCATGGTTAGTGGTGCAGTGCTGGTTAACAGCTGGACTGGGTGATCTGCTAGATCTCTCCCAGCCTTAACCTTCTGTGATCCTCCCCCAAGTGCAGGCGTGTGCTGGGGTGGCAGGAGCAGACCTGCCCATGCTTCTGGGCTGCCAGCAGGGACTGTGCTGCTGGCCCCTGCTCTCCTGGCAGCTGAGAGCCCTCCAGAGTGGCCCGACACACTGGCAAGTCCTCCCCAGCCCTGCAGCCTCTCATTCTCATGCAAAGCATGCAGAGAGGGAGGGCAGGAATCCCTCCACTGGGGAGCAGAGTGGCTGCCATGAAGCAATCCTCCCCCAGCACCCTGAGCATATAAAGCACCGAGGAGCACAAGTGCCTCTCTGTCCCTTCTCTTTCTTCTCTTTCCCTTTAATAAGCTTTCCCCTTTTGTCCCCATCCCTTCACCCTCCATCTCCTTGGCCCCTTCTGCTCCAGGAGCTGCTTGCCTGGACCCTTAGGTGCTCTCAGTGGCACCTGCTTGGGGTTTCCTTCCCCACACACTTTATTTTCCAGGACAACCTGCTGTATTTCTTTTCTTTTCTTCCTTTATTTTGTTGTTCCCTTTTTGCTTTAGGGTCTATTAAGTTTCCTCCTTCTTCCCCTGCCCTGGGAGCCCTGGTTAATGAGTAACCATAGCGTGCTTGGAGGCAGCTGTCTCCCCACGAAGGGGCTGGAGGCTGCTTTGGAGCTGCATAAGGGAACGTTTGTTCTGCAGCTTCTCAATAGATCCTTGTGCAGGAGGCAAGAAGTGTGGGGAGAGAGAGAAAGAGACACTAAATCACTGGGCTCCTTCAAAATCTCTCTCTGTGTGTGTGGTTTGGGTCCTTTTCTTCAGAGGGATGTTCCCTGAGGCACCTTTTCACGTGGGAGTCATGAATGGATCTCCCCCAGCCCAGCACACAAGGCTCTTGTTTTGGGCAGCATTTTGGCTTTTCAAGGTCTTTTGGAGGAACCTAAGTAGAAAGCACAGAGCTTTCTGGAGACACTGGCACTGGCTTGGTGTCACATGAGGGTGGATTGTCTTTGTCCCTCTGCTTGCAAAGAGCAAATGTTGCTCTTAGGGTTCAGAACTTGACCTGTTCCCTTCCTTTGCTTTGGTGACCTGGAGATGTTTTGGGGCTTTCATCAGATCTCTGCCATGGAGGCTGAAGGCTCTTTTGTGTTCTCTGATGGGCCAAGGAGAAGATGGAGGCCCCAGTGCCATGGAGGAGAGCAGGGTCCTGTGCCCCAGATCTCCTGTGTGACCTTGGCAATGGCATTTAAACCTGGCAGGGTTGTGACTTTTCTCATTCCTTCCTAGGTGTGCCAGGAAGCTCCTGGAAGGTGGATGAGCTGTGAAAGCCATGGCAGCAGGGCACCAATGGCTTCTGATTGTCTTGAACTGTGTCTCCTGGTGACTCCAGAGTTCTTGGGTGCATGTCAGCCTTTGAGTTCTCCTGGGCACCTCTCCACCTCCCATCTCCTAGCTCACTGGAAGCAGGGGAGAGACACTGAGGTGCTGGAGGGTACCCAAATAAAAGCCATGAAGCTGGTGAAGGGTCTAGGGCACAACTCTTGTGAGGAGCAGCTGAGGGAGCTGGGGTTGGTTAGCCTGGAGGAGAGGAGGCTCAGGGGAGACCTTCTGGCTCTCTGCAACTCCCTGACAGGAGGCTGGAGCCAGGTGGGGGTTGGTCTCTTCTCCCAAATAAGAAGCAAGAGGGCAAGAGGAAACAGCCTCAAGTTATGCCAAGGGAGGTTTAGGTTGGATTTGAGGAGCAATTTGTTCTCAGAAAGGGTTGTGAAGGCCTGGCCCAGGCTGCCCAGGGCAGTGGTGGAGTCACCATCCCTGGAGGGGTCTAAAAGCCCTGGAGATGTGGTGCTGAGGGCCATGGTTCAGTGGTGACCTGGCAGTGCTGGTTAGTGGTTGGACTGGATGATCTGAAAGATCTTTTCCAACCAAAAGGACTCTGTGACTGTGATTCTCCTGATGTGGGGCCAGAGCTCCAAGCCTCCATCCCCCAGCTGGCTGCACCCTCTCTCCCATGCCTCAGGACCAGTGATGGCAGTGAGATCCTTCACGTGTTCCTGCTCTACACTTCTTCAGGACAACCTCCTCCCCCCTCCCCTCCCTCTCCTTCCTCTCTTCCCTCCCCTCCCTCCCCCCCATGCCCTGTGGCTCTGCATCACTCAGGTTTGCATCTCACAAACCTCAGCTCACCCCAAGCACTCTGAGGCCATCAGCAGTGGTGTGGAGAGGGAGGGAGCATCTCCCAGGGTGTAGCCATCCTTCCCTTGCTGCTCCCCATGGCTTTTTGGGTGCTTTCATGACCAGCTTCACTCCAGCTGCCTCTGAGGAGCTTTCCCACTGCTCTCCCAGCTGGAGCAGCTCATCCCTCCCAGGGACCCACTGGTTGGGAGCTCGTGGTCCAGGCTGTGCTGCAGCCCTGGGGAGAAACTGAGACCATCAGAACATGTCACCACACTTCTCCTCCTCTCATCCAAACCCTCAGGGCTGGGGTTTGGGTTTTTTAGGGTTTGTTTGGTGGTTTTGGGGGTTTTGATTGGTTCAAGTTTGGGGGAAAGATTCAGGCTGGTTGTGTTTTCCCCTGAAAAGCAGCTAGCTCCCTGGAGCAACAGCTCTTTATTGGCTTCTGCAGCCACTTGGCACTGGCAGCACAGGAAAGAAACAGCTTTTTGTTTCCCTATTTCAATCTATTTATATATATATTTAACTGGGGTTTAGGGAGGGTATTTGAAGGTCAAAGGACTTGCAGAGGTTACAGTGCTGGCCAGGCCCTGGGAACAGCTATCCTGTGGGAACTCATTCCCAGCTCAACCCTTCCTGCATGTCTTCCTCTTCCTATTTTGCCAACCCTGCTGCCCATCTCTAAATGCTTTTTGATTATTCTTATTTTTAGTCATTGATTTTATTTCTCTGTAGACAGCAAAGTCCCCAGTGAACTTTAGAGCTGTGCCATTTACATACCAGCTCAGGCTGTGAACCCAGCCCCTGCCCCTGCTACCCAGAAGGTGTTTGCACTAACAACACCTTTACAAGCAGCAGCAGTTTTGGGGCTCCACCTTCCCTCCAAAGGCTGCTGCAGCTGCAGGTGAGGGCAGACAGGCTCCAGTCACCTCATGATGCTCTCCCCCTCTTTCTGGAGGAGTCAGCAACTCAGTTTTCCTCCTTGCCAAACACTGACCATCAACAATTCAGTATCCCAAGGATATTTGCAGCTGGAGAAGACCCAGTGCCCACCCAGCCTCCTCCTGGGGGGACTCCAGCCCCAGCCAGCAGCGTAGCTGTGACACAGAGACCCCAAGGGCAGTCCCAGTGCAAGGTGCAGAACTTGCCCCTCTAGCAAAATTCTCTTCACTTCCCCTTCACCACTGTGCTGAGGATTTCCTCTGCCTCAGAGCTTTCACAAAACACCTGGGAGCTAGCAGCCACAGGCAGTGTTTTCCCCTGTGGACCCTGTCCTCCTCCCTGAGAGCCCCAGACCCCTGCCTGGTGGGAGGGAGGATGCCTGCAGCTGCTCTAAGCAGATCTGTTAGGAAACCCTTGGTTTTCCATGGCTTGGAAACATCTGGTTGACATTCTTACCTCCACAGGCTCTGGTGTAATTATCTTTATTACCTGATCTGCTTGCACTTCATCTTGGTTTATGGGCAATTCTGCTCTTCCTCCCTGCCCACCCCACCCACCACCCTCCCACCAAGCACTCTCCTGATGAAAACCTGGTGCTTTCTTCCCCTGGCTCAGGTCTCCCCTCCCCATCTCACAGCAGTGGCTGAGGAATGTGAGACAGGAATGCTGTCCTCCTCTCCCAAGGAGCAGGGAAGGGGGGGAGCTGGCTATCACCTCCTAACAACGGCTTTGTGTTCCCAGGCAGGCTGTAGTCAGGCAAAGCCATGCCTGGGTGTGCATGGTCACTCATCCCACCCCACCTCACCTCCAGCTTCCCCTGGCACCCACACAGCATGCTTCAGCATCTTCCAAACCCTTCTGTTACCATCACAGTCATGTTGTTGCAGAAGCAGGGCTGGAAGCATCCCATAATTCAATGACAAGCAGCATCAGCATCTGCCAGGTTGGGTGCTGGTGCTGTTCCTTAACACAGCCCTCAGGTTCCTCACCTGGAGTCTCTCTGGGAATGGGGATGGGAATGGAGATGGGAAGGGGATGAGGGTGGGAATGAGGATGAGGATGGGGTTGAGGATGGGGATGAGGGTGGGGATGAAGATGGGAATGGAAATGAAGATGGGAATTGGATGAGGATGAGGATGGGGTGGGAGTGAGGATGGGGATGGGAATGGGAATGAGGATGGGGTGGGGTGGGGGTGAGGATGGGAATAGGGATGGGGATGAAGTTGCTCAGGGGAACTGCAGGGGCTGCCTGTGGAGGAGGATGGGGATGGAGATGGAGATGGAGATGGGGTGGCTTGGGGGGAGTGCAGGGGCTGCAGCAGAGCCCCACATAACTGCATTTTCCCAGCTCAGCTCTTCACTGTGAGTCACATTCTGGTGCTTGCCAAACAGGTTTTCAATTCCAGAACATGGCTATGAAAAAGCAACACAGCCTCCTCCTCCTCCTCCTCCACAGCACGAAAATAGGATTCTTTCCCCCCCCTTTTTGACTATACCATAACTGATGACCTTTTCCCTCCTCCAGCAGGCAGCCAGCACAAGCACAACAATGTGACTTGGGCAGCACTCAGCTGTGGTTTCCTCACCAAATTCATCTGCTCTCGAGGCAATTAAGGGAAGGGAAGCAGGGAAGCATTTCCACTCCAGCTTTGGGCCCTGAAAACCTGCCAGAAGGCTTTTTTTGGGTTGTTTTTCTTTCTTTTCCCCCTTCCCCTTCCCTCTACCTCTTTCTCTCCCAGCTCCCCTCCCACCTTGCTCACTTGTCCTAGCAAACCTCTGTGGTTTCCCTTCAGCAGCTCTGGGGAGTGTGTGAGGTGAGATCCTGACCTGGTGCAGGTGGGAAGGTGCTGGGGCCATGCCCCTGCCCCTGGGCAGCTGGTGGGGTGGAACATTGGCCACCCAGAGCTGAACATGCTGGTTGGCCACAGCAGGAGGAATCTTCTCAATGCTTATTAATTCTTCATGGGTGGGGGGCAGGAGGATGGGGTCAGGCTTTGTCCAGGGGTGCCCAGGGACAGGGCAAGAGGGAACAGGCACAAGCTGGAACAGAGGAAGTTCCAGCTAAGGAGGGTCTTTACTTTGAGGGTAATGGAGCACTGGACCAGGCTGTCTAGGGAGGTGCTGGAGTCTCCATCCCTGGAGACATTCCAAACCTGCCTGGGCACCATCCTGTGCAGCCTGCTGTGGGTGACCCTGCTCTGCCAGGGGGCTTGGCCTAGCTGATCTCCAGAGCTCCCTTCAACCCCTAACAGTCTGGGATTCTGTGTGCAGAATCCTTCCCCCTGGCCAGCACCTTCTCCACCCTCTCCCCTGCCCCCAATTCAGGCATCCCTGTGCCTGTGGAGAGCACCAGGCATGGTGATGTTGGCCCTGCCACAGCCACCTGCCTTGTGCCTGGTGTCCCTTGAGGCTCTTTGGTTGAGTGTGGATGAATTGGGTCTGCTTGAGCTGTTGAAGCCAAGATAACTTTTGTTATCAGCCTCCTGGGAGGCAAGGCTGGCCTGGGGCATGTGCAGCTGATGTCATAGGACAAGATATTATTCCTCTTGCCCTTAATGCTAGGAGAAGAGGAAACAGCCTCCAGTTGTGCCAGGGGAGGTTTAGACTGGGTATTAGGAGAAATTTCTCCCCAGAAAGAGTTGCCAAAGCCTGGCCCAGGCTGCTCAGGGCAGTGGTGGAGTCACCATCCCTGGAGGGACTGAAAAGCCCTGGAGATGTGGTGCTGAGGACCATGGTTCAGTGGTGACCTGGCAGTGCTGGTTAACAGTTGGACTGGATGATCTTAAAAGCCTTTTCCAACCAAAACAATTCCATGATTCTATAATTGTGTGGAGTCAAAAGGACAGGGAAGGTTCATTGAGCAGCAGGGAAACATGTGAGACACAGGCTTGTCCCTGGAGGACACACAGGTGACTTTGCCTGGACCAAGCATGCTTGCAGGGATGGCCCTTAAATTAGTCCCCAAGTCAACAGCAGAGTTAATTGCTCATTCATTCCGCAGATGGGTTAATAATTAAGTTAAATTAATAATTGGGACAATAATTAAACTAAACAATAACCAATACAGGGGACAATTGAAGCAATTGCTCTCGGTGCTTGGTATGTGAGGAGGTTACTCATTTACCCGGCAGGTTAGGGGATGGATCCTGCACTCGGTGCCTGCTTTGGCATCAGGCTGGCCTCGCTGGGATTGTGACTCCTGGAGTCCTGTGGACTGCCAGGCTTTTCCAGCCCAAACCACAGGCTCTTCCTGGAAGGCAGAGGGATCTCGGTGAGGAGCAGACCTCGACCTGCTCCCTGCCACCACTCTGGGACCTTCCCCACCGCCTGCTCCCCCGGTCCCCGCGGCGGGATGGCCTGGATGGAGGGAGAGAGAGAAGGATGAAAGGAGAGAGGGAAGGAGGAATGGAGACTGGGGCGGAGGGAAGGACGGAAGAAAGGGTGGAGAGAAGCAGGGAGGCGGTTCCTGGCCCAGGGGGGAGGAACTACAAGTCCCGTGAAGCCACGCCGCCCTCCCACCGCCCCCCCACCCCCAGCCTCCGGGGCTATATAAGGAGGGAAATGGCCTGAGAGCTACAGTTGGAGTGGTTTTGGTCCCTGTGGAGCTGGGAGTGATCCTGGTCCCGGGCTGGAGGGATGCATCCTGCACCCTTGGAGATATCCCCGGGGAGGCTGTGCGGAGTGTGCTGCTCCGCATCGGGGACAGGAGACCGGGGACCGTGCCTGGACCCTCGGAGAGGGCTGTGGATAGGGAGGAGGATGATGCCGAGGGGCTCGGAGCCCCGGGACTGCTTCGCTCTTGGCTATGGGGTGTGGGGGGAAAGCGGCTTGGAGGAGGCTCGATGGAGGTAAGTGCACAGCCCGGGGGGAAGGAGGGGGTCCAGGGTGGGGGGTCGAGTCCAGGGAGGGGGTCAGGTCCTGCAGCACCTCCGCCAGGCACTTGCTTCCCGGTCCCGTTACTCGATGTGGCTGCTAGTAGGGGTGTGTGTGGGGAGGATGCGGGTGCGCCCCGAAGGGGGCTGAGCCTCACGGGTCCCCCCGGGGCTAGCACCCCCTCCCCGTATCACCTGTCTGTGTTACAGCGCGTCCTGGCTGTGCCCTTCCATCCCGGGGACTCAGGGAGCCCACCCGGGGATGCTCTTCATCCGTGGGGGGGATTTGAAGGGAGAGAGTGTTTGCTGCCGGCTGGCAGAGAAAGATGATTCCTCCTCTTCTCCTGAAGAAAACCCCTATGGGTGTTAGTTTAATTCGGGTGGTATTGTTTTCTTGTGGGGGTTGGGAGAGGACACGGCTTCTCCCTTCTCCTCCCGTGGGAAAACCTCGCTGAAAAGTCTCAGCGCAGCTCCGTGTGCCCCAGGCAGGTGGTGGCCAGGGTGAGGGGTGGTCGTGGGGGGCGCAGGGTGCCCCTGCTCTGCTGGGGGGTGGCTGTCGGGGGGCTCCCCAGCCGTCGGTGCTGTCTGCTAGGAGCCTGGCAGTGAGGAACACTTGCTCGGGGGGGTTGGTGATGCAAAGGATCTGTGATGCACAAGAGCACTTTTGTGTGAATCCTGGAGAAAAAAAAAAATATGAATGACTCCCTTCTTTTGCTTGCTGCAACAAAAAGACCACACCAGTCTAGACCTGCAACCAGCAACACACACCAAAATTAGGGCTGTCTGCTATGAAGGACAGAGGAGACACCAGCCCTTCCAGGGTGTGAGCCTGCTGATCCCTATGGAGGGTGAGGGATGCTTGTTTGGGAGAAGGATGTTTGAGGTTGCTTTGATAGAAACAAGAGAAGCTTTTATTGCCCAGACATTGTTAGTGGTGCTAGTTGCTGGCTTGGAATGTGTTTGTTCTGAAGGGTTTTGAGACTAGAGGAATTGCTCAGCTTGTGCTAATTGAGACATCTTCTTTTAATCGTGGTCACAGCTGTTGGGACCTAAGTGGGGGGAGAAGGCTGGTGTGGAGTGACTCAGGCCTCTGGAAGAAGCTGCATCTCTGTTTGCCTGGCATTGTGAAGAGGAGATTGCAGCTTGGAGGCTGGAAGGGTATGCAAGGACACTTTTCTTCTCTCCTGTTAGGCAGGTGATGTTTTCAGGGCATCAGCTTTTGTATTTCTCTGTAAAATTAAGGAGGGGTGAAAAAAAAATCATCTTCCCAGGTCTCCTCAGTTCACCTCAATTCTTCCCACAGGTGGGAACAAGTGTTGTGGGGCCCAACAGGTGTGGTGAGTTTGAGCCCCCTGACAGGGAGACATCCTGGGGCAGGAGGATGTTGCAATATTCCTGAGCTCTCCTTTCTCAAAGGCTTTGCTGCAAAAACAGAGCCAGAACTGCTTGGACTTGCTCCTTCCTTAGAAGGCTCCTTGTTTACCAGTTGCTTTCTGTGCTAAGGTGGGCTGGGATGTTGGCACCCTTCAAGCTTCATTTCATGTGCTGGTGATGACCTTTCTTGGGGTGCTGTTGAATGGCAGCAAGGTGACTCTGCAGCCCCTCCAGCAGGGATGCAAAGTCCTCTGGTGGGAAGAGGATAACCAAGCATGAAGGTGCTTTGCAGGCACAGTGATGTGAAGAGCAATACAATCCAGTTCCTGCACTAGCAGGAGGAGAAAAGCTCTCCCTCACTGCCAGGAGTGTTCTCTTCATCCTGCCTGTGGGGTCCAGGGGCTGGTCTGGGGGAGTTTGAGCTCTGTTTGCTGCCAGAAACCTTCTGCCTTGCTGGGGAGTGTGGAGAAGCCTGGAGCTGGCAGGGTGAGATGTTGGCTGTGGTGGGCAGTGGTCACCTGGGGGTTTCTTAGCAGGGCTTGGGTGCTGCTTTCCATCAGCTTTGATTACAGCAGCTGGAGATGCTGGTGCTGCAGCTGCTTCCCTGCCCAGTAGATCCAGAATGGATGGTGACAGGGCTGTAGGAGGCATTGGGGGTATCAGCCCAGATGGTCTCAACCCCACAGCTCCTGGACTTGGTCAGAAACCAGATCAGAGATGCTGAGCTGGGGCTGCTTCTCTTGGTAAAGGACCCTAACAGGGTCCTCTGGCCATGGCTGTGACCTGGGGAGGGCAGATTCACCCCTTCTGGGCTGGAGGAGGAGGGATGTCCTAAAAGAAACAGGGAAAACTGGTGGGCACACTGTCACTTGTGGCCACCAGGAGCTGTTGGAGAATTAGGTTGCCTATCACAGGGGTTTCAGTGGTCTCTAAGCCACATTCAGGTCCCTTCTCACCTCTGCTTGCCTGACTTGGGGTTCAGGGTGTTACAGGATGCAGAGCAGAGAGGATCTGACTCTTTCCTAAGTGAAGTGACTCAGTCTGCAGCAAAACACAGCTGTGAAATGGGGAAGCCCTGGGCTCTGACCTGGCTCTTCTGATGGCTGGCTCTTGGTGTGCATTCCTCTTGTGCTTGCTTTTAGATCTGTTTGATAGAGTAGCATCCCCTCTCCTTGGTGATGGGTGTGTTTAGCAGTGCCTGGCTCAGACCTGGACTATTTTGGACTCCAGCTCCTCTATCTGGGGATTCTTCTGTGTAAGAAATGATCAGAGTGCCTTCAGTTTTAGGAGATCAAATGTTTTTGGGTCACACTCACTCCTGCTCCCTCTTGGCTCTCTGAGCCCCAGACAATGGGGAGATAATGCCAGGAGCACAATGCAGCTTGCTGGGGTGGTTTTTATTTTGTTTGTTTGACCTTTGAACAGAAAAGCAAAGCAACAAAAGAGAGGGCAAGGGAAGCAGAGTGCTTTGCCAGTTACCAAGGCTGGCCAGAAAGTTGTAACTGCATGACAAAGGGCAGCCTTGTTCAGGAGGGTTTGTTTCATCAGAAAGAGATGTATTTCCAAGCAAAAATGAAGGGGTAAATGCTAGCATCAAGTCCCCCATGTTAAGATAAACATGGCCTGAAAACACTTTTTATTGCCTCCTCTAACTCCCTAATAAATACTGTTCCCTTCTGATGAAGGCTCTTAACACAGGATTAGGCTTTACAGTGTATTTGCCTTATGAGCCCCTGGAGACAGAGCCCAGCTTCACTGGGGCTTCATCTCCTGCTCTGCAGCCTGCTTTCAGAGCTTTCAAGTTTCCCCTTTGTCTTCATTTTGGGTTTCCCCCACCCCCTGGCAGGATCTGGATTGCAGGCAGTGCTTTCCTGGACCAGCACCCAAGAGGGAAGCTGGAACTGAGTGTGGTTGTGAAGTTTGGTCTCACTTTGACCTCACCTCTAAATGTGTCTTCTCCCAGGCAGAGCTGATGAGCTGTGAAGATCTTGGCCCCAGGTTTCTGCTGCACCCATGCCCTAAGAAGGTAACAGTTTTGTTCCTGGCTCTTTCTGCCAAGCCACAGATGTTTGGGGTTTCTTTTTTGAGGGCTAAAACCTAAGCCTTGAAAGAAATGTGTTTGATCCCTGGGTGGTTGTGCAGCTTTCCTGGGGACCCAGAATGTGTTTCCCATCAGGAGCCAATTGTTACCTGGTCAGGTTCTTTCCAAAGCTGCTTTCTCTGGGCTTTTCTTGCCTTTTCTCCCTGTCATCTGTCTGGTGTGGCTGCAGCAAAACCTTCTATGGTCTCCTGAGGGAGAACATGAGACACTGCTGGCTCTGCTCTAAGTAAAGCTCAGCCCAAGACAGTCTGGAAGCTCCTCAAGCAACATGACCACCTGCTGTGGGTGACCCTGCTCTGCCAGGGGGTTGGACTAGCTGATCTCCAGAGGTCCTTTCCAACCCCTAACAGTCTGGGATTCTGTGGCTTGTTCTCAGAGGCAGAAGGTGTTTCCATGGTGCTGGAGGGGAGCTTTAGACTGGCCCTAAAGGGCTGCTGTGGATTGTTGGAACAGGTCCTGTCCTGGGTCAGATGGAGGCAGGATGCTTTGGGACCTCAGTGTCTCATCCTCTCCAGTCTGGGCTGGGCAGGGGCTTTGCTGATGTCCCTTTGCTCCAGCTGCTGCTGGTCCTTAAGCTGCACTTCCAGAGCAGTGTGGTTCAGGGCTGGCTTCTCCATTTTTGGCAGTTGTTTCCTAGGTTGGGATGAGAAAACACCTTTCAAGGTGTGTGGGCTCATGTTGGCAGGCAGAAGGTGCCTTTAGGATTTGGAGGTTGGATGCTGGTGGTGTTTCCCTCTCAGGTGCCATTCTCCTCTGCCCATCTTTGTTCTCTGCAGATAAGCTCAGTGCTGGGACTGGGACTAGCCCAGGCCCAGGGAGGCTGCCTTGTGGTTGGAGGGACAGGAACCTGCTGCCTGGGCAGCCTCTGGCAACTGGGGTGCCAGTGACACCCAGAGGCAGCTGGATGGCCAAGTGCCTGTCTCTCCTACTTGGAAGTAAACTCTGGGAGTTGAAGCTGGCCAGAGCCTTCTTCTCTATGCTTCCAAGCTTAGGGAGAACAGCTTTTCTTCTCTGCTGGGGAGGGCTTGTGTGTGAGCTCCAGCAGCTTCCTTTGTGGCCACCTAGAGCTTTGCTGGGGACTTGGTTTTGCTCCTGTGGCTCCAGCATCTCCTCAGCAAGCTGGAGGTGAGGAGGAAGTGAGGGAGCCTGGTGGAGTGAGGTCCTGGTGAGATGCTTGCACACCTCTGGGGTGACAGTGTGGTGAGCAGGGGGGAGATGTCATCATCTGGACTGCAGTTGCTGCTGTGTGAGATGCCAGAAATGCTGCAATGCAGCCCTTGGGGTGAGGGCACATACATGATTGTCCTGCTTAGTAGTGATTTGGGGGGCACTCAGTTACCAGTGGGCATCAGGGTAGCAAGGGATGATAGGAGTCACTCTGGAAGTGGTTGGGATCTGTGCTGGTGCTAAGCTGGAGCTCACCAGCCACACTGCTAGTGGCTTTAACTCTTCTTTCTGAGCTGTGTCAGACTGAGTTTGCCTGCAGGAGGTTCTCCACCATGGCTAGGGAGGAGGAGCTGCTCACCTAGAGCTGACTGGTGGGCAGGCTGGGTTGGCCATGGGAGTCTCACCCCCTCTCTGCATGGGTATGGGGCAGGCTTGCATCTCTAGGGGCATGGAAGCCCACACAGCTGCTCCTGTCTCAGGGGCAGGGTGGTGGCATCCTGCTCCATCAGTGGCCATCTGAGTCAAGCATCATTCTTGGGAGGTTTCCTTCTCTCCTGTTCATCACTGGAGGCAGGAGGACCAGGAGGCAGCAGAGCACTTGGTCCTAGGCAGGAGGGGAGAAGGTGGCTCCTGTAGCTGAGACCTGGCTGTGGCAGGGAAGAGGAGATCTCCTCACAGGGTTTGGGCTGCTCCCTCAGCAAAGGGAAACTGGGTGGTGACCAGCATCCTACCTCTTGTGTTTGGCCCAATGGTAGATGTCAGCCCTTCCCAGGAGAGGACTGGGGAGGGGAAGGGAAGGGGGAAGGACTCCCCAGCCCAGCAGACTGGATGGGAAATAATGATCCCCTTTTGATAGCTTCTCCAATTGTTGCTGAAAATCCTTTTTAAAAGGAGGAAAGTTCCTTCCTTCCTTTCAGCTCCTGCTATCTTGAAGAATTGACTCTATTGTCAGCCCAGGACAGAGACCCTTCTATGAGGGCTGCATAGCTGCTCTTCGAGGGCCCCCTCCCTGTGACCCCCCCCCCCCTCCCAGCCCATCCCAACAAGCCCCCATTCTCCTCTGAAGAGGGTCCCTCTGTCTAAGGCCAAGTAACTCTTAAGGGTAGCATTTATCCTCGGGCACTCAGCTCACAAAAGAGTGCTGGAGTGTCAAATAAACTCACTCCAGCCTGCAAAAAAAAAAAAGAGTAAGAGGAAGAAAACACAAAACCTCCTTTATTTCCACCCCTGCAGGGAAACAAATAGGGACTTTGTGCTGGAAAGCAGCAGGGCCCTAAGGAAGGAGGGCAGTGTGGGTGTGCTGGTGGATGGTGAGGAGAATGGGGTGTGCACGTGCATGGGATGCTGTGTGCCTGGGCCTGGCAGTGAAGCAAACCTTCTCCAGACAAGTGCTGGCCACCCTCTCTGTGTGTGTGTTTGTGTGTCCCAGAGTAGGTCACTGTTGACTCTTGATTGCATGGTTGGTTTGGAAGAGGAGTGGGGGGGGGTGAAGGGAGGAAGGTGCTGGTTTGGTCCTGGAGTTGTCCCCAAAGGTAAGGGGCAGTGTGGGCAGGTCTGAGCTCAGCCACATCTTCAGCAGCCTCTTTAATTAAGCTCTTGGACAGATTTTTGGGAGGGCTCAGCTCAGCCAAGCTCTGCTGCAGGTGCTGGTTTTATAAGGGAGCTGTTGCAGGAGAGGGTTTGGGCTCCTTGCTCTGCTGGGGAGGATTTCAGCCCTGGGAGATGAGCATGCTGCATCCTTGGGAGCTGGCACTCTGCTGTGGCTGCCAGGGGTTGCCTTCTGCTGAGCCTTGTGCCTCTGCAGCTGCTGTATCTGCCACTCCTGCTGCATGGAGGAGATGCTGCCCTGGGAAGAAATCCTTCTCTCTTCTCTTGATGGATTTAAACTGTAGTCCTCTGTGTTGGAAACCAGTGTGACCAGTCCTGAGCAGACAACTGGGACAGTTACCATCTAAGCAAGGAGCTTGGGCAGTGCTACCTGCTTCCTGGGGATGTGTCCCACCAGCATGGCCATCACCTCTGCTCAGCAGCAGCCAGACAAATCCTGCTTGGTGAGCATCTCTGCCTGGTCCTGGCTACTTCATGCTGGATTTTGGGAGTTCCTTGCAGTTGTGCTATGTGGGATGTTCTCAGATGTTCCTGCAGCTGGAGAAGAACCTGGTGAATCTCTGGCTGTGCTGTCATGGCCAAGGGTCACTGCTGCCACCTCCTCCTGCCACAGGTTTTGGTAGCTTCTTACTGAAAGGGACAGCTGCTGGCAGCCACCATAGCTCTTGGACCACCCTTGTATGTAGACTTGAGGAGACAAGAGTCTGAGCACATGGGCAGCTTTGGGACTTCACCACCACCACCAAGCCAATGGTCCTGAGCCAAGAGGATTTGTCTCTGAATGGTTTCTCTCTACTGGGATCTCTGGAGGGCTCAACCCTCATGGACTGATGTGGGTTTTGGATGCTCCCTTCTGACTGTAGCTGGGGAATGTCAGTGGCCAGGAGGCTGCAGCCACCTGCTGGCTCTCCAAATCTGGTGGATTTCTGCTTTTGGCATTATTCTGCTGCTGCTGCTGCTGTGGTTTTTGCTCATCTGGTGGAACTGGCTGTGTTACCTGAGGTCTCCTGATGGACAGATGTGGAACAGCAGCAGTGACAGCCCAGTGCTAGAGGCAGCTTTTCTTCTGGGCACCGTGGCTCTGGAGGAGGAAGGACTCCAGCTGCACGTGTAGGACAAATCCTGCTGGGCTGAGGTGAGTCAAGAACATGAACTTTTGCTTTTCTTTAAGATAAAAAGCCTTCCTGTGGGCTTGGCTTCTTAGGAAATGAGCTTTTCCCCCTACTTGAGGAAGAAAAGCCAAATCTAGTGATGTGCTGCTTAGGGGAGAAGGAGTAGATTGGTTTCTGAGAGCTCAAGTGCCTTTCCCCTCCTCTTTCCACCAAAACATCAATCTTTTACTGCCACTGGAGCCTGAAATCCCTAGGAAGAGTTGTTTCTTCCTGGGATTCCATAGCTGAGCAAGGAACAAAGGGATTCAGGGTTCCCTTTCATTCCCTGGCAGGAGGCATCCCCCACTTGGCAGCATGTGTGAGGGAACCTGCTCCCAGTTGGGTTACCTGGGAGTGATGTGTGGCTTGTCTTGGGGGTGCCATGGGGCTCCTGGGGCCTGGCTGAGCTGAAAGGCTTCTTGGAGGTCAGGGTGGTCAGGTAAGTCTCCTTCTTGGACAATCCACCTTCCTGGGAAGGTGAGGGGCTGCTAGGAGATGATGCCAGGGCTTTGGGTTTTGGGTGGGTCCTGTGTCAGGGCTGACAGGGTGGGACATGGTGGTGGAGAAGGTGCCCAGGGGAGCAGCTGGGGATGCTGGAGGCTGTGTGGCTGGGGAGAAGGAGGGTTCAGGATGGAGATTTCTGCTTGGCTGAGCAATGAGCTGCTGATTCCTGTGCTGGGGAAGATGAGGCTTGACCTCAGCAGCCCTTTGTGCTGCCTCTTGTCCAGAGGTAAATGGTCCTGGCTTAGCTTTCCTCTGGGGCTGCTCTGCTGGTGACACCTGGCTTTTGTGGTCCTTCTGTGTTCTGGTGAGGACATTCCCCTTCAAGCCCTGTTTCCTGTGCCCTGAACTGGGCTGGCTCCAGCTTGGCTCTGGAGAGCAGAAAGGACTCACATGGGAAGATGCTGTGGTTCACCCTGCCCAGACTGCTGGGGTGTTTTGGGTGTGCTTTGTTTTTGTACTGAGCTTTCCTCTGGGAGAAAGAGGCTGAGAACTGTGGTGAGTAAAGGGACAGCTGCTGCTGGGAAAGACTTGGTTCTTTCAAGTACACTTCTGCTTTTGGTTAGAGCTCATCTGGTTTTGGTTAGAGCTCTTGGCTTGCTGGTGATCAGCCAGTCCAAGAAGTGTGGTGCAGGCTGACAGGAATGTGAGCTGGGAGCTTGCAAGTGTCCCTCTGGAAGCACTGTGGCTGTGGCCATGCTCTGCAGTGGACTGTGCCAGGATGGTTAGAGGGGAATGGAGAAGAGCTGCAATGCTGCTCTTCCTCCCTTTCTCCTGGAGGCAGAGCTGGAAGGAAGTGGTGTGTGCCCTCCCCTGAGAGGCAGCTCTGCCAGCTGGGTGCTCTTCAGGGTGGATGGAAACCTGAAGAGAAAAATGGTTGAAGCTCACTTGGTTTCTGTCCTCCTGAGCTGCAGGCTTCCAGCTACTTGAACAGAGCTGGGATCTTTTCATATCCTTCCCTTGTCAGGCTCTGACTGCTGCTGCTAGAGCTCAGTCTCTTCCCAGACCCTTGGAATTGTGCCTTTCCTTGAAGAGCATCTGAATATACCAAGTACTTGCCTTTATCCCTTTGCAACATGAGTCTCTTGGCTTCCTGGCCTCTGAAAAGCAGGGAGGAGGGACAAGAGGTGCCCATCCTCTTGCTGGTGATACAACAGCTACCTGAGTGCTGAGCTCCCTGGGCTAAGGCAAGGCAGAGGCTTCTCACCCTGAACTAGCATAACTCACCTCAGGCCTGCTGGGCTCTCTGCACCAGCTTCTGTGGCAAGAGGCCAGGCTGGTACTTGGAGTGGCTTTAGGTTTGGCATCTGCAGCTGTTTCTGGGAGTTGACCTGTGAATTTATGAAGCCTTTGCTGTCTGCTTGGTTGCTCCTTGCCTGTGTGTAATAAGTGATGCTCTGGGGACCTTGTTGGGAGCCTGGTGCAGATGTCAGCCCTCCTGTCGGGCTGCTCATAGTGGCTGCAGGGCAAGGCAGGCTTGGGTGGCTGTGACAGTCCTGCCTTGGTACCATGCTCCTTCCTGGATGCTGCAGGGAAGGGTAAACTGCATGCTAGCTGCAGAGATCCTTGCCCTAGTTACAGGGATGGGACATCTCCCACCTCTCTGGGCAACCTGGGACAGGCTCTCACCACTCAGTGTGAAACACTTCTTCCTTCTCTCTGATCTGAAGCTACCTTCTAGGTGCAGGAAGAAAAAGCTTTTTAACGTGATCTTAGGTTGCAATCTGTTGTCATGCACCGTGGCCTGTAAACTGTTCCTTGCCAGAGGCACGTTGTCACCTTTCATTGCCCAGTAGAGAGCAGCTCCCTTGGGCCACCACAGAGCAGAATCCATCTGCTGCCAGAGGCTCTGCCCTACAGTGTCTGGTACAACTGACCTGTGAGGTGAAGCCCCCAGCGCTGCTGGGTGGTGGGTGAGGTTTGACCCAGGTTGCCCAGAGAGGTGGGAGATGTCCCATCCCTGGAACCGTTCCAGCTCAGGTTGACTGGGGCTCTGAGCAACCTGCTGTAGCTGAAGATGTCTCTGCTGAATGCAGGGGGGTTGGACTAGATGTCCTTTAAAAGGTCCCTTTTCCAACCCAAAACTGTGATTCCAAATTGCCCCAAAGCTGTCGGGACTCATTGATCCTGCTCAGCAGTTTCCCCGGGGGCTGCCTTCTCATGCTCAGCCTCTCGAGGTGTGGGTTAGCCTGGTGGGTGTCCAGCCCGGGCAGGGGATGCTGAAGCTCCGCGAACCTCGGGGCGCTCCTGGGTATGCGCTGACACCTACCGACAGCGGCCGGCAGGGACCGGGCAGTACCCGGCGAAGCCGGCAGGGGGCGGAGGCGGGCAGCCGCTGCACCAGCGGCACTGCTAGGTTCGCGGGTTCGAGACCTCGCCAGGAGCAAACTGCCTGGGACCGCGGAGTGGTTTGGGTTGGGAAGGACCTTAAAGATCATCTAGTTCCAGCCGGCGTGGGCTTGCTCTCTGCTGTCGCTTCAAGCGGGTGTTAGTCGGCGTTGGGATAGGAATTGTTTATGCTTATCAATACTTAACAGCTGGGGGTCGGGAGGATGTGGCCAGGCTTTGTTCAGTTGGTGCCCAGGGGCAGGACAAGAAGGAACAGGCACACGCTGGAAGTTCCACCTGAACAGAAGGAGGAGCTTCTTTCCTTGGAGGGTGGTAGAGCACTAAACCAGGCTACCTAGGGAGGTGCTGGAGTCTCTGTCTCTGGAGACCTTCCAAACCTGCCTGGGCACCATCCTGTGCAGCCTGCTGTGGGTGACCCTGCTCTGCCAGGGGAATTGGCCTAGCTGATCTCCAGAGGTCCCTTCAAGCCCTAACAGTCTGGGATTCTGCTATGGCCTGATGAGTTAAATACCAGTGTTGCTGTTTGCAAGGAAAGGTCTGGCCCTGAAAGGAGGTTCTCCTTTTGGGGGTTTCTCTTTCCTGCCTTTTCTGCTGTGTTTTTCCCTTGCTTGTTCGAAGCTGCTGTTTGGGTTTTGCTTTTGTTTTCCCTGAAGCTTGAGGCTGTTGGTAGATGCTTGTCCATGTGGAGGGCAGGAGAGCTGATCTAAAGCCTCTGGGGGATGATGCCACTCGCTTCCCGGGTACCGGCTGGTGCTGGCCGAGCTCTGCCTGCGGCCGCTGGATGGCAGCGGAGCTCCGCGGCAGCTTCAGCTCCGGCCCCAGCACCGCCTCGCTGCTGCCTCCCATTCCACCCGCAGCGAGCGGCTGCTCCGCGGGGGAAAGAGGCTTCGGAGCCCTCTGGGTAGGTGTGGTATGTCACACACGTTCATCTCTGGATCTGATTTTAGCCAAAGGCCTTTGACAGGTAGGAGGGCTGTTAAGCTGTATCTGAAAAGCTGCTGATCCACGAGTGCAACCTCCAAACGTGGGTGCTGAGGGCAGGGCTGGTCCTGAGCACGCTCTCAGGTTAACTCTGGGCCGTACCTGGGCCACTGCCTTGGGAGTTTGGGGCAGGTGTGTGCACAGAGGCAGGAGGACAGTGATGGTTGTTGCCTTAGGGATGTGCTGCAGAGGCATCTGCTGTCCCTGCCTGTTTCCAGCATGCTGTGAGCAGCCACCTACACAGCATTCCTGGGGCTGACACAGGAAAGGTTCAACATGCTGCCTTCCCCCAAGGAAAAGGGCTTGGAAACCTCCTGCTCTGCCTCTCCCTTTTTCCTTGTCCTTCCCCTCCCTTCTCTGACCCCTCTGGGAGAAGAGGGGTTGGGAGTGCTGTCTGCCTGTGCTTCCACATCACTCTGTCTGGAAGTAGTTGATTTCTTGCTGGGTAAAGCAGGGTGTTTGGCTGCCTTGAAGAACACTTTCAGAGCAGACACATGCTACTTGCTCAGCACCATTCCCAGTGAAAGGTTTCCCTGTCCAGGTTGCCTCCACCATTGCTGGAGCCAACTGCAAATTTCCCCAGCACTACCAGCTCCAGAGTTGGGTTTCCATGGTGAATTCATGTTGGTTCTGCACCTAAAAGCCAGGAGTTCTGGGGAAGTTTCACAGTTTGCCTGTTGCTGTGTCCTGCTCTGCTGGAGGAGGTCCTTTGGCTTGCCCTTGCTGGCTGCTCTCTGCCCAGCAGAGATGCTTGAAAAGCCTCTGAGAGCTGATGCCTTGGGGACAGGCTCAGGAGCTTTGTTCTTAGGCTGCTGTGGCCTCCAACACACCTCTCAGCTTCTGGGCTGCTGCCTGCAGCTGAGGTATGGAGTCTGTCCTGGGACCTTTTTATTTCCTCACAGCAGGATCTGTCCCTGTATCTACCTGCTGCTCTCCTTCCACACATGCCTTGTGCCTTCCACTTGCTGTCAGAGACCTCAGTAAGCTCAAGGTGCTGGTTCAAAGCCTTCTGGTGTGACTTGCGTGGAAACCAGATGAAATGTTGATGCATTTCTGCAGGGACTTTGCACTGAGTGAGCTGCAAAGTTGCACCTTCAAGTGAACACCTGAGTGTGGGTGCCCAGCCCTGGCTGGAAGCTCCAGCTGAGCACCACCACTGGTCCTCACTCCCTCCCAGCCTTATGTGTGGCAAAAAAACCCCAACCAAACTAGTTTAGAAACTCTCTCCAGGCTTCCCATGGGTTGCCTCCCATGCCTTTATAATGCAGAGGAGGTTTGGAGTTTGTGTATTTGCTCTTCCTCGGGGGTGCATCTGCCCAGCAGCTCTGCTAGGACATCTCCTGTGCCCTCTGGAGAGCTGTGCTGTGCCCTTGTCCTCTGGAATGCTCTTTTCAGTGATGTTTTTGAGAACTAAGTGCCTGCTGTGTATCCACTGCCTCTTTCCTTTCCCCACGCAGGAGCAGGAGGGAGGGAAAAATGGCTAAAATATTTTCTGGTAAGAAAGGGCTGAGGGTGAATCCAGATCAGCCTCTTCTGATCCATTTCAGGCAAAAACAAATCTCCAGGGTTTTCAGCAGAGAAATGGAAACACTTGGAGCCTTCTCTTTTCTTCAGAAGAACAAACAGGAGTGGTTACCACTTCCTCCAGCTCATAAACAAACCCAGCCTGACGTCTCCAGCAGAACTTCTGCCAAGAGACTTTCCTTCCTAATTGTTTGAGAGGGTTTTTTTCCCCCTCTCAATTCTGATTAGTATTCAGGAGTGCCTGGCACACAAGTGGGAAGTTTCAGGAACAGGCTGTAGATCTGCTGCTTCAAGCAGATCCTACTCTTATTCCATCCCTTGCCCTCCCTGTCTGTGCTCCTAGTCCTCTCCCTGCTGTGCTGGCCTTCATCTGCCATGCTTGGCTTCTTCCAGGGCTTGTGCTGGTGACTTTTGGCCACCAAAACTGGGGCTTGCTTTAACTTTTGGGGCTTTGCTGCATCTGCAGGAGCTGCATCAAGACTCTGCAGGCTTGTATTGACCTGCTCTCCTGCAGTTCTGTGTCTTTGCTTTCAGGCTTTGCTCTTGGGAAGGAGCTTTGGCTGGATGCAGCTGCAGGAGGATTCAGCTTCCCCTCTTGGAGGAAAGGGCACTTTGGCCAAACTTAGTAAATGCTGTAAAGGAATAAAGGGTGCAGCTGCCTCGGTGTCCCCCAGCACAGGGCTGCTGTCTGGGGTGGAGTTTGCTGTGGAGCTGCTGCTCCTGAGATCTCCTCTCTCTGCCCCAGCATCCTCTTAACTCTCTCACCAGTGGGGAAAGGATGCAAACCTCCTGCTTGATTTGGAGATCCCCAGCTGGAGAGTCCTGGGTGGCTTCTCTGTCTCCTGTCATGGGACAGTGACTCAGTGGAGATGGTCCTGAGGGAAGCAGGGAGAAGAAGCAACTCAGGTTGCTTTTGTTTAGCTCTGCCATCCCTCCCCAGGGCAGCCAGCCTGGTGCTGAGCCTCCTGCCAGCATTCCTGCCCTCATCCTACTCTTCCCAGGTCCTTTATTGTGCAGAGAAGAGCTTTTCCCACATCTCTGTGTTGTGGCTGGGTTGTGATGTGCAACACTGCTCTGAGCACTGCTCTTGCATCATGTGCTGGAGATTAGGCAATCAGGAACGATAATAAATATCAGTGCCTGGAGTGGGTGTGGGCAGGAGGCAGGGAGGGAGAAGAGTGATTTAAAGGGCAAGGAGGATGAGATGTTCACCAGGGGCCAGCATTTCTCTTTGCTGGGACAAGTCAGAGCTCTTTTTTGGGAGGTGTTTCTCTTTTTTTTTCTTGCATTGGTTTTGGTGAGAAGCACTGGGGTGATAAAAGAACTCACTCTGGAGCCTGTGTGGTTGGAAATGCTCCTCTGTGAATCATGGAGTTTAGGGTGGAAAAGACCTGCAAGGTTGAGTCCAGCCATGAGCCCAGTACTGCCAGGTTCCCATGTCCCTAAGCACCATGTGAAGCTGTGTGGATGTACAGCCCCTGAGCATCCCAACTCCCCTGACCCCCCCCCCAAAATCTCCCTCCAATGCTGCTGGGGCTGGAGCTGTGCTGCTGGGACCCTGCAGACACAGGTCCCCGTTAGCTGAGTGCTGCTGCTTCTGGGCTGAGCCCTGGAATCCCTCCTGTGGAAACCAGTTGGTTGGGTGTCTGGGGCATGCTCTCTGCCTCTGGGAATGCTCAGCTTTGTCTTGCTGACTCAGCCTGAATTTCTTAATCATAAACCCAACCATCATGTCCTGGGCTCTCTCATGCTTCCCCTCCCATGGGTTCCAGGGCTTTGTAAACTCCTGCTGGACTCAGGCTGCTGTAAGCCCTCTGGGCAGGCAAGGGAAGTGGCCTGTGCTTCCCTCTCATCTTTCAAGAGGGGAAACTGAGGCTCTGAGAAGGAAGGAGCTTCTCCCCAGTCATGTAGGGAAAGGGTGGCAAAGCACAGAGTCCCATGGATGCTGCACCTTTGGTCTTGGCATGGCTGAGGGCTTTGCTCCTTGCAGTCTGCAAGGCTAGGAGGGCAGAGCAGTGACCTTGAGCTGCTGCTCCTGGTCTTGAGCAGTTCTGTCTGGATGCAGTTTTCCTCTTTCTAGGAACACTGTAGCAGCTGGGGCAGAAGATTCCTCACTCCAAAGGGAAAAGCACTGCTGGAAGCTGTGCTGGGGGAGCAGCTCCTTGCAGAGCTCTGTGCTCAGCTCCAGGCTTTTAACCCCTGCAGCCTCAGTGATCTTCCTCTGGGGCAGGAAGATATGATCCCTTTGTAGAGACCAGAGAGGTGGCTGCTACAGCCCAGGGGGGGATTAGGGCTGGGATTTTCTCTAAAGCCTCTTGATTAAAGAGGCTGGGACTGGCAAGTCACTTCAGTTACTGCAGAGCCCATGGGTACCACTTCTGGCTGGAGCAGAATGTTGAACTGGGGTCTGGGATGGTCTCCTACACCCAGGCTCTTCAGAAGCAGTAAGGTACCACAATGACTGCCAATCCCTTAAGACCTCTTCAGAGCATAGCTGCTTCCTCCTTGACTTTCACCTGATGAAGCTTCCATCCTTTTCTTTTCTTTCCTGATGTTTGCCCTGTGCTTGAGCTGGGATGGGTGGGAGAGGCTGGCCAGGAGGAGGAGGAGGAGGTGCTGTGGGATGGGGCTGATAAGCAAATCCTTGAAAACAAAGTTCAGGCAAATATAGGACTGAGTGGAGAGCAGGTTTCCCCTTGCTGCTGCCCCAGCTCACCTTGGAGCAAGCTGTGCAACATGTGAAGGCAAAAGGGGCAGCTCTATGCTCTTGGGGTGTGAGGGGAGCTCACTGCATCCTCCCTGACCTGCACAGCTGCTCCTTGCTGTGTTGTAGCCCTCTCATTCCTCAATCGTTCTCACAGGAGGTCAGCTTCCTGGAGATGCTACTTCTGTGTCCCTTCCTACACTTGATTTTTCATGTGGAAATGCAACTTTTTTGCTTTCAGGACTGTTGTTGTTTGCTATTTCTTTCACAGGCTGGTTTGTGTTTGTACTGCCCTGGGAGATCAAGGTGTCAGAGCTGTGTGTGCAGCTGGAATGGGTATTTAACACTGGAATGGGCTACTTTGCCAGCTGGGATATGGGAATAGCTGGCCATGGAGCCAGGCAGCCCTTGGCATGAGCAGTGCTGTGCTGGGAGAGCTTCCCTTTGCTCTGGGGAAGTGCTTTGCCTTGGGGGTACTGGGGGTGGGCATTGGCCAACTTGTCCTTTCTGAGGTGGGAGAGTCTGGCTTCTCCTTTTGGAGTCTTCTGCTGGGGCTGGGTGAGAGGAAACAGCTGCTGCTGGCAGGAGTGGAGCTGGGTATCTGGCAAAGAGCTCCAGCTCCTCCAGTTCAAACCCCAAAGGGCCAGGGGCAAGAGTAGCCTGCAGGGAGGAGGGCAGGAGAGTGATGCTGCCAGTGCTGAGCAGCTGCATTCTGTGTCCTTGCTGGGGCATCTCCTGGCCCAACAGTGGGGTGAAGCTGTCTGGGGAAGAGCTGCATTTTGTTTCAGTGGCTTTTTGGCCTCTCTTCAGCACTTGGGAAAGGGCTGCTGTGATGCCAGCACAGGTAGAGCAGGCTCTGTGGTGAGCTCCCCTTCCTGGCCAGGACCTGGCTGGATGCTCAAATCCTGCAACATGTTCCAAGAGGCTTTGGCTGGTGTGGGGAGGCAGGAATGTTAGCAAGACAGTAGGGAGGAGTGTCTGGAGGGGAAAGCAGCTAGAGGGTGGCTTCCCACCCTCTGTGTGAAGCTGTTGCAGATCTCCCCAGGTGCTCACCCCTCAACCCTCTGCCTGTTTGCAGCAGCCTGGAGCCAGGATGAGGGCAGGGGAAGCTGCTTGAGGAATATCTCTAACAAGTGACTCCTTCAAGTGTCTTCAGGCTTGCTGAGAGCATCCCTGTTAGGATGGACAGAGGCTCTTAGGTCTCCACACCAGCCCAGGCCCAGCAGCTGGGAAGGGACACATGGTGTTTGAGCCCTGGTTGGAGAGGGCAGCTGATGGCTTTGTGTGGGCTTCAGGCTGTCTTGCCCAGGTGTCTCTTTGCCTCTCTGCAGCCCTGGCAGGTTCCCCTGCTGCAGGGAGCCCTCTCTCCTAAAGAGCAGCTCCAGCAGAGGATTAATGGTTAATGGGTTGTTCATGGAGGGTTATAAACAACCTCTCTGGCTCTTTAACACCTCTCCCTGATGTCCTCCTTGCCCTTCTGAACACATTCCTGTCTGCCTGCTGCAACCTTTGTAACCTCTGTTAATCCCTCATTAGCTCCCAGTGCTGAATGGGGCTTGGCTGGTGCTCAGCAGCCTGGGGACCTCAGGTGCCTGCACCAGGGTTTCCCAGCTCCCTGGGTGGGGGGGGAAGCAGTGAGGGCTGCCTGAGACAGGGCACCTGAAGAGCAGGGAGGCTCTGCAGGTCTTCCCCATGCTCTGCTCTTCTCCAGGAGCTGGGGCAGGAGGAGGAGTTGCTGGGAGAGGTTTTAGGGTGTCAGCAAACACCTCACAGAGCAGGTCCAAGGAAGGTCTTCTGGCTTGGCCCTGGGGATCCATCACTGAAGGTTTCTGGGTCCATGAAGCTGATACCATCCCATCTCCCAGCAGAGCCCTGGCCCCATACTGCTCCCTGCCTGGCAGAGGAGAAACTTCCAGCTCTCCTGTGCTGGTTTTGGTGCTGTTCTTCTGGCATTTGGGACATGCTCACCCTTCCTGCAGGCTGCTAGGGAGCTTGCCTGGCTAAGCAAACACTGCTGGGCTATTACCTGTCTGTTAGGCTGTCAGCACTGGCTTGCAGCTCCCTTTAATCTCTGCTGGTGGAATTTCCCTGCCCATTCTGGCCTCCCCCTCCCCCCTTGCTGCCCCCTTCCCACGATCAGGGTAATTCAATATTGTCTCAGTCCAGTCACTTACTGGCCCAGTTGTTTGCCAAGGGGAGATAACCCAGTGTTTGCTCCCTGCAGACCAAGGACATGGGCAGCTGGTGCCCAGACAGGGCAAGTCACCAGGCCATGGGGTGATGCTTGCATGTGACATGGCTGTGGTGGCAGAGACCTTCCCCCAGGGCACAGCTAGCACCTGGGGCTGCTGCTGGAGAGGGACATGTCTGGAGCAACCTCTGCCCTTGGAATAGGCTTTCAGTGGTGCCCAGGGACAGGACAAGAGGGGAACTTTTGTTCTCCCTGAAGCTTGAGGCTGTTGGTAGATGCTTGTCCATGCTGAGGACAGGAGAGCTGACCAGGAGCTGGTGCCCTCCCTGTCCACCTGCCCAGTGAATGGATCCTGGAGAGGAACAAACCCTCAAAGCTAAGGATCCCCCCAGCCTGGTATCTTTTCACTGTCATGCTCAAGTCTTTGCCAGGGTTGATGCTGAACTTGGTGCCTGGGGATGATAAGGAGCTGCTCCAAGTGGAGCAGACCTGAGGAGAGCAGCAGTGAGGGACTCCAGCTGTCACCTACCAGGCATGCAAACTGCTAGCTTTTGCTTACTGCTTGTTTGCTGTGCCATGGGGTGATAAGACTCTCACCTGGTGGCATGGCTGCTTTGCCTCTACATTGCCCTGTTGGCCTTGCCCAGGGGTAGCTGGCTTCCAGGGGTGGTTCAGGTGCCCCTGGCTCTTTTCTAAACACCTTGGTGCTGCAGAGCTTCCTGCTTGGACAGCATGGAGAGGTTTATAGCCCAGCTGCTCTTCCTAAGAGAACAGGCAAGTCAGGTTTTAAATCCCAGGAGAGCTGAACTCCATCCCCATGAGCTGCCCAGGAGGTGGAGTTTCCTTGCTGGAGGGCTTTGGGATCCTCTGGGGTGCTGAGCTGGGTGTCAGGGGTGGATTTAATAGTTCTTTAAGGCTGGTGGTGAAAGCCAACTTTCTGAAGCCAGAAACAAAGTCCTCTAGTGGAAAGCTCAGAAGGAAGAAAACTCCCAGATGATGATTTTTTTGGATCCTCTTTAATTGTAGGGATTAGGAGTTCCCATTTCTGCCTCTCTCCAGGGTTACCCTGAGCGTAGCCATAAATCACAGTTGCTGCAGAGCTGAATGCTGCTGCCTCAGCTCTCCAAGTCTGGATGCTGCTTGGCTGCAGATGTCCTTGCTTCACCTTTCCACAGTTGAGGGGGGGGGAAAAAAACATTTACACTTGGCTAGAGAAAAGAGCATAAACAGTAAAACACTTGAGCTTGGTGCCCTGTGAAACCCATCACGTAGCCAGGCCCTTCCCAACCTGGCCCCACTCTGCTCCTCAGCCTGGGCTCCAGGCAAGGACTTGGGCTGGCCCTGGAGCCTTCTCTTGTGCTGGGGCTTGCTTCCAGTGCAGACCTGGCTCTTGGCTGGTGCCTGACCTGATGCAGGACTTGAGATGGATCCTGAGACACAGCCATGCTGGATCTGCTGTGCAGGGGTTTGTCCCAGGCTGGAGATGTCTGGGCTTGGCTGTTTCTCAGTGCTGGAGGCTGAAGAGTAAGTTGAAGGCAGCAGTGGATGTGGCTCTGTTTGCTGTTAGCAAGGCCACCCATCTCTCCACACCTCTTACTTCTCTTTCCCCAGTTACACCAATTTCCATGCCAGGTAACCAGGGTCTGTCCTGTGGTGCCACCCGAGCTGTGTCTGAGGCTTCTCTTGGTGCCTCTCTTGAAGGCAGCCATGCAGCAGATGGATTGAAGCACAGAACCCATCCTCCCTTCACCCTTCTGCAGCTGCAGGGAGCTCAGGGTTTCACCTCCCCTTGTCTTCCTCCTGTAGGATGCTGAGCCCATAGCTCTGTGTAGTGTGGTGCAGCAGAGAGAGCAGAGCTTGGCTCTTGGCTCTGCTCCTGACAAGATTCATGCCCTGGGTAAGGAGGAGTGACAGCTCCATGGCTGCTGGGGGATGAAAGCCTAGCTCAGGATATCCAGCAGCCACCTCAGAAGGGGTCAGCAACTCCCCCCCCAGCATCCCACCACTGCAGGCAGGAGCTTCAGCAACGGTTCCTCTGTTTCCCCCCAGCCCCCTGAGCTATTTGGTACCTGCAGAGGGCTCTGGCAGCTTCCCCCTCCAGCTCCCCTTGCCCTTACACTTGAAATGAAGTTGCTGACTGTATGGGCTCCCTTTTGTCTGGCCTTCCTGAGGCTTGTGTTACCTCTTGAGTGAGCTCAAAGGCTCTCTCTCCTTCAGGGAGGCTCAATAGCCACTACAGAGCAGGAGAGGAGGAGATGAAACAGGGTGGGTGTTGGGCCAGCACCCTGGGAGCTGCTCTGTGACCAGGCTGCCAAAGACTCCAAGCTCTGCTCAGTGGCTCCCAAGTCCCTCAGCAGGGGGAGGAAGGAGAGCAAAGGGTTTTGTGCCCAAGAGACAGCAGATGTGTTTAACCATGGGCACAGGCTGCCCAGGGAGGTGCTGGAGTCCCAGTCCCTGGAGGTGTTTAGAAAGCCTCTAGATGGAGTGCTCAGGGACTTGCTGTAGGCTTAGGGATGTGGTTTTAGATGATGGTGATAGGTTGCTGGTTGGACTTGATGATCTTGGGGAGGTCTCTTCCAACCTTGAGAGCTCTGTGATGTGGAGATGCAGCCAGAGCCTGAGCCCAGCCCTCAGCACTGCTCCTGAGGAGGCACAGAGCTGTCCCTGTGCCTGGGGGTGATGCCCATGGAGAGGCCAGCATGGGCAGGCATCACTCTGGTCTAACCATGGCTGCACCTTTCTCCCCAAATCTCTTAAAACTGGATTTATTTTGCTTTTGGGAAGTGGCAGGTCCTGCCTGGGGCTGTGTTAGAGGGGGAGGGGTCCCAGGTGCATGCTGCTCTGCTGTGGGCTTTGGCTTACCTGAGGCAGCTTGTTACTGGGGGCAGAGGAGAGCTTGGGTTTGCTCTCACCCTGAAGCCACAGGAGCAGCCTGCTTGGCACTGGATGATTAAATTAGTTTCTAGGAGAGCAAATCCTGGATTAGTGTAGCCATTTGCCATGCTGAAAGCAGAGCCCTGCTAATTAGGTTTATGTAAGGGCACTTGGGAATCAGCAAGGGGCAGGGGATGGGGGGGTGGGAGGGAAAAGAGCTGGGGTGACTGCACTGCTTAATTGGGAAGCACACTGGGGGCCCTGGTGGCCACTGGAGCTGCTGGGAGCAGGGCAGAACTTCTGCAAATTAAACCCAAACCCCATCAAATAATGTAAAACAACCTCACAGAGCTTTGCCTCTGCCACAGTGAGAAGTGTGCTGGGGGGAATGGGGCTGGTCATAGACTCACAGAATGTCCTGGGTGGGAAGGGAGCCAGCAGGGTCGTGGAGTCCAGCTCCTGTCCCTGCACAGGACAACCCCAAAGTCACCCCATGTGGCTAAGAGCATTGGCCAGATGCTTCTGGAAACCTTTTAGGCTTGATGCCATGAGTCCTTCCCTGGAGAGCCTGTTCCAGTGTGCCTGGTCCCCCCCTCTCTGCTGGCATTTCATTAATGAAATGAATTCATTAATAAAATCATTAATTAGAGCCAGCCCTAAGCCCAGCTGATAGCTTGAAGTCCCAGGTGAAGACTGCTCAGCTCCAGCTCCCCATGGCCCATTGCCCTGGAGGGATCTGCCAGCCCATGGAGAGGCAACCCCTGGGGGCAGGTGACATCCCAGGAGGGTGCTGGGGCTGTGGCCCATCCTGTGGGCTTCTGCTCCTCCATGAACATCCAGCCTCTGCCTTATCCCTGGGTGTCCTGCCCACCACCAATAGTGCAGTGGAGCTTTGATCTGCTCCCAGTGATTAAATTCATATCATCCAGACTGACAGCTTAATATACCTCAGTCAGGCCATGCTAAATGAGTTGTGTCTTTCTTGCCAAAGCTGCAGAAATGCTTTCTGGCAGCTACAGGCTCTTGAGACATTTCTTTTCTTGTTCATTTGGGTGTTTTGTTGCTCTTGGTGTGCAGTCAGAATTGCCTTTGCTTTCTTTGGGGCATCCTTCCTGGAGTTCCACCCAAGGTGCTCCAAGGCTGCTGGAGATGCTTGTGTGGCTGTTGGGTGGAAACAACCACCCTGGAGTTGCAGATGCAGGGTCTGGGTTCTGCACTGGGGCAGGCTCAGAGCTTGTATGCAGAATATTGTGTTGTCCTAGAATAATAGTCACAGAATGGCTTGGAAAGGACCTTTAGAGGTCACCTAGTCCAACCCCCTGCAGCCAGCAGGGACATCTGCAAGTAGAGCAGGTTGCTCAGAGCCTCAACCAACCTGAGCTGGAATGGTTCTAGGGATGGGACATCTCCCACCTCTCAGGGCAGCCTGGGCCAGGCTCTCACCACCCTCAGCATTGAAATTTTTTTCTATCTAGTCTAAATCTCTCCTCTTTCAGTTTCAAGCCATCACCCCTTGTGCTGTCACAACAGGTCCTGCTGAAAACTGTCTCCAGCTTTCCTGTAAGCTCCTTTTAGCACTGAAAGGCTGCAATAAGGTCTCCCTGGAGCCTTCTCTTCTCCAGGCTGAACAACCCCAGCTCTCAGCCTGTCCTCACAGCAGAGAGCTTCCAGCCCTTGGATCACATTGTGTGACCTCCTCTGGCCCTGCTCCACCAGGTGCCTGTCTGTGATGTGCCGAGGACTCCAGAGCTGGCCACAGCACTGCAGGGGAGGTCAGACCCTTCTGGTGTTGGCAGAGGCAATCAAATGCTGGGGTTCTGGGGACTTCCTGAAGCAAGTGATGCCTCTCATCTCCCCATGGATGCTCCAGGTTTCCACCAGGGAGCTGCAGCCATTTGGGGCTGAAACACAGCAGGTTGCTGGTTCCTGAACCCAGAGGAGGAGCAGCAGATGCCTCTGGTGAGGAGCTGCTGGCAGCATTAGGTTTGTGCCTCAGATTTTCTCCTGGGATTGGGACTTCTCCTCCTTTCCTCTGACAAAACCAGCCCCTAGCTTTGGAAGTTCATGTGCACAGTGACAGGCTGAGGTGGAGAGACAAGGAGCAGCCCTGGGGCAAGAGAGGGCTTGATCTGAGGGCAGGAAAGAAGACCTGAGATCCACTTTGAACTAACCCTTTTCAGCCAACATGGAGAAAGTGTTCTTCTTGCCAAGACCTTAAAGAAGGGGAGGGGGGGGAATAAAACCCCAAACCCAACCACCCTTCATAATTGCCACATTTAGAGGAAGGAATTCCAAATAAAAAGTTAATCTCCTCCAAGGATTAGCCAAGCATGCAGGGTCTTGTCAGATGTGGGAGCAAAGCAGAGGCCTTAATTTCCTAAGACAAGGGAGATGTTTCTGTTGGAGCCTGTCCTTGCTGCCTGGTGCCTATGTGATCCATGGGCTGGAGGAGTCTGAGATCCCTTGTCCTCTCTGAGGAAGGTGAGTTGTTGCTCTTGGGTTGTGTGCTGACCTGGCTCCTCTGTGCAATAACTTGTTTTGGTAGAGAGTTCCTCAGACCAGACCCTGCAAGAGGTGAGGAGTCTTCTCTTTGTTACCAGGGGCTTCTGTCACCTTGGAAAGAGAGGTTGCTGCAGCAGCATCTTCTCAGTCCCAAGGCATCAACTGCAGACTGAGAGAGATGGCCACTGCCTTGGGGAGGTGCTGGTTCTGGCAGCTGAGCTGTGGAGGAGTCACTCCTGCTTTGGCTTTTGCTGAGCCTGAGCACGTGGAGTTATTAGTTGCTGCTAATTGTGGTTGGAGGTTTGGGTGCTGAGCACTTGTGATGCCTGGATGTGGGTGCATGGCATGAAAAGCTGCTGCTGTTGCTTCTGAAGGTGTGGAGGTCCTGGGGGAACTTTCCTGTTGCACAGAATCCCAGCCTGTTAGGGGTTGAAGGGAGCTCTGGAGATCAGCTAGGTCAAGCCCCCTGGCACAGCAGGGTCACCTGCAGCAGGCTGCACAGGATGGTGTCCAGGCAGGTTTGGGATGTCTCTAGAGACAGAGACTCCACCACCTCCCTGGGCAGCCTGGGACAGGGCTCCACCACCCTCAAAGTCAAGAAATTCCTACTTATATTTAGCTGGAACTTCCTCTGCTCCAGTTTGTGCCTGTTCCCTCTTGTCCTGTCCCTGGGCACCACTGGACAAAGCCTGACCCCATCCTCCTGTCCCCCACCCATGAAGTATTGATCAGCATTGATCAGATCTCCCCTCAGTCTCCTCCTCTCCAGGCTACCCAGCCCTCCCCCAGCAGAGATGTCCCAGTCCCCTCAGCATCTCTGTAGCCCTAGGATGGGGGTGGAGGAGCTGCCAGGTGTCTCCACATCTCTTCTCAGAATAAAGCAGCAACTTATCAGAGGTTTGGTTCCTTCCCTCCCTGCATTTGTTTGTAGTTTGTGAATTATCTGCTCCAGCTTCTCTTCCCCACTGATAAAGCCAAATGCAAAGCCTGGGCTTGGCTTTGGAAACCCAGATGCAAATCCCAGCTGGGTATGTTGGAGATGTTGTCTCCACTGTGCAGGAGGTCAGGGCCAGCTATAGCCTGGCAGCCTGGCACCCTGGGTGCTTGAGCCCTGGGCTGGTGCTGGGGAGGCATCCCAGGGAAATGTCTGTTTTCTCCTCCCTGGAACAGCCAGCTATGACTGATCTGAGGCTGAGCAGAAAGAAAACACTTCAGTGGAAGTTTCCTTTGCTGTCCCCAAATCCCTGCAGCTTGCCCAGCACCCCTGGGAGTCAGCAATGCTTAAGCTATTCTGGGGGAGCTGAGTTTCTCCATTCTGGAGATGGGAACATCACAGTGGGACTGAGTAGAAATCCTTCACCTGCTGCTGCTCAACCCTATGCTGGATATCAGGAGGAATTCTTCACTGTCAGGGTGAGGAGACACTGGAACAGGTTGCCCAGAGAGGCTGGGGGAGCTCCAGCCCTGGAAGCTTTGAAGGCCAAGCTGGATGAGGCTCTGGGCAACCTGCTGTAGTGGGAGGTGTCCCTGGCAGGCAGGGGGGTTGGAACTAGATGATCTTTCAGGTCTCTGGCAACTCTAGGGTTCTATGTTCTCCATCCCTAGCTTGAAGAGGTCAGGATGTGCTGACAGGTTGTGTCTGATGCTCACACACCATCTGCTCTGTCCTCTCTGGCAGAGTTCCCCTACAAGCCCTTTGGGCTTGTAGGGGAACTCTGCCAGAGAGGACAGAGAGGGGGAAAAGGACCTGGAGGGAGATGCTTTTGCTGCTGGTCAAAGGCTCTGTGACTGCAAGAGGTTAAAACTTTGCCCCTGTGTTTACTTTAGTTGGCTGCCACACTGCATAATAACCTGTCAGCACTTCAGGTGGGGATTTATTTGGGCATTAAAAGCTGCCTGGGGCAGGCAGATGCAGACACTCTGCAGCAGGCTGGAAAATGTGCCTCCAGCCTCAGAACAGCCTCCCCAAACAGCTCCCCCTTTTAATAAGGGCATTTAATTAAAGTCATATAACTTTGGTTTATTATGATTATTAAAAAGGAGGTGGTTGGAGAGGGGGAGGGGGGGGGAAGGAAGGAGGAAAGGAGTGGGGCCTGCTGAGGCTGCAAGCAAAAGGCTGGAATACAAAGAGGAGGTTGAAATTGGGTGGATTTAAGGTGGAGAAGTCATCAACAACATGTTGGGTTTCTCTTTTGATTGCCCAGCTTCACTTTTGCTGGTGGATGGGGAGGTTCTGGCTTTCCAGGCTCTCTCTCCCTCTCTCCAGCCACTTTGCCCCCTCTTGAAATGCTGCAGAACTGTTCCTTTTTCCAAAGGAAGCTGCCAAATGCTGTTGCTCTTGGATAGGCTCAGGGTTGCTCTCTCTGTGCTTGTTTAACCTGCAGTTGCTTCTAGTTGGATCTGAGCAAAGCTTGAAGGCATCACTTTCATTGTGAGCAGCTCAAGGTCCATGCAAACCAAGTCCATCTCCCAGTCCCTGGAGTGTTGGGAAGGGGCTGTGAGGTGGATGATGTTTGGGGATCCATGGTGGGATCTGTGTGAGGCTGTGTGCTCATCCCCAGCAGGGCTAGGAGGAAGCTGATGTGTGCCTGAGGGGAGTGGGGGAAGCCCAGGGCATCCAGCCCTGAGGGACAGGAACCATGAGGTCACCAAGGCCCCAGGCATGCTCACCCCAAGCTGAAGGCATCTTCTGTGCCAGGAAGAGGAGGCTCAGGGGAGACCTTAGCTGTCTCTACAGCTACCTGAAGGAGGTTGGAGCCAGCTGGGGGTTGGTCTCTTCTCCTGGGTTACCAGAGAGAGGACAAGAGGCAATGGCCTCAAGTTGCACCAGGGGAGGTTTAGATTGGGTAGCAGGAAACATTTCTTCCCTGCAAGAGTTGTTAGTCCTTGGCCCAGGCTGCCCAGGGCAGTGGTGGAGTCACCATCCCTGGAGGGGTTGGAAAACCCTAGAGATGTGGTGCTTAGGGCCATGGTTTGGTGACAGGTTGCTGTTTGGACTTGCTGATCTTGGAGATCTCTTCCCATCTTCGTGATTCTGTATGACATTGCCTTGCCCCTACCTAAGAGCTTAAGCTAGGCTTAATCCTCCCTGCAGGAGCCTTGCTGGGCTGGCACTGGAGGTCCAGCCTGCCTTGGATGTCCCAGCTGACATCTACAGTCATGTGGGGAGCAGGAGGGGATTTCACATCTCTGCTGAGCTAAGTCCAAGTTGCTCAAGTTCCATATGGGAACGTGTTGAGAGATGGGCATGGCACAAAGAGCCTTTATCCCAAGGCAGAGGGCAGCAGCACCAGCTGCACATCACTGGCCTGTGGCCAGGGGGGGAGGGCAAGGCTGCTTCCCTCTGCTGTAGCCACACCATGCCCTGAGATGCAGCCAGGCAATTAGGCTGTTGAAGGATTATTCTGCTTTATTTTTTTTTTTCCAGAGCTGTGGAGAGGAGCTAAGGAGAGAAGGGAGAGACCATTTCTCACAGCAGGAGCTGCTGCTGCTCTTGCAGTATGCTGCTGGTGCACTTACAGGTGCAGAATGAGCTCGGGATTGCCCTGAGTTAGAGTTTGAAGCCATGCAGAAAATTGCTCTGTGTGATCCCAGGAGCATCCCTGAGTGGGGCTGGGGAAGGGGGAGGCAGGGTTTGTCCTGTGCAGTGGTGTCTGTGTGGGTTCTGCTGCTGGGGATGGGATGTGGAGGCTGGGGAAGGGTCTGGAGTCATGAGCAGCAGCTGAGGGAACTGGCAGCACCTGGAGCTGCAGGATGCTGCAGGGCTCTCAGCTTTCCAGCTGGAATGGGATCTGGGTAAAGCTGCCTGGAAGAGGGGAAAAGCCTCTCTTTGCCTTCCTCTTGCCATGGGATAGGCACAGGCATGTGTCCCTCTGCAGCTGGAGGGGCTGGCTCCTGCCTGGGCTATTTCTTTCCAGCTGGTGGCTGGTTGGACTTCTGGGCCAGGAGGAAAACTGGCTGGGTTTCTGCTGAGGTCCCTGCAAGTTGGCTGCTGCTGCAGGCACAGGGCAAGCATTCCTCACCTGCCCTGGGGAGGTCAGGAGGAGCTCAGTGCTCCTGACTGAGCAGGTTTTGTGGCCAGGGTCGAGGCTTTTGGAGGAAGACACCAAATGGAGCTGCAACAGGGTAGGAGTGTATAACCACCCTCTGGTCCTTGAGCAGCCACCAGAACTCATCCCAACCCTAAATCCAGGTCAAATGGATCTTTATTTTTCCTTTTCTTCTCCTGCCTGGAGTCTGCTCCATTCGTTTTTGTCTGGAGCAAGTGAACTCTGTAAGGGAGCCTTGCCTTCCTCTGCATGATCTGGGGTGATGCATGGCCTGGCTGCAGTGTCCCAGTTAAGCAGAGTTTCTCTTGCCTTTCATTCCCTGTCCCCAGGCATCCTAATTGGAAGCTCTGCACCCTGTCCCACTGCTCCAGGGGCTGGAGGGATGGGGGAGACACAGATGCCTTTGGTGTGGTGATGCCCAAGGTCAGCCCTGGCTGCCTTGGCACCGGGAGTCCCTTTGCCATCCTGGTGCTGCAGGCAGCTGAGCTGCTTGCTCCAGTTTGTTTTCTTTCTGGCAGAGGGCACAGCTTTCCTTTTGCATGAGGCTGGATTCACTTAGCTTCTCCACAAAGCATGGCTGTGGTCTCTCATCTGATTTGTGTGCTGCCCCTCCCTGAGCTGCAGCAGTAGAGCGAGGGGCTGAGGGCTGCACATCCCTTTGCCTCCCTCTTATCTCCCCCTTCCCCTTCATTTACCTGCAGCAACCAAATGAGCTCTGAAATGAGAAGCCTTTGTTCCTGCTGGCATGCAGAACCATCCTTTCCTGCTCAGGAACCAAACTCAGCTTGCCATGCCCATGGTCCATGTCAGCGGGACAGGGGTGGGGAGGGCCTGTGGGGTCCCTGGTGCTCCTGCCTCTGCCATTTACCCCTGTCCATGGCTGACAGAAGCAAAGAAGTGTGAAACTGGAAAACCAGAGATGGGAAGGAGCTTAGAAGCATTTCATGTATGCCCTGCCCTGCTTGCTGGTGCCTGTGGCAGCCTTGGTGCCACATCCAGCTTCTCCAAGGGGGCTGTAGGCACCATCCTAGCAACCTCTTCTGTGGCTGCTGCAGCTCAGGCTGCTGTGGCTGCATCCTGCCCTGGCTGGGCTGTTCCCTTCCCCTTTCCATGTCTGATGGAGAGGAAGGAGTGGGTTTTTCCATGTTTAATTCTTCTGACCCCATCTCCCTTCAGCCCACGTGGGCTGAGGGCACTTGTCCATGCACACAGACTCTCAGAGCTGGAAGGGACCTGAAAGATCATCTAGCAAGGATGCAACTGCTCCAGCCCTTGCCATTTGGAGGAGAGCCTGTGAGCAGAGGTGTTAGCAGGGCCAACCCATGCCAGATAGCAACAGCAGGGTCTCTGCTGCCTTGGCTGCCCCAGCAGGAGCATGAGGTTGCAGGAGATGTTCTCCAGGCCTCAGCAGAGTGGATTGGAGTTCTTAAGTTTTACCCAAACTTTTCTCTTCCTCCTCTTCCCTCACTTTATTTTCTTTTCTTTCTCCTGTGTTAACATTTCAGAGTGCAGCCACCAAGCCCAGGCCTTCCTTTTAAAACTGAGCTTAGCTGCAGTGCTAAAATAAACACAGGGGCACTGCTGCTGGTGTGAAACCACTCTCAGCTGCTGGGGAAAGAGAACAGAACATGTGGTGTCAGGTTTTTTGGGGCAGGCTCATGCCTTTAAGGTCTGAAAGGTTGCCTGCAGAGGGGCATTTGTCCAGGCTGCAGGACAGTGAGACCATAGCTAACCACACAGGGGTTTGCTTTGCAGGCAGCTGCTCCCACCCCACCTCCCAGATGCTCACTGCTTTTCCCCCCCAGAATTTGGGGGAGTTACTTTTTGTTTTCCCCCCTTTTCATATCTTTTTTCATACCAGCAGGGTTTTTTTAGCCCCATTCCCAGCAGCTCTAGCTTGTGGGGCTGGTTGCCAAAGCTCACCCTCTGCTTGCCAGCTGCTGCTAGCCCCAGGGGCAGTGAGCTGTGTGGGGAAGGGACAGGACTCAGGGGTGCTTTGTGCTGGGGAGGGGGCAATAAATGAATGGGTTTAGTTTTTGGTAGAGTTGGGGCTACTCTTGCAGTCTGCAGCATCTCAAGTAGACACTTTCCTTCCTCAGACACCCCCAAGGGACTCTAGATTTCCCTCCCTCACTCAGCTTCTCCTTGCTCTCTGATTTTGGGAAGGAGGAAGGGATGCACTGTGCAGTGGCAACAAAGTGGCTGTGGCTTTGGGAGTACAAAGCCTTGGGGAGGGTGTTTGGGGAGCATCTGCAGTTTTGGGCTGTTCCTGCTGCAAGTGGAGACAGTGATGTTGTGTGGTTGGAGCAGGAATCCTCCTGGCATGGCAGTGTGGGGCCAGCAGGCAGCCCTGGGGGTGATGGATCACCCAAGGAAGGACAAAGGGGCTGGGAAGGTTAATGCTGTGCAGGGACAGAGGGCATCAGGAAGGGAGGATGGCAAACTGGTGGGGATAAAGTGTTCCTTAGGGGTGCAGAGGATGGAGAACCTCTGTGGAGAGAGAAGAAGGGTGTTGGGATGCCCCTGGGGGGAAAAGAAGGAGCAGGGCTTGTGTCTGTGGGCTTAAACCTTCCTGTCCTCCTAGCTGGCAGGGTGTGGAGCTGTCTGGGTCTAACTGGGCTGGGGTAGAGGGAGGACTGGGAGAGTGCAGGTTTGAACTGGACCCAGGGTGGGATGCTGAGCCTCACCACAGGCCAGCATGGTGCTTGCAGTGCCTCTTGGCTGTGTGTAAGTCACTGGGCTGTGTGGGTTTGGCATCTGCCTCCCCAGCCTGCTGCTCAAAGGGTTTATTATTGAGCTGCAGATGCCAGGTGAGCTCTGCTCCTCCATAAACGTCAGGCAGGTGCTAGGAAAACACAGCCCTGCCAGGTCCCTCTGCTCTGGCTGAGGGAGGGTGAGTGTTGTGGGGTGTAGGGGAGAGCTGTTCCCTCTCCATCACCCCACCTTGGGTCCCTTTTCCATCAGGGAGAACTTTTCCCACCTAGTAAGAGGAGCAGGAGGGGAGGGCAGGAGCCGTTGCTCCCTGGTGAGTGGCTTCCTCCTGGGGTGCAGGCAGGTGGCTTGCAGAGCCCTCCTGCCCTACAGAGTGATGGGGGCTGGAAGGAACCTCTGGAGGTATTGACCAACCCTCTGCTAAAGCAGCTTGCCCAGGATCACCTCCAACTGCCTTGGGAGTCTCTGGTGTTGGGGGGTGAGGTGGTGCCTGCCCCAGGTGTGGGTGGGCACCGTGGGGCAAGGACCAAGCCATGGGATGGGAGTGTGGCTGGTGCTGCAGGTGCCAACATGCAGATGTGTGGTTGGACAAGGGAGCTGTGCAGATGTTCCTGGAGTTCTTAAGCTGGATCTGAACAGGATGTGTCAGGGAGAGGAGCTTGCCATAAGCAGAGGATCCTTTTCTGCCCCTCTGATGGCTGCAGTGCTCTGCAGCTGGGAGAACATCCCAGGTGAGGTGCAGGATGAGTCCTGAGCCCTGGGCAGCAGCAGTTGGTTCTGCAGCTCAGCCTCAAGCCATGCACTGCTCATGGGCATCACCCTGGGCTTGTTCCACTCCCCAGCCCAGCCATCTACCTGCATCTCCCACTCAGGTGTGGCTTCTCCTCTTGCTTCCATGCTGATTCTTCAGGAGAGGAAGTTGTGCTTGTGCAAACCAAGGCAACCTTCCCTCCTGTGGCCAGTGACAGGGCTGTGGGATGAGGTGGAGTCAGGGGAGCTTCAGGTTAGATATCAGAAAGAGGTTTCTCACCCAGAACAACCTCCCCAGGGAAGTGGTGACAGCCCCAAGCCTGAGAGAGTTCATGAAGAGCTTGGCCAACACTCTCAGGCACATGGTGTGGTTCTTGGAGTGTCCTCTGCAGGGCCAGGAGCTGCACTTGATGATCCTGGGGAGCTCTTCCAGCTCTGAATAGCTTGATTCTGTGACCTGCCAAGCTGTTGCCTTAGCACAGAGCTCCTCTCCTCTCACCTGGGCTGCAGCTCCTAAGAGGCAGTGTGGAGCCAAGGGTGACCCCGTGGTGGGGGAAGACTGTGCAGGGATGGAGCTTTCCTTGCCTGCTCTACCCCAGCCCAGGGCTGCTGCAGGGTAGGGAGGATCAGGGGCTGAGGTAGAACTGTTGCCTGCTGTCACTCTTCTGCACAGAAGCAGAGTCCCCAAAAGCCAGCCTGGCTCTCAGGCCAGGTCACCTGAGCTAGGGACTAACTGTGGTGCCACCTCTGGCTCCTCATGCACCTTTGCCATGGGTGATGATGGCTGCTGGGGACCTACAAGGTGCCAGGGGGTGCCAGGAGCCTGGCCAAGCTCTCCCCAGGAGCTGCAGTGCCTTTAGGATCCCCTGTGCTCTACCCAGGAGGCTGTCAGCCAGAATGGGCTCTCGAGGATTGCAAAGCAGATGTTTAAAGGCCCCAAAGCTGTGTCCCCCCTTGTCCAGTGCAGGAACTCTTCCTGCCCAAATATTCCTGAGAATTCAAATGAGAAGAGCACCTTGGGCTGTTGTTATCTTGGCCTCCCCAAATCCTCTGGCTCCAGCACAGCTGCTCAATGCCTTGTTTGCAAGAGGAGGTTTTAGTTCTGGGTTGATGGGACCCAGGACACCCAAGCCTGTTCCCAGCCCTGGCCACAGCCTTGCCCTGGGTGGCAGGTGGGTTTGTCAGCTGGAGATGGCAAGGGTGATAACCCTCCCTGAAACGAAAATAAAGAGCAGAACCGGTTGGACAGAAAGTGCAGGGACAAGGGGGGGAGGGCAGGAGGCACCTGGGGTGTGTGTGGAGCCAGTGCTGCTCTTGGGTGAGCTCTGACCAAGCAGCAGGGGAAGGCTGCAGCATCTCGCCCCAGGAAGGACACTGAGACCCTGGAGTGTGGCCAGAGAAGGGCAAGGAGGCTGGGGAGGGGTCTGGAGGATAAATCTTGTGAGGAGCAGCTGAGGGAACTGAGGAAGAGGAGGCTCAGGGGAGACCTTAGCTCTCTCTGCAACTACCTGAAAGGAGGTTGGAGCCAGGTGGGGGTTGGTCTCTTCTCCTGGGTTACCAGGGAGAGGACAAGAGGCAATGGCCTCAAGTTGCACCAGGGGAGGTTTAGATTGGGTAGCAGGGAACATTTCTTCCCTGGAAGAGTTGTTAGTCCTTGGCCCAGGCTGCCCAGGGCAGTGGTGGAGTCCCCATCCCTGGAGGGGTTGGAAAACCCTAGAGATGTGGTGCTTAGGGCCATGGTTTGGTGGCAGGGTGGTGAGAGGTTGGTGTTGGATTTGATGATCTTGGAGATCTCTCCCAACCCTCATGACTGTGATTATTGCTGTCATGCATGGGGTGAGGTGAAGCTGTTTGCTTTGGGAGAGCTCTCTGCCTGTTGGGGGTTAGGGTGAAACTATTCCAGCATGCTGAGATGAGTGTGGCTGAGAGCTGTGGAGGGGTGAGCTGGTGGCCCTGCAGTCTCAACAGCCTTCCTGGGGCTAGGGCAGATGCTCTGGACTTGACCATCTCCTTGTGCCTCAGTTTCCCCCTCTGTGTGGCATGGACAGTGCTGCTGCTGCTGCTTCAGCAGGTAGAGGGAGGAGCTGGGGCTTTAGCCCTTGCCCAGGTGGAAACCTTGGGAGCTCAGTCATGGTGGGGGAATGGGCAGAGGAAAAAGGTATTAAAGAAGCTGGATTAAATGTTTTGGAAGGAAACAAACCCAGGGGTGAGAGAGAGAAGGGGTTTTGTCCTACCACCTCTTACAGCATGAGAGCTGCTGGGCTGGCAGGCAGTTACCTCTGCCAGCCCACCAGTAAGTGACAGCTCAGGGAGCCTCTGCCTGCTCTCACCTGTGGCCTACCCTCAGCTGAAGCTGTGGAGAGCAAAACACTGTCCTGAGGGGGGCTTGTCCACTCCTGGGGTGAAGCAAGAGCAGGCTCTTGGCCATGCTGTCCCTGCCACAGAGGTGGACATGGCTCAGGGTTCTGCCACTCCTTGTGGCTGCAGTCTGGTGTGGCCCCAGGTGCTGCAGCCCTGGGTGAGCCATGTGCCAGGAGAAACAGAGCTCTGAGAACTTGCATGCTCTGCTGATGACTTTTCCAGCAGTAATTAACTGGGTCCCAGCAGTAGCTCAGGGACTTTTGTCATTCCTGGGCTGTCCAGTGTTTTCCATCCTTGCTCCCTGTCTCTCCTGGCTGGGGGTTGCCCACTGCTGACCTGGTGCCAGGACATCTCAGCACCTTGGTGGCAGTGGCTGCAGGAGACTCAGCTCACCCAGAAGCACAGAAGTATTGAGGTTGAAAGAGAACCTTTAGAATCATCAACCCCATCCCTCCTGGATCCTGTAGAGATGGGTAGCTCAGTCCCAAAGAGGATGAGAGAAGCACAGGAGCTTCTTGATCCACAAAGGAACAGTTTCCTGACTGGGAAACCCTCAGCCCTGCCCCCAGGGCACCCTCCCTGCTCTGGGGGTGTTAGAAGTGTTTGGTCTCCCTCCCTTTTCCTGGAAGGGTGAGGAGTGAAGGGACACTGTCACCTTTGTCTCCTTGCTTGGGCTTGAGAGGAGATGTGAGCAGGGACTTGTAGCATCCAGGTAAAATCCTCTTCCCCTTGGCTGAACCCCAGGGAGCTCCCTGGCCTCATGACCCAGATGGAGCCAAGAGGGCTTGTGGCTTCCTTGTGGCTGCTTTCCCTCTGTCTCTCCTGCCTGCTTGGTATTTTGGGTGAACCCCAAGAACACTGAGTTTACTTTGAGGACTGTCCCCCCCTGGGTGGAGCCAGCTGGGGAAGGGGTGGGTGGCTGGAGGAGAACTGTGCCTCCCCTGTTCAGAGAACTTGTTTGAAGGTTTCTGTGGTCTGCAGGAAGGCTGCCCACAAGGACCCAAGGATGTTTGGTGTGAGGTCATCTGGTTGCTTATTTAGGGACCACCAGTGAGTTGCTGAGCACCTCAGGAGTCAGGCTGTGGCCACTTTTGGATATAGCAGAGGCAAATGTTGGGTGTTTCTTGGGTGCTGGTGGCCACCCCATGTTGGGTGCAGGTAGCCAGGGCAAAATGCTTGCTGTATGTTGGTGAGGTGGCACATAAAAGGTACAGAGGGGTCATTCAAGAGGGGCTCTGGAGCCCTTGGTTGGCTTTGGGAGACCACCAGAGCTCTGGGAGGTGTTTGGTGCTCAGACAGAGCAGCATGTATTCCTCCTCCTCCTCTCTTCATCTTTAAATACCACCCCACAGATTTCAAGGAAAGAAACTAAATGCACTTAAAATGGCCTCATTTTGTGGTGCCTTGAGGCCTATTTATATTTTTATTGCTCCCACAGTTTTTCTAGAATGGCCTCTTCATGAACACACCACTCTGTGTGTGAGAAATCCAAGCAGCATCCTCAGAAAGCAGTTTTAGAGCTGACTGAAGGCAGTGGCACCAGGAGCTTGGGATCCCAGCTGCCTGAGAGACCTTTGCTGTGCTCTCCCTGCCAGCTCCTGACTGCATCAGGGAGAGTGTGGCCAGCAGGTCCAGGAGAGGTTCTCCTCCCCCTGGACTCCCACAGCTCCAGTTCTGGGCTTCTCTGTTCAAGAAGGACAGGGAACTGCTGGAGAGGGCACAGAAAAGGGCTACAGAGATGCTGAGGGGACTGGGACATCTCTGCTGGGGAAAGGCTGAGAGCCCTGGGGCTGGGGAGCCTGGAGAGGAGGAGGCTGAGGGGAGATCTGATCAATGCTGATCAATACTTCATGGGTGGGGGCAGGAGGATGAGGCCAGGCTTTGGTCAGTGGTGCCCAGGGACAGGGCAAGAGGGAACAGGCACAAACTGGGACAGGGGAAGTTCCAGCTGAACATCAGGAGGAACTTCTTCACTTTGAGGGTGCCAGAGCCCTGTCCCAGGCTTCCCAGGGAGGTGGTGGAGTCTCCATCCCTGGAGACATCCCAAACCTGCCTGGACACCATCCTGTGCAACCTAGGTGACCCTGCTGTACCAGGGGGCTTGACCTAGCTGATCTCCAGAGCTCTCTTCAACCCCTAACAGGCTGGGATTCTGTGTTTTGAGCTTCCCCTCCAATTTGGAGCCCATTGGAGCTCCTGTTTTCCATGCTGTGAGTTGTCCTCCCCTGAAGTCCCAGCCATGACAATACACTGCAGTGATGATGGTTAAACCTCCAGAAGGTTTGGTGGGAACCAATCTGGCTTCATGCAAACCAGGGTTGGGGGTTTTTTTGCCTGTAGGTTTGAAGGCCAAAAGGTGGCTTTTTGGTGTTGCCTAGTGTGGCCCTTCCCTTAGCACAGCTCTGGGGCTGAGCCTGGCAGCTTCACCTCTCCCATTCCTCCTGGAGAATGAACCCAATCTCTCCACTTCCAACAGGAAGGTGGTAAGATGTGAGATAAGTGCTTACTGGAAGGCTCCTGGTGCCAAATAGCCTGGAGGAGCCTCTCCTTCCTCCTCCTCCTCCTCCTCCAAACAAGCCCATCCAGGTGTTCAGTGCATCTTTGGGAGCTGCACTTCCTAGCCCTGTTCTGCTCTGAGGTGGCATTTTCCTCCTCATCACACCAGGAGCTACCTTGAGGAATGTGCAAGCCACTGGCTTGGATCAAGTGTCCTCTAGCAGCTTCCATACCTTCTCTTGCTGTTTGTTTTCTCCTGTTGCTTGGTCCTGGTGCTGGCCACTGCCCCAGGGTCTCAGGAGAGAAGGAAATGAACTGGTGACTTCTCTGAGACAAACCCAGCTCCTCAGGACCTCGTTTCTGCCACACACAGAAGCCTGGCCCTTGGTGGCTCAGCACCTTGGTGCTTCCACTGGGTGTTTGGGTTCTGTTCCTGCACCCATCCAGCTGTGCCAGTGCCTCAGGCTGGGTGAAGAACTCTGTGCAAGCTCCAGCTCCTCCTCTTCCACAGAGACCCAACCAGAGTGGGGATTTCTCCCCTCCTAGCCACAAGCCATCCCTCAGAACTTCATGGTGATGCTGCTGGCAGTTCACCACAGAAGACAAGAAGGTGGGAATGCAAAGGAGCTTGCAGGGTGAGGTGAGCCTGGCTGCTGCTCTTGAATATCTGGGCTCCAAGTGCAGATGGAGCAGGCTCCAGCTCCACTCTTGTTTGTCTTGGAGATTAAATCTGGAGAGCCTCCGGTCTCCCAAGTCCATGCCGGGAAGAGAGGGGTGAGGAGGGGAGGGGAAGCCAGCCCTGGGGCTGCACACACCTTGTTAACCCTCCCAAACCTGCTGCCTGGCTTGCAAAGAGAGGGTTAGAGAGCAAGGGAAGGGAGAGGGAGAGAAGCAGGAGGTGTTTGAAGGAGCTTTGGGAAGATTGGCACAGCCCAAGCTGTTGCACCTGCTTGGGAAGTGGTTTCTGGGGGCAGGAGCCTTCCCCTGCTGGCTCTGCAGGAGGAGGCATTGCTGGGGGATCAGGGGTGCTGGAGCCCAGGAGCATTTGTCCTCCCAGTGCAGATACAGAGCTCATGGAGGGGGTCAGTGTTGGGGGGAGACCTCAGTCCTGGCTTTCACAGAGGTCTCAGGCACCTTCTGGCTTTTTCTGCAGCTCTTTTCATGCCCATCCATAGGGCTGGGTCCCTCTCTGGCTGGGCTGCCTGCCCAGCATCCCTTGCCTCATCCCCCCCTCCTTCAGCAGGTGGAAGCAGCTTGGGGACCTCTCCAGCTGCATGTCTTTGAGCACCCCCTGGGTGGTTGGGAGCATCTCTAACCTCCTCCTCCAGCTGAGAGCTGTGCCTGGGGCAGGCAGGGAAGTGCTGTGCTGTGCTGGGGGTTGCCTGGAAGGCACAGGGGAAGGCAGGAAGGAGGGAAAGCATCTCCTCCCCCTGCTCCCCCCCCCGGGATCCCTTGCAGTAATGTTCCCAAACACTTCATCTGGTGCCCAGTGAGAACTCCTCCTGCAGTGCTCAGGGCTGGTTTTGCAGTGCTGTTTATGGAAGGGATCATGCACGGTGCCTGCATGCTTCTGGCACTTCTAAACCCAGGTAGGCTGTGTTTATCCGGGGGATTGGCCCCAGTTGCAGTCACCTGGGGCTCAGCCAGCAGCAGCCTAGCCAGACTGATCTATGTGTCTCTCACTTAAAGAAGCCCTGGTTGTAGAGAGGCCATGCTGCTGAAGAAATGTGGCTTCCAGCAAGCTTTACCCAGTCTGAACTGGTGGAGCTGAGCCTCCAGTGGGCAGGTGGGGACTGGGAGAGTGCTCCTGGCCCCTCTGTGGAGTGCAGGAGCAGGTTTGGCATTGCCATCCTCAGTGAGATGCTTTAAGGAGCTGAGTGGCTGGGGGTCTCTCCCCCTTGCCCCAGAGGCTGGGGAGGTGGAGGGGGTGGGAGTGGATTTCCAGTTTTCCTCCTGAACTCTTGCTGCTGGAGGCTCCACACACTGCAGGGTTTTCTAGCTTCTTGTAATGGGGGAAGGGATCTGTGACTGCCTGCTGCAGGGCTGGAATTGGGCACAGTCTGTGGAAGAGAGAGCCTAAAGCTGGTGGGAAGCTGGGAAACCACAGAGGCTGTCCCCACACCACTCATTTCGAGTCCTTCCCTGCCCTCAGCACCCCAGCAGCTGGGCTGGGTTGAGCTGGGGTTGCACAGTGGTGTCACCAGCAGTGAAGGACACATCTTCAGCCACCCTCCCTGGCCATGTAGCCAAAGGTCTCCTCTGAATTCCCTCTGGGATGCTGGCTCAGCATCTGCTTTGGCTTCTGCCTCCAAGCTGGGAGGGAGAAGGGAGTGAGCTGGAGCTTGGTGGCTGACTGGCTTGAGTCCTCCAGCCCTTGGCTGGGCAGAGCCTTCTTATTTGATCTGAAAGGAAGAAATTTAATTAAATGAGATGTAGATCTCAGCTGGTGGGAGTTCTCACTGTGGGCACTGTGCCCTGGATGGTGCCCAAGACAACAGAGGGAGCCAGGGGAGGAGGAGGAGGAGGGTGATGGGAGGAAGGTTGGGCAGTGCCAGGCTCCTCTTGCCTTCCTCTAGTGCTGGCCAGGTTTTTCTCTCCTCACCTGCTTTAAGGATGGGGTTGAGATGAAGCTGTTCTGCCTTTGGGTTGCCCTCCCAAGCCTTGGCTTGAGGGCTTCAACCCTAAAAACACAGCCAGGAGGAGAGGAGTGGAGGGAGGCTGCAGTGTGAGAGGTTCTGCATCCTGCAGCAGGCTCTCAGGGAGATGCTTGTGCTGCTCCTGGCTCCCCAGGGCTGGTGTGTTGGGCTGCCAGAGTCAGTTCTGCTCTGGCCTTCCAAGGTGTTTCAGAGAGGGTCATTATGTGCTGGAGAGTTGCCTCTGGAAGCTGAAGCCCCTCAGTTTTCTGTCAGAAGCAGCAGTGCATGGTTGTGTTCAGAGATGAAGCCAACTGAAGGAAGTTCTGATACCTCCAGAAGTTGAGAGCATCTCCTGGGAGCTTTCCAGCTGCCTCAGCTTTACTCAAGCTGCCTTGGACCTTCAGGTCTCCTGGTCCCCAGGTGTGATGCTGTGGGGTTTGGTGGCATGGTGCTTGTGAGGGTTGGGGTCAGGGTCCCCCACTTGCTGCAGGCCAACTGCTAGTGTCTCTTGGGCACTGTCTCTGAGCACAGAGGAAGGGCAGCAGTGGTACCAAGTCAGTGTTTGCCTTGGGGCTGAGGGTGCCCTGGCAGCAGCAGCCCCAGCATGGTGGCAGCACCAGTGTCCTCCATCTGCTGCTGCTTTGCCCTGCAAGACCCCTGAGCTCTGAGCCATTTTCCAGGTGCACATCCCCTCCAGCTCTCCCCAAGCCTTTCAGCCAGGGTCAGCTCTGCAGGGCTGGTTGGGTGAGGTGTCAGGCCCAGGAACAAGAAGCTTTTCACTTGGATGTTTGGTTTGATTTTCCCCTGACCTACATTTTTTCTATTCCTGCCTCAAGTTTCAGTTTCAAGCAGTTGGCATTTCTCAGCCAGTGGCAGCTTCAGAAAGTTCCTGACTAGTTCTAGGAAATGCTCAGCTGCAAAGTACATCTCTGCATGCCCTCTGCTGAGGTCATCACCATGGCTGGTCCAGCCAGAAGCTCCTGCTTGCTCTCCTACCTGCTGGGAACAGACCCCAGGGACTTTCAGGTGTCACCAAATCCTCACCCTGAACCTTTCTCCCTCCCAGAACTGTGTTTTGGAGTCCTCCTGCCCAGCATGGCAGTGCAGCAATCCCACACTCTGTTTCTGCTGAGGGTCAGGGGTGGATGTTCCCACTTGGGACTAGCCAGGAGAAGCATGAGGCACTGTCCCTGGGGGCTGCTGAGCCCAAATAGTCCCAACTGTGGCCAAGATGGTTAAGTTTCACTTGCAGAATGATCAGCAACAGGTTTGTGTGAGTAGGGGAGTGACAAAACCATGGTTATTTTCTTTTACAGTCTATTCAAAGGACTTTTGGCAAACTTGCTTCTCCCCAGAGCATTCCCCAATGTCAACAGCTCTAAATGAGAACCAAGACCTTTTTCTTCCAGGTTTTCCCTTTCCTTTCCAGCCCTGCAGGGCAGGAGGTGTGGGGAGGTCACTGTCTCTCTTCACCCTCAGGTCAGTTCCAGTCTGAGGTCTGTGGGTGATGAGGAAACCCCAGAGCATGGCCCAGGGTGGTGGCAGGGCTCTGGGGGGGCACAGGGGGCTCTGCCCTGGTGCCTGGCAGGTGTGACAGGACAGGGGCTTGGCACAGAAGGAGAGGAGGTTTAGACTGGATGGAAGGAAGAAATGTCTCACTCTGAGGGTGGTGAGAGCCTGAGAGAGGTGGGAGATGTCCCATCCCTGGAACCATCCCAGCTCAGGCTGTCTGGGGCTGTGAGCAACCTGCTCCAGCTGCAGATGTCCCTGCTGGCTGCAGGGGTTGGACCAGATGACCTCTGAAGGTCCTTTCCAGCTCTGCCTCTCCTATGGCTCCAGAATTATCAGCTCTAAGTGCAATGAACCCAAACCCAAAGGTCCCCAGGTCTTGTGCCATGTGAGACCCAAAGGTCAGTGAAGCTGAGGTCCAGTCTTCTGCCCTGAGCTATGCACATCAGGGGTTTCAGGTGCTGCTCTCCAGACTGAGGCAAGCCAGAAGGAGACAGAACAGCCCAACTTGGCTCCTCTGCAAAGGCCAAACTGGGGCTGAGGGCAATCGCTGAAGCTTCCCACCCTTCCTTCAGCTCTGAGCCCTAATCCTGACCCAAGGGCCCATCTGCCTGCAGATGAGAGGTAATTGTGGCTCTTGAGGTGCGTTGTGAGCATTAAGCAGTGTTTTGCTGTGCTAATTTCCTGCCAGGGATTGGGTAATTAGCTTTTGATGGGGTGGGTGGGGTCCAGGCTTTCCTCCTCCAGCCAGAGCTTGGCTCTGCCTGTTGCCTGCCTGTGAGGGATGCTCTGGCATTCCCTGGCTTCTGCTCTGGCTTCCTTCTGTCATTTGGGGGCAATTAACTGGGGATTGGTTTTGGTTACAGAGCTTCATCTAGAGCAGCAGGGGAGCCAGGGCTGGATGGAGCCAAGGGATGCTGTGGCTGTGGCCCTGCAGAGGGTGGCTCAAGGGTTGGTGGCTCCCATGGGAGGGGAGTCTGGGTTGGAAGGGTGTGGGAGCGTGGCTGTGGCTGCAGAGCTGCTCTGGGGTGGTTGGAAGGTTCATCTGCTGGGCTGGGCTGGGGCAGCTTGGGCAGGGAAGGCTGGATTTAGGGTTCTGGGGAGTGGGATGCCTGGAGCTGGCTCCCAGGAGGGACTAGGCTCTTGCACAGAGACACCTGGCAAACAAAATTGCTTTTCCATATGCTGGAGCCAGATGAGCAAGGAGGGTGGTGGTGGAGCACTGGAACAGGCTGCCCAGGGAGGTGCTGGAGTCTCTGTCTCTCCAGACATTGACACCATCCTGTGCAAGCTGCTGTGGGTGACCCTGCTCTGCCAGGGCTTGGCCTAGAGGATCTCCAGAGCTCCCTTCAACCCCTAACCTGTGATTCTGTCAGCCCCTTGTGCTGCTGCTGGGTGATGGGATGTGCCTTGTCCCACTGAAACCTGTAGCTGAGCACCTGTCACCTCAGCAAAGACATGCCCTGAGGTCACCCTCTCTAAAGGCTCCCTGAGAGCTGCAGCTTCTGCATCCCCCCAGCCCCTGAGCCTCCTCTTTTCCTCTCTTTAAGAGCAGCAAACCCCAGGGTGTCCCTGGCTGATGTGCATCTTGGAAGAGGAGGCTCCTGTGCCTGGAGAGCAGTGGCTGGATCATGCCAAGGCAAGGTTCACTGCTTCTAGGCTGAATCCCCACCAGGACCAACCAGTTGTTTCCACTGCAGCAGAGGAGCAGTGCTGGTGCTGCTGGTCCTCCCCCTGACCAGCTGGGATGGGTGCTGGAGGAGGTTTCTCCCCTCCCTCAGGGGTACCAGTTCCTTTGTGCTAAGCAGATCAAGATCCTAAAGCTGTGGTTAGAACCTGGTGGCACAGGCAGGGCAGGAGAGCTAATGGCTCTGGAGTTGGGGAGGCAGGATCCAGCTCCCTGGGGGCTGGGAGAGCATCTCCTCCCTTTGCTCAGCTTGTGCTGGGTGGCTGTGGTGCTGCTCTCCCTGCCTGGCTCTGCCTTGGCATGCTCTGCCAGCATTTCCTAGCTGCATCAGGGAGGGAGCTGGGGGGGGGGAGAGGGGTGCCCAGGGGAATTAATCAGCTTAGGGTCAGAACAGGAAAAAACACTGCTTAAATTGGTAATCCTCAGGGCTAGAAATCAGCTCAAAGCTGCAAAATAAATGTGCAGCCGGATGGTTTCCCTCCTCCCCTCCCTCTCTCCCTTCTCCCCTCCCTCCCATCTCTGGTGGGGCTGCTCTCAGAGGGCAAGGGATGGCAGCAGGGATCCTGCCTTCAGCCAGGGGAGGACCCTAGTGTGGAGGCTTTTAGACCCTTGGCTGGCTTCACTCCCTGATCCAGTGCTTCCTAGAGAACACACTGACCCAGAGCACAGAATGTCCTGAGTTGGAAGGCACCCACCAGGATCATCCTGTCCATGAACAGGACAACCCCAAAGTCACCCCATGGGGCTGAGAGCATTGGCCAGATGCTGCTGGAATCCCAGGAGAGTTGGTGTCATGAGTGCATCCCTGGGGAGCCTGTGCCAATGCTGCACCTCTCTCTGGGGGAAGAACCTTCTCCTGAGATCTAACCTGACCTGATCTAACCTGGGCACGGACAGGAGTTGGACTGGATGATCCTGGTGGCTCCCTTCCAGCCCAGGATGCTCCTTGATTCTGTGGTCTCTCCTGAGCCCTCATCCTCTGGGATGCAGCCAGGGTGCATTGGCACCTGCAGCCATCCCCTTTCATTTCCCAGGGGGAGGAGCAGGAGGCTGTTGGAGCAGACACAGGACTCTTTCTGCAGCTTCTACCTGCTGCAGCTCAGCCTTTTCCTGAGGTCTTGCATCCAGATTCCCTTTGCCACCTTTGGGTTCAAAGGCAGGGCTGGGGGGGGGGTCTCATGCAGTCTGACCCCTGATGGTCCAGCACTGAGCATCCCTGCTCCTCCCTTGGGCCTCAGTGAGCACATGGATGTGCTCTGGGTTGTCAGAGAGTCATTAAGGTTGGAAGAGAGTTTCAAGATCATCAAGTCCAACCAGCAACCTGTCACCACCATGTCACCAAACCATGGCCCTAAGCACCACATCTCTAGGGTTTTCCAACCCCTCCAGGGATGGGGACTGCACCACTGCCCTGGGCAGCCTGGGCCAATGCCTGACAACTCTTTCAGGGAAGAAATGTTCCCTGCTACCCAAACTAAACCTCCCCTGGTGCAACTTGAGGCCATTGCCTTTTGTCCTCTCCCTGCTAACCCAGGAGAAGAGACCAACCCCCAGCTGGCTCCAACCTCCTTCAGGTTGTTGCAGAGAGAGCTGAGGTCTCCCCTGAGCCTCTGCCCATGACTCATGGTGCTTTGCACCGTGGCACGTTGGTGACTCACAGCAGCTCCACCACGAAGCTGCCAGCACCTGTCTGGGCCATGGTTATTTATTAACAGGTTACCAGAAAGGGTGGCATGGGAACCAAGCACTTGCTTTGCTTCCTCTAGCTGAAGGAGTTTTGATGCCATCTCCTTTGGAGGCTGCCTGGGGTTCTGGCAAGGCTTTTTTGTATCCTGTGCTTAGGGTTAGGAACCCAAGGTAATCTCTCTGGGCTGCAACTCCTGGAAGGAGGCTGCCTCTTGCAACAGAGCCTGCTGATGGTGGGGTAAGGGGAAGGCTCATTGGTGTTGCAGCCGTGGCAAAGGGTTGCACCAAGCTTGAGGGCTCTCTTGTAGGCAGTTTAAAGCCACCTTGAGGGAGACACCACTCCAAAGACATGTCTGAAGAGGCAGGATCAGGAGAGGGGAGAAGCTGCTTGCTGGGGAGCAGAGCTAGGAGCAGGCTGGGCTCCCTCCTCCCCCCAACCCCTGCTTTTCCCTGGGGATCTCTCAGCTTCCCGATGGGAATGATCCCTTCTGCCTGGGCTTTTCACACAGCTCCAGATGCTGAAATCTCATTGCATCTTCATTTGCAGGGTGGGGACAGCTTGGGGTGGGGGTTGCATGGGCTGGTCACTGCCAGGCTCTTTTCCCACCACCACCTGAGGGTCCCCATGGGACCCTGGGCTGGAATTTGGTGCCTACACCGAGATGTGGCCAACTTGGCTCCTCCCTGGAGGAAGGAGCCCCATGGGATGGACTTTATGGGGTTATTGCCACCCACCTGCACCAGGGTGGGCTTCACCTGCCCTGTGGCAGGGGTTCCTGCTGGTCCACTTCCACCAGATGGAGCTGTGAGATGCCTTTGGGGGCTGAGGGGTCCCCCAGGGCCAGCCTGTGGCCCCCCTCACCCCTCCATGGAGCCCACCGTGCCCCTGTGTGGGAGCAGATAGCTGGAGAGAGCAGTTTCAGGTGGAGGTAGGGTGCTGGGTGTCGTGCCCTGTGCCACTCCAGCATGTGGCATGTTTGACAGTGTTGGTGATGGAGCAGGCAGCATGGCATGAACCTTTTCCCTAGGGGTCCCAGGGGCCCAGCCCAGGTCACCTGCTGGAGTTGTCACCTCTGCTGTGCCATGGTGGTGGAGAGTGGGCTCTGGGCAGAGCCCCTGCTGTGTTTTGGGTGGAGCCTGGGCAGGAGTTAGTTAACAGCACTGCCAAACTCCCATCTTTTGCTGGGAAGAGATGTTGTCCTGGGGAGGGGAGGTGCTCCATGGTGGGAGCTTCTGCTTGCTGTGGAGCAGGGCTGTCTTGGCAGAGCTGCCAGGAGCCCTTGGTGAGACAGGACACTACAAGAGGCAGAGAGTGATGGACATGTCCCCTCAGCAGCACTAGGGTGACAACCTGCGCTCACCTACCCATGGGGGGGCTACCTGCATAGGAGGGGACAGTGGTGGCAGGGGTCCCTTTGCAGGAGGTCTCTGTGAATCTGGGGGAGCCACATTTAGCAGAGCCACCTTTGCAGGAGGTCCTGTCTACTGCAGGCTGTCAGGGCTCAGGAGGACACTGTGTGTTGGCAGGGGCAGGCTGTGACTCAACAGGTCTGTTTCATCTCTCTCAGACCTCGGGTTTTTTTTTTCCTCCCCCTCTTTAATCCACTTGCCTCATTGACTTTATTTTACAATCCATTGCTGGGTTCACTGAAGAGCTCTTTAGTCATTAAGCACGTTGGGGCATGTGAATAAACCTTGCATCTCTGAACTGTAAATCACTGTAAAGCCAGGATCAAATCACTGCCTGGGACCTAAAGGGCACAGTATGTCCCTGGGTCCCTCCAGCTGCCCCTCACCTCCACATCTTGAGGCTTTGGATGGTGTAAGGCCAACCAGAAGGGGCAGGACTGAAGCTCCATCCCTTTCCAGGGCCTCATTCCCTTCTGCAAACCTGGACACGTTTTGGAAGGGGTTTGGGGCCAGGTTGAGCCTTGCCTTGAGTGTGCACAGCAGGGACAAGGCCAGGAGGTGCTAAGGCAGCTCTGCTGGGACTGGTTCCTGCAAACAGCCTCGGAGCTCCCGAGCTGCATTTTTCTAACTCCAACCCTTCAGCTGGGAAGGGTTTTGATAGTAAAAGTGGAATTGGGGCATGTCTGAGCAGGGCAAGGGGTCTGAGGGAGGGGACACCCTGGAGAGGGAGCAGCAGGGAGGTAGGAGAGTGCTGAGTGAGCCAGAAGGTGAGCGCTGCCAGAATCCTTTCCCTGCCTCTCGGTTTCCTTTCCTGTTTGGCTTTGCTGCCCACGCGTTTGTGCTCAAGCTGTTTGTCTGTGGACTCCATGCTCCCATCCTCTGGAGCCAAAAAGTCCCATTTCTCTTCCTGCACTTTGCCCTGCCTTCCTTGCAAGCACATGTTGAGGGGGAAGGGGACAGGAGGCAGATCCCCATCTCCAAATGGACATGGTTCCTGCTGCCAGCTCGGTGCCTTCCCATGTTTGCTCTGGATGGATGCACTCTTTTTTGTTTCCCTGGGCTGCTGCTGAGCATGGAGGCAGCTCCTGCCCTTGTTCCAGCACCTGATGTGTATCCCCTCTCCTCCCCAGGGATGTTGTGGTGGGCTGGTGAAGAGGAGAACAACAACAACAACGTGGGGGCTGGTGTCCAGGAGGCACCGGTGGCCTCGGGGCTCGTGGTGTGTGGCCTGGATGTGCTGCTGCTGTTGCTCCTGATCCTCCTGGGGCTGGAGTGGTCCAGGGTGCAGGGGAAGCAGATGATGCCTTGCTGGCGAGCCTGGGGTTTGTGGGTGGCAAGCAACAGGCCTGGGGAAACAATAAATTGCACCTGGGATCTTCCTGGCTGTGTAGCTTTAGTGCAGAGGGATGTGCAGATGGTGAGGAAAGAGGGAGGTTTGTCCTGAGTGGGGTTTGTTTGGGTCACTAGAGGCCATGGAGGATAGGAGTGTCTCTGGAAGAGAGCTAAGTGCTGTGTTCTGTGGCATGTGGTTAAACTGGGGCAGCTCCATGGCACTGACCCTGCCCTGGGCTCCCTGTGTTCCCCCCCTCCCCCCCCCTTGAAGGGTGACAGTGAAAAACATCCCCAATCCACGGGGTAAGGATGTGCTCACATCCTCCTCAGGAGCAGGAGGGCAGTCTGTAGCAACCTCCGGGGCCAGATGCCGTTCCTGGTGCTTCCATCCTCAGGGCTGCAGCAAGCAGGGGTTGCGTGGTGGTGGTGGTTCCTGTGCTGGCAGCACCCTCCGGGGATGCTGCTCCCTCTGCATCCAGCCTGAGGGAGGGACCGAGCTGCCCCAAAGAGGGACCGCGCTGGCCCGAAAGGGACCGCGCTGGCCCGAAAGGCTTTTTGGGGTGGAGCAGATCAGGAAATGCCTTTGATCTCCAGGTGCTAAGACCTTTTCAAATGAGCCGCAGCAGTGAGTTCCCTTCCTCCCCGGCGGGGAGGGGAGATAACAGATCAGAGCCCGAGCGCCCGCGGCAGATACGGCTCCTTTATGGGGCTTGGATTGCTCCCAGCCATGCAGCTTGCCCAGGGCAACTTCAAACGCAAAGCGCCCTGGACCTGCAACGCCCTGTGCAAAGAGTCCAGAGCTGGGCTTGCTGTGCACACACACACACACACACACGGACCTGTGTGTGGCTACACCCAGGGCTCCCTGGCAAGGTTTGGTTTTTTGTCCTGTCACCTCTTTAGGCCAGCAGCAGGTGGTGGTTTTGGAGATGTTCAGGGCCTGTTCAGGTGGGTGTGCAAGAAGGATGAGGAGTGTGGCTAGGGAAGGGCAAGGAGGCTGGGGAGGGGTCTGGAGGGGGAGTCTGATGGGGAGCAGTGAGGGGACTGGGGTTGGTTAGGCTGAGGAAGAGGAGGCTCAGGGGAGATCTTAGCTCTCTCTACAACTGCCTGAAGGAGGCTGGAGCCAGGTGGGGGTTGGACTTTTCTCCTAGTTACCAGGGAGAGGATAAGAGACAATGGCCTCAAGTTGCCCCAGGGGAGGTTTAGATTGGGTAGCAGGAAACATTTCTTCCCTGCAAGAGTTGTTAGTCCTTGGCCCAGGCTGCCCAGGGCAGTGGTGGAGTCACCATCCCTGGAGGGGCTGAAAAACCCTAGAGATGTGGTGCTTAGGGCCATGGTTTGGTGACATGGTGGTGATAGGCTGGTGTTGGACTTGCTGATCTTGGAGATCTCTTCCCACCTTACTGATTCTGTGAGTCTGTGAAGCTGGTGCAGATGCAAGCACTGGGACTGATGTGCTTGGACCACCAGGACCTTCTTGCTCAGCATGTACTGGGTGGGCACTGAGTGTTTCTGGGGTGCTGCTCCTTGCCCTGTCTCAGTCCCTGCTGTGCAGTTGCCCCCAGGGCCTGGCCCTTTGGGCTTGTAGTGCCTTGCAGACCCCAGTGATGCTGGTGAGGCAGGGAGGTGCTCAAGAGCAGGGGGGAGGGTTTGCAGCACGTTCACCAGCAGTGTGGGAGTTAACAAGGAAAGTTGGGGGGAAAGAGGAGGAAAAGGGCTCAGACCTCCTCCACTCCTCCCCCTGCTGTCCCCCTTGGCTGCTGTGATTTCATTGAGGCTGTGTATTGGCCTCTGGAGGATGGAGCTGGGTAACACCACAACATAAACAGAACATCTGGAAGCTCTTAAAGGGTTTTATTTTTTAACACATTTACAAGAGCCAGGGACACTTGCACACAGCGTTGTGCAAACTGCCTCTTTCTCTCTCCAGAAGCCTCAGGCTGATTGTCAGGCTTTGCCCTGGGGAAGGGGCATGGGGGCTGGCTTGCTACCTCCAGACTGTGTTGCTGAGGGTGCCATAGCTTGGTCAGGAGGTGCCAATCTTGCTTGCATGTTCCTGACCAAGTCCAAAGCAAACAGATGATAAGTGGTGCATGATAAAGGAGGATAAACCTCTACCTTTCTTTCTGGGTGCCCCTAGTTAATGCTGGGGCAGGACAGGGAGCTGGGCAGGGTTTCCTTGGAAGAAAAGCTGTTTAATGATCTGAGGGAGTGAACAGGGTGAGAATCAAAGAGGAGAGCAAATGATTAATCTCCTCAGATGGGTCAAAAGCTTGTCTGAGCCAAGTGGGAGCTGGTTGTGCCCTGCTTCTGGGTGGAGTTTGGATCCTGCAGCACATGGCAGCTCATTTGAGAGCTTATAGGTAGGGAGCTCCCAGAGAGGGGTAAAGGAGATCCATTCCCACTCTGCTCCCAGGGTTTTCTATTGGGTTGTGTTTTCCTCTCCCTATCTCCTCCCAAACCTTTGTGGCAGCTTGGGAAAAGGAGCTCTTCTCCACCCTTACCTTATCCTGATCTGATGTCTCCTGATCCTGTGGGAGCCCAGCCTTGGGGCTGCTGCTGCTTTTGTTCTCTCTGGAGCAAGTGGTGTTTGGTTTTCTCAGGGGTGTTGTCACCACATCCTCTGCTGCTGCCCTTGGAGTGGCAGTGCTGGCATCAGCTGTCACTGAGAGGCATCAGCTGGGGGGGGGAGAAGCTCCTCCCAGGCTGCTCAGATGTGAACTCTGCAACCACAGTGAGTCCTCACCAGCCACGAAGGGCTCCAGCCCCCAAAGCATGGGGACCTTGGTCCTGCTGAGGGCAGGCTGAGCTCAAAGGTGCCTTTAGGGAAGACCTTGGGGCTGCTGGTGGGAAACATTTCATTTGGGGAGGAAGAGGAATCACAGCCAGCTGCTTACCAGCCTGGACCTTCCACTCACACCATGTTTTTCCTTTCCAGGGTCCACAGTGAAGACTTGGGGTGCTGGGACCTGAGAGGAGAATGCCAAGGTGCTGCAGCACTGCCTGTGGCCAAAGCATCCAGGAGCACCATTCCTAGGATGAGAGGGACAGGAGGGACCAGCAGCTTGTCCTGAGCTCACCAGGAAGTGTTGGAGCATCAGGGGCTGTGGGCTGAGCTCCTTCATCCACCCCCCCACCACCTAAACCAGCTTCCCCACCTGTGTACTTGCTGGGCTCTGTGTCCCCAGGCCAGGGAGGGGGTTTCCTCCTGGTGCTGACCTTGCTCCCAACTCCTTCACAGAACCAAAAAAGACTTCATGAGCTGCTCTTTGCTGGGCTTTGGAAATTATCCTCTTGGCTGGGAAGTTCTAGTGATGGATGGTGGAGTTGCTCTTATGTCAAACAGTAGCTTCATGCCTTTGCCTGGGGAGGACCAAGTGCTTGCCCAGTTCCAAGGAACCAGCTGTGGATTTTGTTCCTCTTTTTACCCCTCTCCTCTTCTTTTGGATGCCTTTTGGGCTGTTGGGCTTTATGTGAGGGCTGCTGGACCCAGCCTGAAGCATGTGGTGAGAGCTGGAGGGGCAAAAAAACCCTTGGAAGGAGCCATGGGGTGGAAGCTGAGCTGGTGATGGCAGCACCCTGGGGCTTCAAACTGTCTGGAAGAGTCTCAACTTGTACCAGGGGTGTTGGGTGACTTGGAAGGGGGAGGGGACTCTGCTGTGGCCCCAGTAGATCCCAGGTGGGGCTGGAGAAGCAGGCACAGGAGCCTCAGATGCCAAAGCACAGCAAGGAGAATGTCAGGCTGGGGTGGGGGGGAAATATCACCCTCAGAAACAATTAAACTTCTTAATAAAACCCAGTGCCTCTGTGAGTGCTTGGTGTTCTTTTCCATTTGCCTTGGCTCAGCCACACTTACATCATGGCCCTATGGTGGGGGCTGCTGAGGGGATGTGTTGGCTTGGACAGGAAACCAGCCCTTTTTGGCTAATTTCTCTGCCCTGACAAAGCCAGGCCAAAGGTTTAATGCCTTTGCTTTGCAGGAAAAGAAAAGATCTCCCTTGTCCTGTCCCCCTTCCCTTTCTGCAGCCCTTAACCATCAGTGCCTGACTGTGGGGCCAGATGAGCTGCCCCTCACATGCCTCCTGCTCCAAAAGTGGCTGAAATGCAGATTATTTCCCCTTAAATGATGTTATTTCACAGCCCTGGACTCTGCCTTCCCTCCCACCCTGGAGGCTTGGTGCTAGCTAGGCCCTGGAAGGTGCCACGTGGAACTAGAACATGAAAGGGATCTTTATGGAATGGAAAGATCCTTTTATTATTATTACTTTTAGAAGATTTAAACCATTATGTGCATGAGAAAAAAATATGTTCTTGCATCTGAAAAGCAGAGGAGCCTCAGGAGCATGGAGTCAGTAGAGCTGTTTGCTGTGCAGCCACAGCCACTCGGTGTCACACTCCCTGGTGGCAGGTAGCCCTGGCTTTGTTTCTCCACACAGTGCATTCCTCCCTCAGACCAACTTGCAGAAGCTTGGTCAGAAAGACACAATTTTAGGTCCTCTCCTTTGAAATCCATCCCTTAGCTCAGAAGAACCTCAGGGAGTTTTAAGAACCCTGCTATGCCCTGGGGCCAAATGATGAGAGAGCAGCAGAGCCCAGGGATGCATGAAATGGTCCCTTGGTTTTGCTTTGGTGTGGGAGACCCTGACCAAAGCCAAGGTCAAGTTCATTTGCATCAGTTAAATGACTCCAGAGGTGCAGGTGAGCAGCTGGGCCAAGGCTGGTAGCTGTGTGCCAGTGCAGACAGCCTGGAGCGTGGTGGGGTGGAGGTGATAGCCTGCCCTTTGCTGCTGCTTCAGATCAAGGTTGGTCCAGAGCAGAAGGTGGCATTCCCCCCACCCCCTGCCCTCAGTGTGCACTGGCAGTGCCATGGCCAATGCCACACTGTGGCATCCTTGGTTTCTGAAGCAATTCCCAGCCTGGAAGCTGCTCCTCCATTCAGCCCAGCCTGTGAGGAGCTGCTGCTGGGTGCTGGTGTTGCCTGTGTCCTCCAGCCCCATGGCTGCAGACCCTGCTCTGGGCTTCACAGAATCCTTAAAGCTGGAAAAGCAAGTCCAACATCAACCTAGCCCCACCATGCCACTGAACCATGGCCCCAAGGACCATCTCTAGATGTTTTCTGGTGACTCCACCACTGCCCTGGGCAGCCTGGGCCAATGTCTAACCACTCTTTCATCTTTCCTAACATCCAAATGGAGGTGGGAAGCTCTTTTGGAGCTCATAACCAATACTGCCCTCCCAGGCTGGCTGCCTTTAGTGGCAGTCAGTCAGAGAGTGCTGCCTGGGCTGGGGATGGTGAGCAAACAGAAAGCCCAGGCCGTTAAAGAGGGGAAGGGTGTGGGACCTGGGCTGCTGTTTACCTCTGTCACCAGGAGGAAAAGCTGCCTGTCAATTCTTCCTAACAAATACAAACTGGAAGCATGGATAAACTTCTGGGGATTTATTAGTTTGCTTTCCCAAAGGCAAATATTAAGAGGAGCTGGCTCAGCCCAAGGGCTGCCTTTTGTGTGGGTGCTGGGTGGCTGGCGCCTCAGGGTGCTGATAAGGGTGAGCTCCCTGCTTAGCCAGCTATGCTCAAGGAGTTGCTTTTGAACTGCTTTGGCCTGATCCTGCCCGGGGCTCAGCACCTGCCAGGGCTGTGGGATGTAGCCCTGGCTGGGTTTGTGGTGCTCCAGCCTCCCCAGCCCCGACCTGCAGCATCTCCCTGTGTAGGACGAGCTCCCTGCTGGCTTGCCCTGACTGACCTACTGTGTGCCCTGGGACAGCTTTTAGCTGGAGGTTGGGTGTGTGGAGTGAACCTGGAGCAGCTGAGAGCTCCCTGTGCTTATTTTCACTCTGAGGAGTATCACAGGATCCTGCCCTAGCACTTCTGGCCCTTTTGACCCCTGCACTGAAAGCAGATCCTGAGCAGCAAGAAGAGCTGCTGATCCAGCTTGGCTTCTACCTGCAGCCATGCAAGTCCAGCCGTAAGGAACCCCTTTGGACTAGCACCCCCAGTGCCAAACTGCTGCTTCTTTCCCCTCCCTAGCACCTCCTTTCCTTTTGCTCACCCTGAGCATTGCTCAGAGCACATTTACACCCTGGGGTGCAACCAGAGGCAGAGAGGGAATTTGCAGCCAGCTCCTTTGCCAGGAAAACCCAACCTGCAGCTCAGTAATTCCCCACAGGGTCCTAAACCCTGAGCTTGAGGCAGCTCTGCCTCCAGAGGAAACCACCCAGGGCCACAGCAGGCATGGGCTGAGGAGCAGATGCTGTTAGGAGCAAGGCTGGCTCAGGGCAGGGATGCAGCCCAGGGCTTGGGTTATGGAGGCTGGCAGCAGCCCCTGGGGACAAAGGGACATGAGCCATGGCCTGGGGAAGTTGGTTTTGTTTTGCCTTGAGTTGCAAACATGGGAATCCCATTCCAGAGAAGGCTCAGCATGAGGAAGGAAGGACCCTCACTTGTTTTCATCCTACTGCTTGGGAAAAAGAGGGAAGAGAGCCCAGCTGGGAAGGGGAAGGCTGAGGGACAGTGGGTGGTTAATTTTATTTGCTTCAGATGGAATAAATACAGAGTTAGGAGCCAGGAGCCCTTGCAAGGAGGAGGAGAAGGAGGAAGAGGAAGCCAGGTTGGGGGGGGGGAGAGCAAAACCCACCCCTGCTCATGCACCCCACTTGCAGTTTTCTCTTCTCATCCCTGCATCATCTGGTGTCTATTTACAGGCAGGCAGAGATGCTTTTCTAGCTATTATTCTTCCTCTGAGGCTCGTAAAATCCATCTGCTGGAGCTGCTGGCCAGCTTGGGGGGAATTTCCAGGCCCTGCTTGGGTCCTGGAGCTGCTGATGTGTGGATTTGGAGGCTGCATGTGCTTCATTCCCATGTTTGTTTTGACAGCTTAGGAGTGTCAGGCTGTGGCTGCAGGTGTGTGCAGGATGTGTCCCACCCAGGGTGCTGCAGGGGTAGGCAGGCAGGATCCCAGCATCACTCTGAGGACACTGCTCATGAAGCTGTGCCAGGGGAGGGGCAGGGTAGCTCTCAGGAGAAGGTTCTTCCCCCAGAGGGTGGTGGAGCATTGGCACAGGCTCCCCAGGGATGCAGTCATGGCACCAACTCTCCTGGGATTCCAGCAGCATCTGGCCAATGCTCTCAGCCCCATGGGGTGACTTTGGGGTTGTCCTGGGCATGGACAGGAGTTGGACTGGATGATCCTGGTGGCTCCCTTCCAGCTCAGGACATTCTGCAGTCCCCCCCATGGTGGCTGGGGTGTGGGTGGTTAGGAGAAGAAACTCCTGTGCTAGCAGGTTGCACCTTCAGCAAAATCCCCCAGAGCTCCTTGAGGAGCTGTTGGTTTGCAGCCACTTTCTCACCATTCATCTGCTTAATCCTAATGGTTTTGGGGAGATAGTTTTTCCCACAAAATGCCCAATTTCACCATGAGTTTATCCAAAGGGGAAAGTGTTTGCCTTGGTCTCCTGGCTGGGAGGAAGGGTCCTGGGGCCCACTGGGGTTAAACTTGGTCTGAACCCTTCCAAAAGCTGGGCCTTGACATCTTCATGCTGGGCTTCTCTTGTCACCTCCTTGGAGGACTGGGTCTGGCCAGGGTGAGCTGGGGACTGGGGTCCCCTTGGCACTGCTGTGTGAAGGCTCAGAGTGGCTTTCAGACACTGATCTCATTGGGGGTTTGTTATCTTTAAGGTTTTATTTTTATGAAGAGTGACTAAAAAGGAGGGAGGGTGTGGGTGGCTGCTGCCTGCTACTTCCCATGGCCCACCAGAAAGACAGAAGAAGGCTCTTGCTTTGCTCTCTTGGCTTTCTAAGCCCTGCTACAAGAGCTGGGAGTACAGTGAGGAGACACAGAAGTTCTCCAGGCTCCACATCACCTGTGCTTGCTACCTACCAGATCTGTGAGGTGCCAACAGAGCTCCTTGCAGCTGAGAAGTGACTAAGGAGAATATCTGTGAGGAACAAGAACCTTTGTGACTACCACATGAGCCTGAAACCAGCCCTGGGTACAAAGACAACCTGGAGCAGCAGCTTCCCCCTTTGCAGGATGCTCTCTGGGCTTGCACACAGCTGGAGTCACTTCATTCCTTCTTGCTTGGGGTGAAGCACAGCTCTGAGCAGGGCTCAGCACCTGGGGGCAATCTGGGAGTCCCCTAACCCTTTCCCAGCTTTCCCTGCACCCCTCCCCAGGTGTCCCTTGTTCTGACAGCATTTAAAAGCTCCCTGCAGAGCCTGGCTTCTGTTTGTGCGATGGAGCTTGGTGGAAGCAGCAGCAGCAGCAGCACCTTGGTGGAGGAAGCCTGAGTGGTTTTCTTCACTGCTCCAGGAGAAGGTAGGTGAGGTTGAACCTTTTCTTGGTTTCTCCATGTTGCACTGGGTTCCTGGGCTTGCCTGAGGTCTGTGTGAGCTGCAGCTCCATGGGCTTGGGGGTTACATGCCTTGGCTATCATGTTGGTGTGAAGTTGCCAAGGGATTTAGTGTGCCCAGAGGGCTGAACCCCAGAATGAAATAGCTGATTATTGTTTTTCATTCTTCAGACAACACAGCTGAGCAAATCCCAGCCTGCTGTCTGTTCATTAAGGGACTAATCCTTTGTTTTCCCCTGGAAAAATCCTTTCCAGGAATCCCAAGCTTTTTCTAAGTAGGGCCAAGCTTAGGAGATGGAGGAGGCTGTGTCCCCTTCCATCCCAGCAGGCATTTCTCAGCTCTTGCTTCAGTGCTTTCCCCTCTCTTGCTTGCCCCTGTGTCCTTCCTTCCTCTTGCCCACCCTCTGCACAGAAACCCCTCTGGGGAGGGGAGGATCTGATGTCCTCAAAGGAATGAGTTGCTGTTTTGGCTGCCCCTTGGGCAGCTCTCACTTCTACCTTGCTGAAGGCTTTCTTCAAACCTCTAATCCTTTCCTTGCTCAGTCAGGAGGAGGAGTGGGGCCAGCAGCTAGGCTGGTAGAGATCCCTGCCCTGGTTGCAGCCAACTCACCCAAGGTTTCCCCAAAGAGTTTGTCCTTTCTCCCTCATCTCCTGATGTTATCTGATGGCATTTGCAACCTGTTCTCTCCCATCCCTTCTGGAGATAGAGAGCATGAGCAGGCTGCACTGCTGCCCTGGGGTTGCCTCTCATTTGTTCTAACCCTAATGTGCCTTCCTAGGGACAGGCTCCCTCCCTGGTCGTGTTTTTGGGTGTGATAACTACTGGGGTTTAAAGCCCAAAGCACCCTGTGTGTGGTGCAGAGCTGGCCCTGCTCCATCCCCCTGGGCTGCTCTAGCCCTACCTGGTGCCCAGCTCTTCTGGGCTGACTGGGGCAAAGGGAGGGAAGGTGGGAACAGGCTGGGGATGTGTGGGGGGAGTTGTGCCTGTGGTGATGCTTTACTTGGCTTGGGGAATGTTGTTCCACCTGCAGACTTGATAGTGAGAGGAGCAGGGTGTGCTCAGCTCTTAAGCTGCTGGAGAGCAGAGGGAAGGTGGCTGCTGGTGCCTTCACCCATTTCTGGGTGCTGCCTTGTGTCCTCCTCCTCCTCCTGAGCTGGTGGCTCTGCAGCCAGCTGCAAGCCAGGACACAGAGCTGAGGCTGTAAATCCCATCTGTATCCCTGTTCCCCTGGGATGGTTTGGGCCCAGGTGGGCTGTGGCCCAGCCCTGCTTTCCTCTTCCTCCTCTGACACCCACCATAGCCAAGGACAGAGCCTGGTTTATGGCTGCAAGCTCTCCTCTGGGCTGGCTGGATGTGCTTTGGGACCAGGCTTTGCACAGCTCCCTCCAGGGCTTGCTGTAGGCTGCTGTGCACCTCGATGAGAGGAGTCAGAGCCACGAAGATGGGGAAGGGCTAAAATCACTTGGTCTGTTCAGCCTGCAGGAGAGGAGGCTGAGAGGAGACCTCATGGCAGCTTAGAACTTCCTCAGCAGAGGTGCAGGAAGGGCAGGAGCTGATCTCTCTGTTGACCAGTGACAGGAGCCAGGGCAATGGCATGAAGCTGTGCCAGGGGAGGGGCAGGGTAGCTCTCAGGAGAAGGTTCTTCCCCCAGAGAGAGGTGCAGCACTGGAACAGGCTCCCCAGGGATGCACTCATGGCACCAACTCTCCTGGGATTCCAGCAGCATCTGGCCAATGCTCTCAGCCCCATGGGGTGACTTTGGGGTTGTCCTGTTCATGGACAGGAGTTGGACTGGATGATCCTGGTGGGTCCCTTCCAGCTCAGGGTGTTGTGTGACAAACCCCACCCAGGGAAGGGGCAACAGCTCTGAGGAGCCTCCAGACCCAATCCCACAGGAATGTTGATTAGCCCAAAAGCTGCTTGGTGGTAACTGCTCAGAGCTAAGCTAGTTTTCCCTTCTAAGCCTTCACATTTCAGTTGCCTTCAAGGAGAGGAAATTCTCCTGCTGGAGCTCTCTGTTCCCTTCCAGCACTGCAGTTTTCTGGTCTGTAGAAGTCAGACCTTCCCATGGTGAGCAGGATGCCTTAGCCCCAGCTACAGCAGTTGGTTCCTGGGTTCTGGGGAGGGCTGCTCCAGCTCCCCAGGGCTCATCCAGTGCCTGCTGACCTCAGCTGGGTGCTTGGAATGGCAAAACCCTTCCGGAGCATGGTCTGATGTCCTCTCCCTCCTCTTTAATGTGCCAGCCCTGTCTCACCCTAATTAAAACCAGCAAGAAGGACTGGTCCAGGACATAGCTTTGGAGGCTGTAAAATTCTAGGTCAGTTTTATGTAGCATAATTAAAAGGAAGGTAAAAAAAAAATCGTTAAGAAATTAAACACTAATTACTTTTTTTTCCCTGCCAGCTGGACTGTTCTGGCAGTGGGGCTGCAGGGACCTGGGATGGTTGGTTCTCTGCTGCCATAAATCACATTGATCATCTGTTCCCCTGCTCTTGAGCAGTGTAACTCATCTGCTGTCAATTAGCCTAAACCACATTTTTTCAATTAAACAGGCTTAGAGGCTTGATAGTGAAGCTGGGGTGTGGGGGTAGAGGAGGGAGGGGAAGGCAAAGGGCTGGCTGTAGGCAGTGAGGTGGAAATAATCTGCTTTAAAAGGTGTGATCCCATTTTAGTGTTTTCCATATAAAATGGGATATTATTGTCTGGGCATTGGGGAGCAATAAGAGCTGGAAGCCCAGCTGAGGAGAGAGCCTGTGCTGAGGAGAGGACTGATGTGGGCAGCTCCACCCTGCTGGTGGTGGTGGTGGTGGGCAGCAGCTCCACCTGAGGGCTTTAGCTGGGCAACCCCAGCTGGGATGCTCCCAGGCACCACGGCATGGCAAGGGAACCCCTTTGGCTTGGGTGTCAGATGTTTCCTTCAGCTCCTGCCTGAATTCCTCTTGCTGGGGTGGATGTTTGCAGGCTTGCAGAGTGTTTGCTGGGCTGGAGGAAGAGGCTGCCCCTGGGGCTGTGGTGGGAGAGCTTTGTTTCTGCTCCAGGGAGGTGAACTTGCCTCCTCCTTTGCATGCAGCCTGTGGTGGCAATGGGTGGCTTGTGTAAGAGGGGGCATAATTTGCCTTGGGTGGTGAAGTGAACCATGGCTTCCTCTCCCTGTGTCTAGTCCTGCTCACCAAACCTTTTCTTTCTTGACTGGAAAAGGAAAACAGGCTGTGGAGTTATTTGGAAAGGATGAGAAAGGGCAGGGCTGGAAGTCACTGGCTCCTGGTCTACCTGCATCCACCCTGGGCCTTAAAATAGACAGAACTTTCCCAGACTGGGAAGGCAGACCTGGTCCTGGCCTCAGGAGGAGGGAGGAAGAGGCATGTGTGGTCTGCTGATTAGTGCTTTGGCTATTAAAAATCACACTATCATTAAATTTGGAAGAGAGTCCCAAGATCATCAAGTCCAAGCAGCAACCTAACACCACCATGTCACCAAAGCATGAACCCCTCCAGGGCTGGTGACTCCACCACTGCCCTGGGCAGCCTGAGCCAAGGACTAACAACTCTTTCAGGGCAGAAGGAGCTGGGGATTGAGCTGGGCTCTGCTGGCTGAGTGCTGAGATGGAAGCATGGGGGCCTCAGGAGTCCCTACAGACACCTCCATGCTGCAAAGGAAGCTTCATCTCCCTGGGTGCAAAGCTTTGCAGGAGCTGAAGCTTCCTGGATGCTTTGGAACAGGGGAGGACTCTGCTGGTCCTTTCTGCCTTTCCTTGCACCAGGGTAGGGTGAGTTCCCAGGACCCCTGAAGCCTCCCATGGCCTCATCCTGCAACACCAACTCTCCACCCACCTGCTGCATGCAAGGACTCAGGGTTCCTAGTTCTGCTGGCAAGCAGCTGCAGGTTACCCTGGTAGGAAAACCAGACTCCTTTATTAATATCCATAATGTTAATTGCTGTAATTGGAAGGCTGGTTTCCCACTCCTGGGGATGTTGGGTGTGTGCTGCTGGTGTGGAAATGCACTGAGCAAGGTTTCCCTGGGGTGAGGGGAGGATGATCCTGTGGTTACAGCTGCTTTGTGGCTGCTTTGTCTTGTGGGTTTGGGTTCAGGTGCTGAAAGAACAATGAGAAAACCAAAGGTAGCTCCTTGGGGTAGGCTGACAGTCCTGCCAAATGGATGGTTAAATGCTAATTGGCATGATTCCCCAGCTTAACCTGGCAATTCAGAAGGGGCTTCCTTCCTCCTCACTACCCAGCTAACTACCCTCAGGCTCCCAAACCAGATTTGCTGCCCACTTGGAAGAGCTTGAACCCATAGCCTGCAGGAGGGCAGTGATGCCACCTCACCATCAGCACTGAAGGAGCTGGAGGTGTGGGACTGAGTTGACCTTTGTGGTCCTGAGTCTGGCCTGCCCTTGGGCTTTGGCAGCAGAGTTGTGTTGGTGAGGAGGAGACTTAGTTCTCAGCAGGGCTGGGTTTTTGTGACCCATCAGTGAGGTTATGGGATGGAGCAGGACAGCTCCAGCACTGCTCATGCTTCTGGTCTCCCTCTTGCAGTAACTGTTGGCTCTAGCTCAGTCCACAGCTAGGTGATTGTACCAAAAGCAAGTCTAAAATTCTGCTGAAGGTAAATGGTGCAGCAGGACCTGGGCTCCCTGAGGTCCTGGAGGACTTCTGGCTTTGTATTTCTCATCCTGGGGAGGGGAGAAAGCAGCCCATGGTCTTTATAGTCACCTGGTGATGCCAGCAGCAAGCCTGGCTCAGGGCCTCTGTTCCCTCAGAAGCAATGAAGTGAGGTCCCTCTGTGTGCAGGGGAGCTCTGGGCTGTGCTTGGGAAACAGCTCCTTTGCCAGCGTGTCCTCCCCGAGGCAGAGCTGCTTTTCCAGCTCTCCTGCCCTCTACCAAGCTTTGCTTTGGAAAAGCAGTGCTGGTGGTTTCTGGAACCTGCTCCATCTGAAGCCACCATCAGAAAACAACAAACCCAAGCCTGTAATTGCCTTTGGTCTTGAGCAATTCGAGCTGGGTGTGAATTGGCCACGAAGCCTTGGGAAGCACCATGGGGCTGCAGAGCTGTGTGGAGATGCTGCCATCAGTGGCAGCAGGTGGGGAGGAGAGGCAGGACCTGGGACCCCCCCTCCCTTCCAGCACCACTCTCCTCATCTTGTTTTGCAGCCTTCCTTCACCCTGTATCCCAAAGCAAAGCCTCCAGGGCTCTGCTGGCATCCAACCTGCTGTGAAACCCCAGCTTGGCAGTGGCTGCTGCTGCCTGTGCCTGGGGGGTGAAGGGTGCCACGAGCCCTGGCCCCAGCTGGGTGTTCTGAGCTCCTGCAGAGGATTATTACAAGTGGAGATTTAAGCCTTGCATTTCCTGATTCCTCTCCTTTCAGCAGGCTGATGGGATGCTAGCAGCCCTTCCCTCCCTCCTCCCCCCCCATCCCCAGCCTTGCCCAGTCATTAGAATTCCTTCTGGGAGAGGGTGAGTAAATCTGATTTAATCACAATGACACAACCTGCACGGCCTCTGTGGCTTTAATCTGATTTGGAGAGGGGAAGGGCAGAGCAGTGGCTGCTGCTGGCAGGAGCTCCTGCTGCTGCACATGATGGGCTTAGGGCAGCACCAGGCGCAGGCTGCCCCAGCCTCCAGCAGCTCATGGGGAGAGCTGGGCTGGGGGGTCCTGGGGATGGGAGAGGGGTGATGGGGTTGATGGTCCTCAGCTTTTGTTTTCCCCACTGCTGAAAGCTGCTTGGGAGTGCTCTGTGTTCCCCTGGGAGATGTTCTGGAGATGGTAGGGACCCAGGAGAAGCCCTGGCTTGGTTGGAAGTGACCTGGCAACCACTGGGTCCTGTCCTGTCCCATCACCTCGGTGATGGGGCAGAAAAACCCAGTGCTGGAGTGGGTCCTTGCCCCTCCTGCAGCCCAGGGCTAGATCAAGTCAAAGCACCATGAATGACTGCAAAGAGGAGGATGTCAGTTGGCTGCTGGGGCAAACTCTTGATCTCTTCATCCTGGTTGAGTGGTGAGCCATGCAGTGGCCACCACAGGAGCAGAGCAGTGGGAAGGGTCTCACCATGCTTCCTGAAGCCACATGGCCCCAGATCTGCAGCTCATGCTGGGGATGTGCAAATAGAAGCAGCTGCTGCTTAGGGCAAAGCTTGCCTGAGGGAGATCCTGTGGTTAAATCCTGTGACAAAGGGGGTGAAAAAAACCAAACCCCATCCCAGTCTCACCTTTTCCACTGCTCATGGCTCCTGTTTGACCTTGGGCAAGTTGTGTTGGCTCTCTGGCCGCATCCTGGAAGGCTGTGTGCTGAGCTGGGTCCTGCCAGGATGTCTGGGTGTGGGAAATGTGCCTCCCTGCTCTCCACACACACCCCAATGCTGCTGCTTGTTAATGCCTTGTTAAATAAGGGCTGTTTGCTGTGCCTCATCCCCAGGAGCTGTGGGAAGGAGGAGGTTGGTTGCTGAGCCAGGTGTTTTTTAGCAAAACTGAGGATTTTTGGGGTGGTTTTCCCTTTCAGAAGAGCCTTTGTCCCTGCCTGTGTCTCTTCAGGGGGTGTCTGCCTCTTGCCCCATGTTGAGAGCTGCCAGAACACAAATTGTTACCTGGGTTAGGAACTGAGGTTTGCACTTGGAAACCTCACCTGCTGGCTGACACAGATCCTGTGGTGGTTTGCTGCATGCTGAGGAGTGAATGAATGGTTAGCTCTGATGGAGGAAGTCAGAACCTTGGGAGCTTCCTACTGAAACGATGCCCTTTGCAAATGCTGCTGCTTGTGCTCAATTGGCTGCAGGAGCAAACAGCTTCTCCACAAAGCTCTCCAGATCAGGAGGAAATGGCCTCAAGTTGCACCAGGGGAGGTTTAGATTGGGTAGCAGGAAACATTTCTTCCCTGCAAGAGTTGTCAGGCATTGGCCCAGGCTGCCCAGGGCAGTGGTGGAGTCACCATCCCTGGGGGGATTTAGGAGATGAAGGCTGAAGGCCATGGTCTAGTGGTGGATCTGCCTGGGCCAGGTTAACAGTTGGACTTGATGACCTGAAAGGTCTCTTCCATCCAAAGTGAATCTATGATTGGTTTAATATCTATGCAGTAGGCATCTAAACCCAATGCCTGCCCTTTCTAAAGGAGATCTCCTGGAGTTTTTGAGGTACCTCCCAAATGTCAGCCCTTTGGGGGTGCTTTCCAGCCCCCCAGGAAGCACAAAATCCTGGCAGCTACAGAAATTACTCTTCTTTAGAAGAAACCCCAAATTCTAATCTTGAGGTTGTTTATTCCCATGGCTCCAGGAGCTGAAGCTTTAAGAAGAGCTGCTGGTTTTGGCCAACCTTCTGTTAGTGATGGGAACTGGCAGTTGCCAGCTGAGTATCTGCAGACCCTCTCCTCCCTCCCCTGCTCTCTTGGTCTCACCTCCAGCCTGGCTTCCCCACTGCCATGACTGAGAACAGCTGAATCCACAGGGACTGAACTGTGAGTGACCTCTGGGGAGCAGAAGGGGTTAATGAAAGCTGGGTTCTTCCCCACACTTCAGTCGCTAAAGCTCCTGCATTTCCTCCTGATGGCTGATAAGGAGGGGTTGAGTTTATGAAGGAGATGAAGATGTTTGGATAAGCTACAGAACCAAAGCAAGGCTGCTTGGCAAGTCAGGGCCTGAAGGAAGCCCATGGAGCTGGAGAGGGTTTTGTTGGGTTGGGGTTGGGTTTTTCCTGTTCTTCCCAGGTCCCTTCCCCCAGCTGGGGTTGTGTCTGCAGGGATCCACCTGGAGATGTGGCCAGGTGCCCTGGCTCCCCTGCCTGAAAGGATGGGCTCAGTTTTGGCTTGGTCCTGGGCTCTGTGGAGCACAGCTGAGCTGGCTGGCAGCTTGCAAAGCCTCAGCCTTGCCTTGCTGTCCTCCCATTGTCAGGGCCAGGTACAGTAACTGGCACCTGTCACTCACTGCTAAAGGTGCTGCTCCTCTAGCAGAGCTGGGGTGGGGTCTAAGAGACCTCTAAGATCAAGTCCAACACCAACCCCTCACCCCCATGCCACTAACCCATGCCCTAAGCACCACATCTCTAGGGTTTCCCAACCACTCCAGGGCTGGTGACTCCACCACTGCCCTGGGCATCCTGGCCCAATGCCTGACAACTCTTTCAGGGAAGAAATGTTTCCTGCTACTCAATCTAAACCTCTCCTGGTGCAATTCAAAGCCATTACCTTTTGTCTTCTGACTTGTGCCAGGGGATTTCTATGGGGACACTGGCCCACAGTGCTCTCACAGATCTGTCCTAGCTCTTCCTCACCCCAAGCTCCAAGAGGTACAGAGCTTTGAGAGATGCTTGGCCAGTTTGGAGCTCCCCCATGAGGTCCAAGCAGCCCCTGGACAGAGAGAGCTGATGTATTTGACTTTTCATACCCAGATCCTCAAGCCAAAATGTGGCTTCATGTTATTGAGCACAACACTTGGCTATTTCCCTGCTCTTTGGCTGTGCCAGAAAGGCCAACCCCTGTGTCTCAGATGATTATCTCTGGGTATTTTTAGACATGCCTTATCAATGCTGAGAGGTGAATCATGGTTGGGAAAGAGCTGCTTCTCTTCCAAATGTGTTTTGGAAAACAGAGCTGAGCTCCAAGGGGAGGGGAAGGGGAATGACCCACCCCAGGAGCACAGCACCTCTCCAGCTCCCTGGGGGAAGGGAAGGGGAGGCCAGGCCAGGCTGTCTTCCTTGGTTCTGTGGTTCTTTGCTGGGACATGGTGGCTTCTCATGGAGCACTGAGCAGCCAGCTTCCTGTGGGGGGAAAGGAGGTGACAATTCTAAGGTTTTTCCCAAAGCTCAAACCTGTGGTTCCCCTGCCCAGCCCTAGACCAGTGGCCAGTAGCAGGGACCCAGGAGAGGCTTGGCACCTGCATGTCCTGGCTCTGCAGCTGGGCCCCAGTCTGCAGTGTTGGGCAGGGTCTGCTGAGCACCTCTTGTAGCCTTGCTGGTGGTCACAGTGCCTTGGTTGTCCTCTTGGAGCCACCTGGAGAGGATTTCTCCCCTTGGCTGCAGAACTATGGCATGATGAAGCCCCTGGTTGTCCTTCCATGGGAGAATATGGCTTTTTGCTGCTCTCTTGGCTGCCCTTCTTCCTCCTAAAGGTCACAGCTACAGCTGGAGACCTTGGATGCTACTGCCTGTGACCCCAACAAGGCAGCTCCACGAAGGCTGAAGGTGCTTTTTTTTGCCTTCAGGAGGCTTGCAGGTGGGGTGGGGAAGGTTGGAGCTCTGGGGGGAAGAGGTGGGCATGATGACTGCCTTCTCCTTTGATATCCTCCCTCCACCTCTGCAGGAGAAGAAAGTAATTGGGGTTGATGTCTCTCTTCAAAAGCTGCAGCAGCAGCAGCGGCAGTGGTTGTTTGTGCTGAGAGGGGAATGCCCACAGGTAATTTATCTTGACATTTATAGAAAGCATAAGGGTTTAGTCATTCATAAAACGAAGGCAGAGGCTGGGGTGCTGCACTGCCTGAGCTCTGGAGCTGCTGGAACGTTATTGTAGCTGATGGTAATCGTTTCCGGACCTGCCCCAGTGTGCCCGGGGGGTTTGCATGGGAACAGTAACAATGTGGGACAGGAGAGGAAACCTGTTGGACAGGAACTGCCCGACTGGAGCTGACAGATTCTCTTCCTCCCCAGGCTTTTCTGAATGGCAGGAGAAGGGGTGAGAGAGCCAAGGGGAGGACCTGCTGCTGGCTGGCAGCTGCTGTGCACTGGGTGCTTGGCTTGCTGTAGCTGGAGGGAGCCCTGGTGCTCTGCAGCTCTCAGGAAGGTTTGGTTTTCAGAACAAACATTTTTTTTTTCCCCTTGGAAATGAGTTTTAGTTGCTTTTTGTTGAAGCAGAGATAAAGCTGCTCTATTCAGGATGGAACAGAAGTGGAGGGTCTGGCTCCAGCCTCGGAGCAGAGAGCAACTCGATGCATCTCAAGATTTCTTCCTGGGCTGAGATTTATCTGTAGCTGCTTCCCCTGAGCTCAGAGCTGCCTGCTGTGTGGCTGGCTGGCTGGTGTGAGTAGGAGCACCCAGGGTGGCTGGGTGAGTGCTGTGGAGAGATGCAGGCTTTAGTGTGCAAATGCACTGGCTTGCAGAGCTTTCCTCTCCCCCCCTCACAGTGCATCCACAGGTTGCTCTTGGCAAACCTTATTTAGCAGGTCAGGAGATTACTCTGGCTCATCTGGCTTTGTGGTTGAGATGCTTCTATCTCCTCTTGGCAGAGAACCAGCTGTGTTAGGTTCTCATCAAGTCTGTGGTGATATTCCAGCTTTTTATGGCTGACCTTGTGGCACTGGGCTGCTGAGCAGCCATGGTATCAGGAGAGTTATCATTGTTAATCCCCCTGTAATCCAACTTGCTAACAAGCCCCAGTCTCCCTCTTGCTAAATTAGTAATTATGGCAACACCATCTGGGAAGGATCAGCAGGGGAGATGCTGGAGGAGACCTGTAGGTCCTGCTTTGGAGAGCAGGGATGTTTGAGTTCTCAGGCTCTGATCCTCAGGGGCTGGGGCTAGCCCTTGGGTGCCATCCCCATACCTACAGTGGTAGGCTACAACAGGGAGAGCAAGATATCCCCTGAGGAGACCTCCTGGTGTTTCTCATGGCTACAGGACATTAACTACACCAAGCTGCAGTAGCCATGACTTGTGTCTGAGCTGACAGGGCTGCCTTGCAGCATGGACCTGACCTGTGCTGCTGCAGAAGGGAGATGCTGAGGACTCTGCAGCTTGAGCCAGTGCCTGCTTGGCTCTAAATGGGGTTTCCCTTCTGCTTGGTGCCAACAAGTGGCCAGCTTGGGACTGATTCTTAGTTGAGGGGCATCTGGTGCTTGTAGATCCGTGGTAGTCACTAGGCTGGAAACTGTAGAGCTGGGGAAAATGTGCTACCACTTCTCCTTGAAGAAGCAGCTGAAGGAGCAGCCTCAGCTGCAGGACCAGCCCAGCCGTGTTTCAGCCAGGTGCTGCTGGCCTCTTGCGGGGGGGGGAGGATAAAACCCCACCACCCAAACCCCTCCCTGTGAACCAGAGGAGAGTGGACTGGCCTGTGCTTTTCTTGTCTGTCTCTGTGTTTAATAAACAGTGAGACTGAGGAGGAGAAACCTGCCTGGAGCTGTCTTGAGGTGATAAAATTCCTGTGCTGCTTGAGTGCACTGATTAGCCTGGCTTTCTGGGAGATGCTGCTGGGTTTGGCTCTGGGTCTCTCCCTCCCCTCAGTGTGTCTCCTCTGAGCAGCTTCTTGGCTGTTGCACCCCATCTGCCTTCATTGCCACTGGGGAGATGGCTCCAAGTGCCACTTTTGTGTCCCCTTAGGCTTGGGTGAAGAGGCTAGGTGGTAAGAGCAGGGGCCAGCCTGCCCCCACCCTGCACCCATCTTCTGCACCCAGCCAGGTTTTCTTCCTGTCTCTTGGGAGTGGCCAAGCTGCAGTTTTGGCAACAGCATCTCTTGGGGAATGACGTGCCTGGGTGTTTGAGCAGGTGAGCCTGAGCCAGCTGTGGTGACTCAGAGGCACCCAGCTGCTGCCGGCACTGTGCCATGGCCACCTGGGGCTAAGGGCTTGTCCCTGAGTTGGCAGGGGCTGAGATGGGCTCCTGAGTCTAGTGTGGGCTGTGGTGCCTCTCACTGCGGGGCTTTTTAGGGGCTTGGGGTAGTCTAAATCTCACTTGGGTGAAGGACTTCATCACTGGCTTGGGCTGAGGTGAGTGAGTCACCTACTGAGTCACACTGCTCCCATGCCAGCTGTGGGGACCAGGGAGGGGACAGTGCCTGTGCCCCAGCTGGGACCAGGGAAGGGACAGTGCCCGTGCCCCCCCTGGGGCCATGGAGGGGACACTTCTTGTGCTCAGATGTGACTGGGAGACTAGAGAGAGGATGCTACCTGTGCTCAGATGTGACCAAGCTGCTAGTCCAGAGCTCTCCTGACACTTCTCTCCTGCTCATCTGCTTCTTGGTGCATTCCTAGCACTGACATCTGTGCTGACTGGAGATGCCATCTCTGTCCCCTCTCCTTTTTCCCCTGGATGTACATTTCAGCAGTAAACCCAAGCCCTCAAGCCTCAGGGCAGCTTCTTACCATGTCACTGGGACTCCTCACCTATCTCTGTGCCAAACTTGGGCTGGTCCTTGCCAAGAAGCAGCAACATGGGGTCTCAGGAGAACAGTGAGCAGTAGAGGGTGACCTGTTTGCAAGTCTTGGGTGTAAGTGAAAGCAGATGTGAGATCTCCAGGCAGGGCCAGGAGCATCCCCAGAGCTGCTCAGACTTCGGTGTCTCAAAGGATGCTGTGAAGTTGGGGCCAGATGTACTTAGGCCCCTAACTCCTCTTGAAGTCAGTGGGATCTGGGCTGTAGAGGCAGAAGCTGTGCCAGACCCTGGACTGTGAAAGGCTCCTGACCTGTTTAAGGCCAAGCTGGGGATTATTGTTTGCCTCCAAGCAGGATGCCAGGAACCATTTTTTGGATGGGGTGCCTGTGCTCGTCCTCTCCTTGCGGGCGCTGCTGGGAGCCCATGGCACAAAGGGACCTCTCGTCCCTGGTAGCCAGCCCAAGAGCCTTGATGTGTCCTTCTGGGCTCTGAGTGCTGCTGAAGCCACCCCCCAGGTTTAAGTAGGGCAGGCAGAGGCAGGGTTTTACTTGCTGTTTGTGCCAGGGGAAGGCAAGACTTGGATAAGCTTCCATTCACTGCTGGTTGTGTTGGAGCTGTGTCATGGTGCAGTGTCCTTGGTGACCATCTGACCTGGGTGATGAGGGGACATGGGCATCTCTCTGCTGGGGGAAGGTTGAGGGAGCTGGGGCTGGGTAGCATGGAGGGGAGAAGGCTGAGGGGAGATCTTCTCAATGCTTATCAATACTTCATGGGTAGGGGTCAGGAGGAGAATGCCAGGCTTTGGTCAGTGGTGCTCAGGGACAGAACAAGAGGGAAGAGGCACAAACTGGAACAGGGGAAGTTCCAGCTGAACAGAAGGAGGAACTTCTTCACTTTGAGGGTGCAGAGCCCTGGCCCAGGCTGCCCAGAGAAGTGTTAGAGTCTCCATCCCTGGAGACATCCCAAACCTGCCTGGACACCATCCTGTGCAGCCTGCTGCAGGTGACCCTGCTCTGCCAGGTGATGGGGGGCAGAGCTGGGTCAGGGTGTGGAGCATTACCCTTAGCAGCCCTCCCTGCAATGGGGCATGTGGAGCCTGGGGTTTGGGCACTCAGCATCCCCACGAGGAAGGGGAGAAGGGCAGAAGCAGCTCCTGGGGAGGGATGAGGAAAGCATCTGCAGTGCAGACAGATCCAAATGCTTGGGAGCAAAGCTCCTCTGCAGGCAGGAGAGGCAGAGCCTGGATCAGGATTGAAAACCTGGTTGGATTTCAGTTGCCTTTGAACGAATTAATTTTAGTTTTAACTAAACCCTGTGCTATCCTCCGAGGACTGGAGAGGGCAAAGGGGGAAGGACAAGCCTCCTGGGTTTCAGCCCGGTATTACTAAGCAACCATGTCCTGAAATTCACAGCCCAATGGAGAGAACTTTGTTTACCAGGAAGAAAACACTTGAAAAGGGGAATCTTTGGCGGAAGCATGAGGGGATTAAGGCTGGGGTTTCTTTAGGCAGTTTTGTTGTTTTTCAGGGCCTGACCTTAGTGCTCTGCTTCTCTTTTGCCAAGCAACTCTTTCCCTGCCTAATTTAGAGCTGGGTATTGTGCTGAGGTGGGAAGGGAGGGGGAGTAGGGGAGCAAGGTTTGGCAGCACCAAGAGGAGCCTGAGATTATCTGGCTTAGAAGAAGGAGGAGTTGACCACTGGATGCCATGCTTCTGAAAATCCTGCTGTAATTAATTCTCCTGAATTCATTAGAGGAATTGTGGAGAGAGGCTGGGCTGGGAGGGTGTGGGGAGAAGGCTTTTTTGGGGGGGTGATGTATAGATCGTTGGCAGAGCAGGAGGGAGATTGCCTTCACCCTCCTTCCCAGGCTGCTTGCTAGAGCTGCTCTGGGCCACGGGCAAGGGAAGGAGATGTTGTGTGATGTGCCAGTGGGGAAGTGCCCTGGGTGCCACTTCAGGGCATTTCCCCCTCTTTTTATTATCTGCCATTGACACAATTGGCACTGAAGCAGGTTGGGGACAGGGCAGACTGCTCTCTGGGGCTGTGGGAGGCTGAGCAGAGCTGTGCTGTGCAAGACACCAGCATCTCCAGATGCTGCCCAGGATGTGCTCCTCACCAAGTGGAGGAAGATATTCAAGTCTCAGCCTCTGGCTCCAGCAGAGGAGGGAGATCAGGAGGTGTTGGTTTGCTGGCTGGCAGCATGGGAATTTGGGAGGCTACTGAGTAGTAATTGTCAGCATCAATACTGAGTGAGGGGGAGAAGGAGGGAGCTGGGAGAGAGGGGAAGACTCATGGGGAAAAGCATGGTGGGGAGGAGATTCCTCCCTCTCCACCTCCTTGGGCAGGGAACAGGCTGGGGGCAGTAGGGGGATGGAAGTGGTGATGTCTTCAGGCAAATCCTCCCTCTCTGTGCTGAGGATGAGGTGGGGGCCATGGCTCTGCTTGCATCTCCTGCAGGTGCTGTGCTGGGCAGTTGGTCCCCAGGGACTGCAAGGTTTGAGGCTGTGCCTGGGTGTCAGGGACCCCCAGGCAGTTCCTGACAAGCCTGGTTGTGGTGGCAGGGGGCAATGTGCTCTTGCACCTGCTTTATTAACCCTGTTAGCCCAAGTGCTGCTGCCTCTTCAGGCACTGGCACCTCCTGAGGGTGGAGACTGAAGGGAGGTGGGGCAGGGATCTCCCCAGCAGCTGGGGGGACCTGGGCAAGGTGCTTCTGAAGGTTCCTGTGGTGACATTGCCAATGTGCCTGGTTTGAAAGTGAGTTTGGTATAGCCACAGGCACAGCTGAAACTGGGCTGGGATGTCTGAGGTTTGCAAGGCACCTTGTATCTCTATCAGCCATGCACACAGACCTCAGAGGTCCTGGGACCAGCAACTAGGAGAAATCAGGTGGTGACCTTCAGGTCTTCCAACCCCTTTGGGATTCCCTGCCCTGAGGGGGTTTGTTTAGCTCTGGCTTTTCCACTTTAGGATACTTCTGAAGGAGGCAGCCAAGCTGCTGGGTCTGGTGTTTGTGTGGGCAGTGATGTGTGGTGCTGGAACAGGAGCCTGCAATGCTGTTTGCTCCACCAGCTCTCTGCTTATCACCTGGCAAAGGCTTTGCTCTCCTAGCCTAGTTTCACCTTCCCAAATGACTCTCAAATGTCTCTTCCCCTTAAATTTCAGCAGAGGTGTTATTTATCAGAGGTTTTCTACAGCCTCCCTGGCAGGTTACTTGTGGAAGGTATGCTTTGAGGTTTAACCCCATCTCTAACTGTGGCACATCACTTGGCTCTGCCATGATCCTTCAGAGCATCCAATCTCGGCTACCACTGCAGGGACCAAAGCTGTTTCTCCAGCAGTTTCCACCCTCTGTGGACCAGCTTTTGACAGCATCCCACATCCATCAGGGCCCTTTCCCCACCCTCAAAGCTAGGAGACCCTCAGGGCTGCCTCAAGCCATGGCTCAGGTTGCTCTTCCCCAGGGCTGGGCTGTGCCACCCAAGGCTCTGCTCTCCACTGGGTCCTGCTGCAGGTGCAGTGCCCTCAGCATCACCAGGGAAAGCAGGTTCCCCCTCTTCCCTCCCTGCCCCTGCATCTTTGGGGCTGCAATGCTGAGGGTAATAAAATCCCTGAGGTCCCTCTGCCCTGCTCTGAATGGGAGCTTTGTCTCTGCAAAGCAATGGCTTGAAACTGATCTGAGGGAAGGTGATTGTTATCTGCAGGCTCCTGAACTGTTTGGATCCTGACTTTGTTAGAGATCTTGTAATTTAAACTTCAACCTGCTTATTAGAAATTTGAGAGAATAGTTTAATAATAAAAAGCAGATATTTCTTTTTCTTCCTGGGTTCCTGTGCTCTTGTCCTCCTCTTTCTCTCAGCTGCTGTAGATATTGTCTGATTCATGCCTCTCCCCCCCCTTTTCTTTTGGTTTTTGCAGTAGTGGGATGAAAGGAGGAGGTGAAATTGGGAGATGTTTCTTTTTGAGGTCTGCCAAGGAAAGATGATGCAAACCTCTCCCTGTGGTCCCTCTGCATTTGCTTTTCAGCTCTCCATGGGCATCTTCTAAAGAGCTGTAGGGAAAACCAGCTTGGGAGTTGTCCTCAGTTGGTGTGGACCCCCCTCTCCTGCAAGGACCTGGGAAGGTTCATCCAGGTGAAGAGGGTCCCATAGCTCATGGGGGGGGTGGTCCTGGGACCCCCCCCCACCCTACCCTGGCTGTTCAAGTGCCTGTGCTCAGCCCACTGCTCTGCCCCACGGGAGGGTTGGGGTGGGATTTGGGAGCTCTTCCCAAGAATGATCTTTATCCAAGTTTCCCCAGTTGGGCAGCAGCTCCCTGGCCCTGCAAACACCCAGAGGAAACGTGTTTGGACATGTGCAGGGTGTATTAGCATTCCTGCTGCCATCCCCCTCTCCCTCCCCTTGCTGGGGGTGGCCACTTGCCATGGGGCTGGAGGTTGTTGCCTCAGAGCCCCTGCCAGGTCTGGGCTTGGGTTTGGGGTGCTGCTGGGAGAGGCTGTGACGCCCCAAGGGTCTCCCCTGGGGCTTGTGGGTGGGCAGCAGCTGTGGTGGTTCAACTCTCTCCTGGTTCCCTGCTGCTCACCTCGATGGAGGGGATTGTGTTGAGGAGGCAGAGCTTGCTGCTGGGAGCACAGTGCCAGAGCCTGGGTCTGGCTCCATCCAAGCAGCTCCCAGGGTGCAGGAATGTGGAGGCTGAGGTGGGAGCTTGCCTGGGTGACCCCAGTGGGTGTGGGACCAGCCATGATGGAAGCCACCCCAGGAGACCCTTGCTGCTCTCTGCACTCTGGTACCTTTGGTTCTTCCCCTCAGCTGCTCCAAGCTGCTAGGAACATGTTTGTGGCTTGGGGTTTTTTTTGGTGGTTTGTTTTTTTCCTTCTGTGGCTTCCTCCTGTGGGAGTAAAAAGCTGAGTGGCCTTGGGTGAGGTGCTGTGGCTCTGGCATGCTTTGGAGGTGACCACTGAGCAGTTACTCATCCACATGTGGCTCAGACCCTTGCTCATGTGCTGCTGTGTCATGGTGCTCGTTCCCATGCTTGGATCAGGGAGTTTAGCTGAGGCTGGGTGCTCAGTCAGCTGAAGGGTGAGTGAGCTAAGAGGCAAGGCAGGGCTGTGGGTGTCAGAAACCTGCAGCTCCATGGCTTGGAGTTTTGGCTCTGCTCACTGCTGTGAGGATGCTCTTAGTGGTCACCATGGGGGGTGAGGAGCCTCACCAATGGTGGTCCTGGGAGCCTCCCCACTACTGCAACACAACCCTTTCCAGTTAGGCATGGTGCAGACAGAGTCATTCCAGCCAGGCAGGGTTGGACAATCCCACCTGGAGCAGAAGGCTGGGGCTCAGCCAGGAGGAATCTGGCAATTACAGCTCTTCCAGAGGCTGTTGGATCCTGATGATTCCCAGGGCTGTCGCTGGCTAGGAGGAATTAAAGGGAGACAGAGCTCAGCTGGAGCCATGACTAGTTTGCAGATTTGGCAGACTTGCTGTTTAATGACTGTAGTTGGGCTCAGCTGAAGGCCAAGACCCAAATTCCCAAGGTTGCCTGTGTGCAGTCGTGTTTGTGAGCTCCAGACCTCCTCAGGCCCCTGTATGGTGACCCTGGAGATGTGCTCCTTGCTCTGTGTCCCTGGTGCTGGCCATGGGGCACTGCAGGCTGAGAAGGGCAGTTGTGTTTGATGTGTCTGTAGGTGCTTCTGAGCAGTTTCCTGCTGGGCCCAGGTTACCCTGGTTCATATTGGCTTCAGCTCTGGATGCCACTTCCATGACATCATTTGGCTCTTGAAGAGTGGAGGAGGTGAGACACTTCTGAGTGATTATCTAGTGCAAATAGCCCATGGTAAATAGACTCAGCAGAGTATTGACACTGAGACTGTTTCTCTTCCTAATTTCCTGCTCTGGGTGAGTTTGCCAAGTAGCCAAAAATGGGGGAGGAGAAGAACAACCCAAAGCCTTCAGTCCCAACCTCAAACCAAGGCTTCCAGTTTCAAGTCAGGGCACAGAGCTCCTGTCATCCAGCTAATTGTATTAGCAGTTAATGACATAATTTCCACATGGGATCTTAGCCTAGGACTGATTTTAGGAAATGAGTCTATTTACCCTGTTGGTATTAGCTGGGCATCTTCCTCCTGGAGCAGTGCTATGCTGCTCTCACCATGATGTTGTCCAACTGGCATCCCTGCCCTGAGTGGAGCTAACTTTTCCTGGGACAAATGGTCCTAAGGAGGCATGGTGACATTAGTGCCTGTTGACATTGCCCTGTGGCTGCTTCTTACCCAGATGGCACCCAGGGTGGAGGTGTTTCTGAGGTGAGGAGGGATGAACACAGCCCAGGAGGGCTGATGCACCCTGACAGTGAGAACCAGTGATTGACCCATCAGGAACTGGGGTTGGTTAGGCTGAGGAAGAGGAGGCTCAGGGGAGACCTTAGTTCTCTCTACAGCTACCTGGAAGGAGGTTGGAGCCAGGTGGGGGTTGTCTCTTGTCATGGATTACCAGGGAGAGGGCAAGAGGCAATGGCCTCAAGTTGCACCAGGGGAGGTTGAGATTGGGTAGCAGGAAACATCTCTTCCCTGGAAGAGTTGTCAGGCATTGGCCCAGGCTGCCCAGGGCAGTGGTGGAGTCACCACCCCTGGAGGGGTTGGAAAACCCCAGAGATGTGCTGAGGGCCATGGTTTAGGGCCATGTTGGACTTGCTGATCCTGGAGATCTCTCCCACCCTTCATGATCCTGTGGAGAGCACTGCATGCCCTCCCTGTCCCCTGCCCTGCAGAGGAGGTGCTGCCAGCAGCCCCTTTGCCTTGCTCTCCTCGCTGGCCATGTGCAGGCTGAGCCCCAGCTGGACACAGGGGCCCTGGCTGTGTCCTGGGGCACAGCAGATGCTCTGTGCTCTCAGGCTGGCAAACTTTAACCACCAGAGCCCGTTTTTTATTAACCTGCATTTCCTTCTGGTTCCACTATTACCTCTGCAGGAAAGAATCTGACCCTTTGCTCTCAGCATCACCTCCACTCCTTTTGCTTTCTCTCTCTTCCCTCCCTGCTGTTGCTTTGTGGTTGGGGTGAAAACTCTGCTCAAGCCCTTCTGAGGCTGCTGGTGCTGGCCAAGCCACCCCTCAGCTGTGTCCCTGCTCCCTCCTGCCTTTGTGCAGAACTCCTGAGAGAGCTTTTTTGGGCTGGCACAGCAGTGGTGGTAAGCCTGTCAGAGGTCCCTCTTAATTAAATTTGAAAAGTGCTGGGATAAGAAGGCTTTCTGCCTGAGTCAGGTGCTGGGCCATGGGCCTGAAGGACTGCCACAGGCTAGCACTACCACCCACAGCCCTGATCCCCATGACATGTGTACAGCTTAGGGAGAAATCCCTCAGCAATGAGGCTGCTTTAACTCCTTCCTGCTCTGGGGCTTTTGCAGGGAGCTGGCCCCTGGGAGGGACATGCTGCATCCCTCTGCTGCTTTTCCAGGGGCTGGAGCAGCTGCTGGTGTGGGGAGTGGTGGCACAGGCAGTGCCTCCATCCCCTGGTGCCAGGGTGGTGCAGACCATGCTGGCTGTGTGCAACCTCTCTGGGGGCAAGTGTCACCTGAAGGTTTCCTTTGGATGCTGGAAGGTGAGGGAAGGAGGAACATAGGATCCTAGGATTGTCAGAGCTGGAAGGGACCTCAAAGATCATCTAGCTCCAGCTCCCCCTGCCTGGCAGGGACACCATCCACTAGATCAGGTTGCCTAGGGCCCCATCAAGCCTTGTCTTAAAGCTTCCAGGGATGAGGCTTCCCCAGCCTCCCTGGGCAACCTGTTCCACAACATCTCCCAGGCTTGGGGCTGTGTGGCCAGCAGTGGAAGAGGAAGGTTTAGGGTCACCATTTTGCCAAGGAGGAGGGAGTGAAGGGCTGGAAGAAGCAATACCCCATGAGGAAAGCTCTGTGCAGTGCACAGATTGACTTGCTTTCCTCTGGGATGTTCCCCTGCTTGCTTCACCCCAGCCCATCTTGGTCCAGCTCCCCAGAGAGCTCTGTCTCCCCAGCCTGCAGGGCAGGGCTGTGCTCCCTGCTCAAGACAACATAGCTAAGTAGGCCAGAGCTGTGCTGTAATCCATGCTGCTCAAAGCAGACCTGGCTCCTGCCATCTCAGAGACCTGCTTTGTTGTCCCAGCTTTGAGCTCTCTTGACTTCTCCTGCTTGTGCAGCCACCTGCATTAAGCATCTTGTCCCCATGCATAGCCAGAGAGGAGTTGACATTCCTGGAGGCCTTGGGGCTTCTTTAAAAAGGGGGGGGAAAAAAGTCTCCCCTCAACTTTGAGGGGGAAAACCCCCTCCACTCACACTCTAACAACCCATTCCCAGTCCTCTGAGCAACTGGATTCTGCTTGGGAGCTTTTCCAGGGAGGTTTTATGCTGGAAGCTGTATCCCCTGCCCCTGTTCCCAAGGTTTTCCCTCTCTACAGATGCTGGTTTCCAAAACTCACTTCCCTGGGGTGGATGAGAGCTGGAAAAGCCCAGGCAAGGCAATGCACATGCAATGACTTTGGCAACAGCAAAGGCTTCACCTTCTGGTGCAGCTCCCAGCTCTTTGGTCTGATGGCAGCAGGCATTTGAAGCAGGAGGGGAGAGGTGCTTGAGGAGGAATGTTAACCAGCAGTAATGCAGATTGTTGGAGGCTATGGAAGCCTCCTTCCAGCCTGGAATTTTGCTGGAGTCAGGGGTTTATTTCTTTGTGTCTCTTATTAAATCACACCTTCCCAGGGAGCCTGGGAGCCTGGCACACTGGGCATGTTCCAGAGGCAGGGCCAAAACCAACAACTGCCTCCAGCTCCAGGAAATTGGAAGCTGTGGTGAGCAGTGTCTTCCTGAGGACTGACAGGTGCCACAGGTGGCTTTAGCCTGCAGCCAAGGCTAACCCTGCCTGTGGTGGCATTCATCATCTCAGCAGGCTGTGGCTCATTGCCCCAGGGAGGTCTCCTGGCTGGGGGAGGTCAAGGCTTCAGGTCATGGAGGAAGGAGGTTTGGGTGAGCAGGGGCTTTGCAGCAGGAGCTCCTCAGCCCTGAACTTGCCCTGGTGATGAAGGTGACCCAGGGTGTTCTGTTTCCTACCTGGCTCAGTTGTTTCATTTCCCCAGGCACTGGAGAAGTCACTGTATTGCTTCCTGCAAAGAAATGGAGCTGCAGGGTTTTATAGGCTGTTGTTAGGCCTTTGCCACCAAGTGAGGGCTGAGGGAATACTTCAGTTGCTGCAAAGTTGACTTTTGTTTGTTCTACAACTTCTCTGATCCAATGTTTCTAACTCAGGGCTCCCAGTACCCCTCAGGAGCCAGTCCTGCATCTGCTCCCCCTCATTCTGACCTCAGCTCCTCTCTTCTTCAAGCTCTGATGGTTTTGGGCTCCTGAGGAGAACAGAGACTTGTCTCAGCTCAGTGAGCAAGCCAACAGCCAAGCCCTTTCCAAGCCTTGGTGGTAGGTCCTGGGATCTACCAGCCTGAGAATGAATATCTGGCATCTCTGTGTGACTGGAAAGTTCCAGGCTCTTCTCCTGGGGGAGTGGGGAGCACAAGCTCCCAGGGGCTGCTACCCAAATGCCTGCAGTAGGGAGGAAGGATATGTTTTGTCAGTCCCTGCTGTCTGAGTGCCTGGTTAGGAGCTTGATATCATCTGAAAAGCAACCCAGGGAAGTAAACAGTGACTCTGGTTTTATTTTGGTTCTCTCTTTCCCCCATGATTTAACCTTTTGATTGCTTCAAGAGTAGCTGAAGCCATTGAGTCCCACCAGGTGGAATGATCTGTGTTGGGAAGCCTCTGCTGCTGGTGCCTTCCTGGAACCCTCTAAAAGCTGAAAGGAAGAGGAAATGTTTTGTTGTGAAGGCAGCTGAAATGAGTCCTCCTTTGGCTGTTCCCTGTAGCAGTGCTAGGGGTGAGGAGCTCTCTCTAGGAGTCATTCAGGAAACAGCAAGGCTTCAGAAGCTGTCCTGAGATGCTGTGGATCCATCAATCAGCTGCCAGACCCAGCAGTCTTGCATCTCAAGTTACACACCTGCAACTGAGGCTGTTTTTGTGGGGCTGTGTGGTGGCAGTGGGGCTTGGGGTCACTGGCCATGTCCAAAGTGTCCCCAAAAGGGAGAGAGACCTGGCTCCTCTAGAGGGGTTTCACCAGGAAAGGAACTCTAGCTGCCAGCAGCCACCACCCAGTGCTCTCTGAGGCTCTGGGGAGGAAACTTCTCTGCATGGCTCAACAGAAGTAAACCAAACACCACCCTAGCAGCTGCCTCCCAAGGGAAAAAGCTTCTCACCCCCTGGTTTTACTGGTGGCTGAGCACAGGGCACCCACAATCTGTGGGCTGTGAGGCCCTGGGGAGAAACAAGGGAGAACTTAGTGCTTTTCACACCAGAGGGACCTGGAGGAGGCTGGAGATGTGCAAGCAGCAGGCAGCCACGATGGGCAGAGCCCCTCTGGGGGCATCCTTGGATCTCTTGGGCTGCAAAGGGATTTGTGTGCTGTAGCCAACAGTGGTAGAGAGCTGCTGAAATGCTGTTCCCTGCTCTATCTCCACTTCCCAGCAGCTGGGCAGGGGCTTGAAAAATTGGCTGTTGCTTTTCCTTGCTGTTTCTCTTCCTTTCTGTGGTTTTCCTCCTGTATTCTCTCCCCTTCCCTTTGCCTCTCTCCCTTGCTTGAAGTCCAGGGAAACTCTGTGCAGGCTTCCCAAGAGAAGATCTTGGCACAGTCCTGACTTCTTAAATACTGCAATTAAAATATTTTTCTCATTAACTTGGAAATGATGTTTCTTCCTAAATTATAGCAGGGAATTATTCTGGTACATAGATATCTATCTGTTTTGGCTCATTAAGTTGCCAGTTTCAACACAACCGCTTCAGGAGGTGCTGGAAAGGTGAAGCTGCCCCTGCTAGGTTCCCCCAGGCTGCTTCCTGCAGCCACTGCCATCTGCAAAACAATGGAAGATGTCCAAGGTGGCTTCCTTCTGAAGGGATCTGCTCTGCTTGGTGGTGGGACACAGCTGAGAGGCTGTGTCAGGAGGTGTAGCAGGTTGTGTTTGGTCAAGCAATGGCTTTTGGTGTGTTCTAGCTTTCTCAGAGTGCTGTGCATCTCTTGAGGGTCTCAGTCTGGTTTTGTGTTGGGAAGCTGAGACTTGGGAGCTTGCAAGCCCCTGAGGTGCTGCTGGAGCCCTCACCCTCCTGGGCCACACAGAGGCTGATGGAGTGAAGCAGCCCAGCAGGCAAGAACCCAGGCTGCAGAGGACTTGCTTCCTGCCCTGTCCTCCCCTGGCTCCTGTCTTAAGCTACAGCAGCAGCAGGATCCAAGTGTTCATAGCTGCTGGGACTTGCCTATAAAACCAGGAACAGTTTCCAGTGCCCTTGGGGATTCTCTCTGTGCTTAGAGATTTCCCTCCAGGGATACATGCTCTCAGGGGGAAGTCACCCAAAGATCTGCAAAGGGCTGCAGGAGCTGAATCCTGGACGTGTCCCTTTCTGTCAGGAAGCTATTGAAGGAGTTCTTTGCACCAGCCACAGTACTGGTGTGGTTCTGGCTTGTTTTCCCCAGCCTGCTGCTTTAGGCTTGTCCTTGCTCAGCTGCCAAGATGTGGGGAGGCTTTCTAGCAGTGGTCTAGGGAGCTTGGTGTGGTGGAGGACACTGGCTGGGTTGATGCTGTTCACTTGAGCATCACCCAGACTTGGCTGTGGTCCTCAAGGCTCTCCTTTGAGCCATGGCCCCAGCTTCACCTGCTCCACATGAAAGGCTGTGTTGCTGCTTCAGCAGCTGGAGGAGGCTTTGCTCTCTGGGGCTGTAACTCCACCCCACAAAGCTGTCCTCTAGTGGAGGGCTCAGTCCCACCTCTCAACTTGCTGCAGTTGAGGTTTTTGCTGGGAATGCTGGGGGGAGCTCCTGGGGATGTTCCTCACCTCCTGAAAGAGTTTGGGAGCTGTGGATTAAGAAAGTCTCCTCCTACAAACCAAAGTTCTCCCCTGTGCTTGCCCATTCCCATCTGCTTCTCCTGGGTGGGTTTGGGTCTGTGCAGAGCCGGCTGATACCAGCCTGGTTGTCCCCCAGGCTCCTGCCCATGGCTTTCAGCATCCCCCGTGGGACAGGGGGATGGGAGCCTCTGGTGCTCCTCTGGAATCTCTCAGGTTACAACCCCACCACCACACCTCCCTCTGCTCCTCTGGCAGTTCCCTGTCCCCAGCTCCCAGCTGGGTGTTTTCCAGCAAGCTGGTGACTGTGGTTCAGAGCAAGGACACACTTATGTACACATCACCCTGGCAACGTTTAGCTGCAAGCCTCCAAGAAGCACCAGGGTGCATATTATGGGCTGTTGCCTTTTTCTGCTTGTGAGCATGTGGGCTTTTTCCCTGCCACTAGCCTGAGGTGCAAGGAACACCCCAGCTGCTTTAATTACCTTCCTTGCCTTCTGCTTTTGGAGTTCTCTACCTTGTGTGGCTTTTTGGGCTGGTTCTCTTTTGCCAGCTCCAAACTCTACTGCAGATCTGTGCCTGTGGGTGTCTCAGGGACAGAGCAGCACATATGAACCAACTCCAAGGTGCAGGGTGTGAACACAGAGGCCCTGGCTTGGGCTGACTGCTGCAAACTGCCCAAGGGCTTTGTAAGGAGAATGGGTGGCCCCTGGGTTAACTGAGGGTACCCCCAGGGTTAGCACAGCAGCATCTGGAGAGCTTGCTGCAGGAGGCTGCTTGAAGCCAGGCCAGAGTTGTCACAATAATGTAGTTATCTAGAAAGGAAGAGGCTGATCTGACTGGATAAGGCAACCCCACCAAGCCTTGGCCCTTTATCTAGGGATGGGATGTAGGCTCCCAGCTGTCTCCTTGGGCTCCCAAGGGAAGTGAGAAGGTGAGATGCTCCTCTCCAAGGAGCTTGGCAGTGTCTGGGTCACTGGGCTTGAAGGGGCTGCATTTATTTCTCTGCCTATATGCCTGGATTTGATGAGGGCATTCTGCCTATCCAGGGTTTTTTGGGAGAGCAAAGAGGATGGTATCAAGCCTAGGAAATGCTGAGTTTATGGCTAGAGAGTCTTTTACTGACCTGCTGTAACTTGAGAAGACTCAGATAACCTCTTGAAGCATTAATCTGAGTGTGCCAAGGGGATCATTGCCCTCAAGCATATCCTTGTGTGCTGCTTTCTAAGTTTGGAAAGGTCCTTGGGCTCCTGCCTTAACCAGATGATGCTGTCCTGGACTTGAGCAGTGCCCTGGAGTGCAGAGACTCCTGAGCTGCCACCTTACTCACCAGTGGCCTTCAGGAAAGCTGGGCTGATCACTTGATCTCTTTGCATCCCCCTTTCCCCTCCTGCAGAAGGGGAATATTGCCTCTCTCCTGCCAGCACAGGATGCAGAAGATGTTTAATGTTACTTCTGCACTTGGGAGATGAGTAAACCCCTGGCTGAGTTCATGTTCTTGTTGTCTTGGGCAGGTTCAACAAAGGTGTTCTCCAAAGAAGTGCTTTTTGGCATCCTACTGGCTCCCAGAGAGGAAACATGCTGGCTCTTGCCCCCTGCACAGTGTTTGCTCACTGCAGACAGGTGGTGGAAGAGAATGTACCCAGGGCCACTGAGCAGCTGGAGGGCTTGTGGCCAGGGCATGGGAAGGTGCCTGGGACCAAGGCTGGACCAAACAGAGCTTGCTTGTGCCTTGCAGTTTATGCTGAGCTCCCTGGCTCTCAAGGGGGGCAGGTAGCTCTAGAGTCAGTGTTTTGGTTTTCTTCCTTGCCAGGATGCAGGATTTGGGGCAGTATCAGTTCAACTGGCATCTCCTCCAGCCTGCCACTGATGCTGTGTCTTGGAGCTGGTGCATCTGCACCCATGAGCAATGCCTTTTGTGGGTGGTGACATGGGATTAGCTGATGGAATTTATTAGCTCTGGTGGAACCATTTTTGAGGCAAGATGTTTTTGCAAGCAGTATTTCATCATCAAACACTGCTGTCAATCACCTGGAGGGGAATGACTCTCAAACACCCAACCCTAGATTGGAGGAAATGATAAGCAGCTCTGCTTGTCCTAAAAGCCTTTTTTTTTTTGGGTCTCTTTATTTAATATCTTGCTGGGTAAATAACTGTTGGCCTCCTGTACTGCAGAGTGGGTGGGGAGGGGCAGCAAGCATCTTGAAAATGGTTTCAGTTCTGCATTTGGCACCAAAGGCAGATGTTTCCCAGAGCAAACAGGACTGACCATGCTGCATTCCTCCAGCCTGGCTGGCCAGCTGGGGAGTCAAAGGCAAAAATGTGCCTGAGCTGCTGTGCAGGAGCTCTCCTTGGGCTGGAGAGCTTTGCTGGTGGAGCTACAGCAATGGTGATGGAGAGACCCTCAGCTGAGGCTGCTGTCCCTCAGGGCCAGCTGGACATGCAGAGAGCTGGGGTTTCCCTGTGGCTGCACAGAGGGAGTAGCTCTGGTTTTCAGCAGGGGTTAGTGGAACAAGGTGGCTTCTTCCCTGGAGCAGGGACCAAGCATGACCTGTAGTCTGGGAACAGCTGCTCCTTGGCAGCCTTGTGCTGGCTGTGCAGCTGGAGATGAAGTCTTTCATGAGGTAGAGCTGGAACTTTACATGCAAGCAGCTTTCTGGAGGTGCTGGAGTCTCTGTCTCTGGAGACATTCCAAACCCACCTGGACACCATCCTGGGCAGCCTGCTGCAGGTGACCCTGCTCTGACAGGAGGGGGAGCTGGACTAGGTGATCTCCAGAGGTCCTTTCCACCCCTAACCTTCTGGGAAAGACCTATTATGGGCTGTTGATCCACACACCACGTGAGCTCCCAGTGAGCCAAGCCCTCCTGACCAGAGCTGCTCTGGCAAAACCCTCTCCTAGGAGGCTGTGGGTCCATCCTGGGGTGGGGGGAAGAGGGCAGATCACCCCCTGTGCACCCGTGGCAGGGCTGCAGCAACCATGCAGTGTGGGAACCGTTAGCTGAGGCTGCTGATCTCCAGGAACAGGGCAGGTTATGGCACCCAGCCCTTCCCAGCCTCCTGACAGCACCTGCTTGTCTCCAGCTACTTTCACCACCACCACCACCACCCCCTCCCTTGTTGAACCACACTTTTTCTCTCCTGCTTGTTTTCAGTGTTTCCTCTGACAGTTGCTTTTCAGAAGGGTGACTGTTTTTTTTCCCCCCCCCTCCTCTCTGTTGCTACCTGTTCTAGCCCTTAGGCACTGAGCTCGGAAATGCATGTGCTGGGCTTTGCCCTGACCTGTCTCCTCCATCAGCCTGTGGAGGATGGGATGTGCATCTCCTTGGCATTCAGTCACCTTTGCAGCCTGACTGAGTTTCTTCTGCTTCTCTCAGGTTCTTTCCCCAAATTAGCCACTGGAGAAATGCTAGAGCAGTGCCTGGGGCAGGAGTGGGCTCTGTGCCCCTGGGTGAGTGCACCTTGTCTTGGCTGCACATACTGAACCCCTTGGTTGGAAAGCTTCTGCCTTCAGGAGCTTGCAGGGATGCCAGTGGTGCCCACCCCTTGCAGAGCAAGCCAGAGGTGACCTGCATGGTGGGTTCACAGGATGATGTCTCTTTGCTTAGCTTAGTGTTCAACTGCTCAGATGAATAGAGGCCAAGACTTGTTGCTGCTCAAGAGCTTCCCATGCATGCTGCCCTTCCCTCCTGCCTTGAAGAGAAAACCAGCTCTTGCCACTGAGTGCCTTCAGGTGACCATGCAGGGGACACCTCAGTGCCTCATCTGGGAAGCTCTAGAGCAAATGATGCTCTGCTGGGACATGGCTCTGCACCCCAGGGCTGGCATTCTGAAGGACTCTGGGTTCACTTCCAAGAGCCCTCAGCTCATCTCTGACTTTCCCAAGCCTTGTCTGCCTGTAATGTTCCAGCCTCCAAGGTCTCCTGGTTCAGGTGGTCCTTTGCCTGGGAGATGTTTAATCCCAGCTGCTTCTTCCAGAGGTAGAAGTGTCACATCCCAGGACTCCTGCCCATTCAATGAAGGTTTCCCACCTTTTCTCTTCTCTGGGAATCTTTAGCCATCAGCTGGCTGAGAGCAGGAGGAATCTGTTGCCAGCACAGTGTTTTTCCCAGGTACACTAATTTCTTTAGCTGTAATTAACTCAGAAGTGATTGGTTTGTAATTACCCAGCAGGAGCCTGTGAAAAGGATTGTGTTAGTCTTTATCTTGGGAACTTTAACAGAGGTGTTTTGGGCCCTGCTGAGATGTGCCAAAAGTGCTGCTGGAGCTCTGCAGAGCCCTGAAGTGCAGGCAAAGGCTGCTGGAGGTCTCTGACTTAGCCCCAGGTTGTCTCCAGAAACAGCAGATGGCTCCAGCCACTGGTCTGCTGATGTCCTAAGTTTTGTAGGGCCATCTGGGATGACAGAAATCTGGTCCTTGGTTGAAAGCACTGTTGTCTCTTGGGCTTTGTCTGTTCATGGGTGGTGTTGGAGGGGTGGAAGGAGGAAGCTTGTTGTTAAGATGCAGAAGAAAAACCTCAAAGTAACCACATAGCAGGAGTGAGCTGCAGTGAGAAGGTTCAGTTGAAAAGGTGGCCTTTTAGTAAAGATCCTTAAGATGCTGCAGGTGTCTGGGTGATTTGTGTGGTGCCCCTGTGCAGGTGATGTGAGGCCAGGCAGCAGCATCTTCAGTTTACAAGAGAAAGTGAAAGGCAAGCTGTCTTCTGCTATCACAGGAGGGTGCAATGAACATTAATAGCTCTCATTTATAAGCAGACAGAACAAGCCCAACACATGTTTTTATTCCAGCATGATTATCCTTTGGAATGGGCTTTCACTCCCTTGATTTCTTGATGCCTCCCAGTGAAGCCTGGGACTTGCCTCCCTGCTGGCTGTGGTGTTCAGCCCTCGTTGGGCTCAGTGCAGGCTCTGCATGATGCTGACACCTGGAGAGATGAGCAGAGAACCTGAGTCAGGGCAGGTGTGCTCCTGTCTGCAGAGCATTTTACTGGGTTAAAATGACACTTGTGCCATTGGAACCACAGGGCTCATCTCATGACTTGGAGTTCATGGCTACAGTAGTTCTCTGGAAGGTCCCAGACCTTTCCAAACAGCAGGACTCTGCATCCTCACAAAGGGGTTAGATGCTGCAGGGTACTGAGGGGTTTCTGCCACTGCTGGAGCCCTGCAGGCAGCCACAAACCCCAGAGCTGAGAGGAGAAAACACAGTTCTGAACTGCAAGGAAAACTAAACCCTTGAGGACAAAACTCTAGCAGGACACTGATATTGTTACTGCTTTTGCTGCATGGCTTGGGTAAAACTCTTACCTTCTGCACCCTTTGATATTAACCCATCTGGTGTTTTTGCTGCTTTTAGGTCCTGGAATCATGAGAACTTCCAAGGATTTGGCAAATCTCTGAGTCACTGGCAGTTTGCTGCCACCTCCACCCATGGCCCTTGCTTGCTCCCTCGCTGGTGTCGGTTCAGCAGCCTACGTGCTGAGAAGAGAAGTGGAAAAGGTAAAAGTCTGTAATCTGATTCCCCAGTGACCTGTCTAATCCTGTTCCCTGCTCCACTCAGGGCTGAAACACTGTGCACTGCAAAACAATGGCTTGAGGAGGCTAGAGAAGCAAGGGGAGAATCTGCAGGGATTTATTTTTAGGCTTTGGGGTTTGTTTTTGTTATTCCTCCCCCCTCCAGCTTCTGTCTTCCTGACCAAAAGCTGCCAGCTGGAAAGCAGGGGCTGGAGAGCAAAGGAAGAGAGTTTGGGGGTGGAAGCATGGGTGGCAATGCACTGGGGAGGGGTCTCTGCAGGAAAGTAGGTGTGTGATTTCAAGTACCCCGGGCTGAATCTGCATGGTGGTGGCTGCACTGAGTGGTTCTGGAGCTGAAGGGCTCCCATGTGAGGAGTAAAGCACTGCAGCTCCACAAAGAGCTGCTGACTGTGCTGTGCTCCTGCCTGTGGAGCCCCAAATGACTTTGAAATGTTGGGTTACAAAATGAGGGGTTGGATATGGGGTTGGGTTGTGGTGGGAGAGGCTGAGATTCCCAGGTTCAGATCTTCCCTCTGATTCTGCTTCACACCTGGAGTCCCAGGCTGCTGCTGCTCTTACAAGACCAAGCCTGGTCTGCTGGTGCTTCCTTCTCCTTGACCTTGTGTTGGATTAGGGAGCTGAGTCCAGGCTTCCAAAGCTGTGGCCATGGGACTCTCTTCTTGTTCCCTGTGCTGTCTTTGTGCAGAATCCTTCATGGATGCTCTTGGCATGTGGAATTTTCTACTCTAGCTTGTTTGAGGGGGGAAAAAACCCTTCCCTGTACCAAACCTTCCTGCAGGTTCCCCTGAACCCCCACCTGCCTCTGCAGAAAGGGTATTTTGGAAGAGCAGCCTCCCCAGATGAGATCTGGATTTGCTTCAGTGGGTTCTGCTCTGCTGAGCACAGATGATGTTGTGTGAGCCATGTGAGCTCTGGATTGCAGAGGTTGTCTTGAGTTTGCTGTTGTATCAGAGGTGTTGTCACAAGCTGCTTTGTCCTCTCTCCTAGAGAGATGCCTCCTGTTGGGCTTTTGGGTTTCACTTTACCAAAAGCTCTGGTTTGCTGCTGCCCTGAACTGAAGGATGCTTGCAGAACACTTTCCTTCTGTGGTTCCTTGAACTTTTTCTTTTGCCCTGAAGTCTTTTGGCTGAGTTGCATGATTTCCTTCCTTACTCTTCAAGCTTGACACCCTCCAATCCATCTGATTTTGCCAGCACAGTTGATGCCAGTGCCACAGTGGTGTAGAAAGGGGGAAGGCTTGGAGAACTCTGAGAAGAGCCCAAGCTCAACCCCAGCAGTGCTGCTGATGGGTGTGTGGAGGGGACTGGGGGTGCTCTGCAGAGGGCTGAAGGCTGTTGGGGTTTGGAGGGGGTGGCTTGGGGTTAGAAAGCTTAGGCTGGAGCGTGGCTGGCTTCTGGCAAAGCTGCATCCAGCAGAAAACACTGCTTGTGGAATTCATGCAACCAGGGCCCTGTAATGGAAAATCTGCCCCACCTTAAATGCTATCACATTACTCATGAGTGCAATCCTGGTAATTACCTGACTTAAAAACCAGATTTATTGCATGTCAGTTATCACCTAACAAGTTGGCATATCTGAGGGATGCATCAGAAGCCGGATGTGCTGGTTTCCCACCTAAGGTAAGAGAGGTCACCTGCCTTGCCACCAGTGGAGATTCACTGCATCTTGTCATCTTGCTCACCTCCAAGAATGTGTTTAACACCTTTGGGCTGCCAGGTTATGAAGTGAAGTCCTCCCCTGTAATGAGGTGCAAAACATCTCCTGGTTTCATCACAGTTTTTCTGTGGTTGGTTTTTTTTTTTTTTTCCTCTGGTCTCTGTGGAACCTTCTCACATCTCCTGATTGCTTCTGACATCAGAAATGTTCTCAGGCTTCAGCCCTCCACCCTGAGCCAGAAGGGCTCTGTGTGCAAGTGCTGTGCTGGGGCTGAGCTCTCCGTTGCTAGCCTGCAGTGAAGGCTGTGGGAACTGAGGTGATTTGCTGATTCAGCTTCTTCAGAAGGAACTCCAAAGGCAAGCTGTGCATGCAGGGGAGCCAGGGAACAGGATTTCAACACCTGGGCTTAAATCTGCAAACAATCCCTAGCTCTGAGTTGCATTTCAAGTCTTCCTTTTAGTCTTTGCTTTTAAAACATGTCCTGCAACAGGAGATTTATTTCCTCCTTGTTTTGGAGGCTGCTGCAGAGCTGAGGTTCCTCCTGGAACATCTCATGGAGGTTCAAAGGAAAGGATTCCAGGTGGTGAGAACTCAGTATATCTGCAAACTTCATCCTTTAAAAAGTAAGGAAAAGATGAAGTATTTAGGATCTAAAGAGCTCCTAGCTTTGACTTTACTGCTGCCTACCAGGAAAACTGTGGTTTCCAAAGTCCAGGTTTTCTAGATACTTGCATGCAGGAAAGCAGCAGGGAAGATCTGTTGGGGTTTGCATGATTCCATGCCTGTAATAACTCCTCTGAGTTTGCTTAGGCTGGCAAAAAGTGGGCAGAGATGTGGCCTCTCCTCAGCTAGCCTGACACCTTGCTCTGAGACTTCCAGATGGCAGAAGCCCCTGAGTGCTACAGGGAGAAGGCTCAGGGCAGTGGTGTGGTTGGGCTGCTCTTTGGGGTTGAAGAGCATGGTGGTGGAACAGCTTCTCTGCCAGCTCTACAAAGCCCAGGGCTTCCTGAGCACAGTGGCTGCTTGACCAAGTGTGTGTGAGCCCCAGTCCATGGTCTGAACCCAAATCTTGCCTCTTAAATAAACACTGGGCTGCTGTGCTGAGCATTCCCTGGGGAAGCAGAGGTCCCAAGAGGCTTGTCCATCTAACTCAGGAGTGACTTTAGGTCACAGATGACATTTGCATTGGGAGGCACTGGAAATGAGCAGGGATTGAGCTTAGAGGGGATCAGAAACTCATCTGCTTGCTTGCTTCACCTTTCTGAGCAGGAAGTCCACTGGGCTGCTAGATAATCTGCTGATTGCACAGACCTGGCAAGGAGATGTGCCAGTAGAGGTGGGACAGGTCAATGTTTGAGCCAGCCCAGCCTCTTGCCCTGAATGTTGCTTTGAAGTGGCTCTGAAGTTGCTTTTCTATTTGCCAAGACCATGCTGAGTTTCCCTGTTGCCAGTCCCAGGTTGGAGGGCTGGCTGGGGAGGGAAGTGCCATTGCATTCCTTTTCAGTAGATCAGTGGTGTTCAGTCTGGGGTGTGTTTCTCAGTTGGGATTGGGGTGGATCATTCCCATGTGGAGAGTGGATCCCACACCTTCCTTGCCTGCTTGTTAGCAGGGGAGAGCATGAAGCCTTCACAGCAGTGTCTCCTGGAAGTCATTGAGAGGTGGCTGTTGTCTGCAGTGGGAAGGACTGATGCTCTCAGGCCCCTCAGGTTCTCTCCTGTCCTCCAGAAGCAGCCTGGGAAACCCAGGTGGGAGCTGAGCAAGTCAGGGGCACTCCTCTGTGCTGCCCATCCATCCTTGCTGTCATTGTCCCACAGCTGGGACCCCTTTTCCTCCAAGCCATTGCTGTTCCTGTAAGCCAAAGGTAGAAGGAAGAGGTCTCTGCCTCTGGCAGGTGCTTGGTTCTCCCTGGTGGGATGTTGGCCAGGCAATGCCCTGGGAGAGGTGGCTTGCAGCCCATCACTGTGTCCTGGCCCCTCTGTGTCCCAGAGCTCTGTCAGTAGGAGCTGGTTCTACCTTCTTGCTTACCTGCTCTGCTGAGGTCCCCAGAATTTACCCTAGGTACTGCTCATGAGAACGTGCTTGAGGTCCCAGCTAGTCTGGATTTTGGCTTATTTTGGGTGTAATACTAAAATGTATTGGTGATACTCCAAAGTTTGTCTGCTTGAAGAGGTCTGAGAGCTGCTGGAGGTTGTGTGGATGTTCCTGCTGCCCATCCTGTTCTTCAGATGGGCTCTGGTGATCCTCGTGTGGAAGGAAAGGAGCAGTTCAGGTGAGGTCCATGCTGCTCTTGCTCTCCAGCTGGCTGGAAGCAGGACAGTGGGCAGTTCCCATCCCCCTGGCTCTGCCATCCCTCTCCCCCCCCTCTCCCCCGCAGCCCTGCCTTGCCCTTTTGTGGAGATTTATAGAGGCAGAGTGGGCTGAGAACAAATGAGCAGACATTAGGGTGATGTGTTCTGCATACTAATGACAAGATACTGCTCCTGCCCCTCGGGGCAGTGCTGGGTCAGGCCACTCGGGCTGTAAACTTTATTTATGTGCTTATTACACTGCAGCTGCAGTTTGCTACCCAGGGCTGAGGGTTTGGGGATGTGGCCGGCAGTAAATTTTGTTTGTTTATTTGAAATAAGCTGCCCCCTGCCCCTTCCCTCCAGCCCTTCCTCTCTTTCCCTCTTGGAGGGGGAAATAAATGTATTCCTTTCTTTCCCATCCCAGGTTTGGGGGTGGAGAGGGAAGGTGAGATGGAGAGTGGGGAAGGACTGGTGCTGAATGAGCTTTGTGGGGAAGGAGGTGGCTTTCTTGTAGCCTTGCTGGTGTGAGGAGGACTTCATCTTCCTGGGCAGGTAGCAGTGGGCAGGAGAGAGGAAAGGTCCTTTCACCAAAGCTTTGGGAGACCAAGAGCCCATCCCTGGCTCTGCCAGGCACAGCCATGTCCCTTTGCCTCCAGCCCCACCTGCTACCCATGATTCAGGCACCTTTATTTGTTGCCTCTCGTTTACAGCAGGGCTGAGTTTGTGCTGTGCTGCTCTGGGAGCAGCCCTGGGAAGGTGGGCTTGGTCTGGGAGAGGACTTGCTCTGTACTCCTGAGATCAGTGGAGACATGGGTGGTGATTTATGCCCACAGCAAAGATGTTCTAAAACATCCTCCGTTTTTATGGCATCCCCTCTAGCCTCCAGCCTGTTTCCTCCTCGTGTTGCATCTTGTCTCTTGGGCTGTGAAGTGCTCTGGGGGCAGGGATTGTCATTCTCTCTTGTCCTGGTTCCAAGCTGCTTTCTGCCTTGCTCCATCACTCAAAGCAGTGAAGCACAAAGAGGACACAAGGAGTTTGGAGCAGGAGATTTGCCCACTCTTGCATGGAGATGGTAGCAGAGCACAGGTAGCTCCTGTGTGGCTTTTTCAGAGCCTCCTTGGAGATTCCTCAGCCTGGCTGAGCCTAGCTGGTGTGGCCGTGATGTAAATGAAGGATGCCCTCTCTGGGCTGGTGCTGGGACTTTTAAGTGGTGAGCCCTTGGGAAGATATCCTCCTTGGGAAGGTATTTTGCCTCCCCAGCCCTGATGGTTTGTGATTCCCAGAGCTGGGCAGGGTTGGATGCAGCCACCTGGAGCTGGGGAGTGGCTGCACTGGGGCTGGAAGTGAGCTGGGTCAAGGTACAACTGCTGCCAGGGGTAACTGGGGATGTGGGGTGGAAGAGGTTTTGTAGGACCCCATCACCTGGCTGGTCAATCCATCTCCAGCATCTCCACATTAGTGCCCAGCTCCAGGGTCTGGCTCTGATGTCATCTGCTGTCAGATAAACCTGACTGGGCAAAAATTTGGCCCAGCAAGGGGGCAAAGACTTTCCTATATCTCTGTAGTGATCGATTTCAGCAATAACCATGTTAAATACCCAGCCCAGCTCATTTCTCACCCATGATGATCAGAGTTTAGGCTGTGGTAGGGAACCAAAAACTGGAGAAAAAACCCAACCCAAGAAGAACCCCCACAAATAAACAAAACCACCAATAAGAAGAGCCACCTAGCCCCTCCCAACCTTTCTTTTTGTTCCCTGGACAGAAACCTCTATCCCTCCCAAGCCTTCCCTGGGGAAAGCTGTCCCAGCACCTCCACTCCCCGTTGCCATGCGCTAGACTTGAGCTCTAATTGGGATGGACTTGTTTTCCCAGGCCCTCTCGCCTGGCAGGGGCTCCAGATGTCCCCGAGGTGATGGAGCAGGGCTGGGGCGAGGCAGGAGGAGGAGGAGGAGGGTCTGGCTGCTGAGGGAGGTGTCCGGGGGCCCTGGCAGGAGCTCTGCTGGAGCAGGCTCTCCTGGCTTGCAGCCTGCTCTCTCAGCCGGAGGTAACAGCCCAGCCACAAACGCTGAAGAGGAGATCAACAGGGGGTGGAGGAGGGATGAAAGAAAAGAACCTTCAAAAGAACATGCCCTGCTTTTTCTTTGTCATTTTTGGTTTCTTGAGGGGAAAGGTACTGAGCTGGGGAGGATTTCTAATGAGCCTTTCCTCTGGGAAAGGACTTCTTGAGCATGGAGTCCAGAAATGCCTTTGCTTGATGCCAGTCTCCCTGTGTGTGGTGTTGCCTATCACTGTCCTCCATGCCTGTTCCAGCACCAGGAGACTTTGAAGCCCATGGCCATGGCATCTGTTTTCCAAGGCCACCTCTGGAGGGTTGCCTCTGCTCTTCATTCCTAGCTTGCTCCTGTCCACCAGTTCCCCAAGAGGAAATGCTGCAGCTGAGGTTCTAGATGTAGACACAGGAGGGAATTCCTCCATGCTCTGAGTTTTCTGCAGGTGTCCTTTGAGGAGGTTGCCCATTTTTGGAGAGCACTGGGGTGTGTGTGATCCTGCAGCTGAGGTCTGGGGAGGGAGTGGAGTGGGTAAGGAGGCATCACCACCCTTCTGGTGCAGTGTCCTGGGGTGGAGGCTGGTAACACAACTACTGACTTGACTCCAAGATGAATCTTTTGCCACTTCTGCCATGAAGCCTGGGATCTGAGACCTTTTTGAAATGGGCTGTCATGTGATCTCAGGGATTTCACTTTGCCTGCTGCTCTACAATACCTAAAACTAGCAGGCTGGATGTCCAGGGTCACTGTCCCATACCTGGCTGCCTTCTCAGGTAAGAGATCTCCATTTCTGCTGCAGCCTGTCATTTGCAAGTCATCCCCACTGACTTCAGTAGAAATTGGGTAGGATTTCTGTGTAGCAAGCCCTGGGTCTGCCCCTTATTTTCCTAGCCCCTATTTGCTCTTTGATGCCCTATGAGTCAGCTACTCCTCTAGGTCCTCCCAGAGCTCAGGGTGTTTTGGGAGGTCTCTGGAGAACTGGTTTGTGCTCTGAGGTCTAGGCATGGACTCAAGCCCTGTGCGAGAGATAGAAGTGAGCTACCTCATCCCTGCAGTGCTACTGAGACTGGTTAGCTTCCCAGTTCAACCCATGGTGACCTTGCTTGTGGGGGAGGAGCTCCAACAGGGCAGTTGAGGGCAGGATTGCAGTATCAAGAACTGATGGACAAGTTTGGGATGGGGAAATGGTGATGGGCCAGACTCCTGATTTCTGCAGACAATCCACAAGAAGGAGAGCCCTGCTCCTCCTGAGAGGTCTAGAAAGCTCTAGGTGGGCTTTTCAGTTTGCATCTCCCAGTGCCCAGCCCAGGGCTTTTGGCTCCTGTTCTGAGCATGAATCTGTGTTCTCAGGGGAACCCTCCCCCCGGAGGAAGCTCTCCTGTTCCCTTCCCTCCTTGGCCAGCTGAGGGTTTGCACTTTCAGAGAGGATGTAGGAGTTTCCTCCCCATGGCCTTCAGGTGACTTGCCCACCTGTGGCCTCTGGATCAAATTGAAACCTGTTTCTGCAAGAGCAGAACTAGGCTGGTGCTGCAGGAACTCTGCTTTCCAGCCAATCCACCTGTCCAGGGAAACCTCCCTGAGAAGCCCCAGGGGCTGTGCTTCGATGGGGGTGGCTGAGCATGGATTAACCCTTCCAGCTTTGCCTGTCCAGCAAGTTTAGACATCCACCTGGACTGATGTCCTAGACACCTGGTGCTGTGGGTGCACCCACCACCAGCTCTGCACCCTTCTGTGGTCTTCAGGGTGCGAATGGGGAGGGAGATGTGACAGCAGGGTTAACGTGCTTCTGGAGAGGGAAGTTCTCTGCTTTGTTGTTGTGGATGCAGCCTCTCAGCCCCTGCTCTGAAGGGAGCTTTTAGCATGCAAATGCACTTTGCCTCATGCTTTTTAATGTTTTACTTCTGGTAATTGCCGAGACCGGGTGTAATTTTTGGACGTGGCTGGACTTCCGAAAGCAGCTTCCCCTGGGAAAAGGTTCCCATTGCTGCTGGGAGTTGATTTCTGCCCCCTCCCTTTTTTTTTCTTTGGGTCCATCAGGTTGAAGGAAGCAAAATGAGTTGCCCTGGTTAATGGAAGTGGTGGGGAAGGTCCTGAGGCTCAGTAGTGAAAATAACACGTGTTAACCTTTGAGTGTTGTTGTGTTAGGTTTTGTTGCTGTGCTTCTAGTGTGATTCTTTTGCTGGGAAACAATCAAGATTTTGGGCCAGAAGAGCTCATCGTGGGCTGTGTAAGCTGCTGGAGCAGCCCCAGCATTGCTGCATGGCTTTACTCTCGCTGGAGGCTCCTGGAGCCTCCTGGGTGCCCCTTGGACGTGACACCTCTCCATGACACTCCTTGTAGAGATGAGCTTTCCAGAACTCCAGCTCTCTTAACCCTCAGCCTGGATTGCAACACCACAGCTCTCCCCAAAACCAGAGCAATACTGGTGTAAGCAGTCAAGATGTTATCCTGGTTCTTGCACAATATTGCTATTCCATAGAGGGCTGAAGCAGGGCTGATGTGCTCTGCATCCATCTGTCAAGAGCTGTGTCTTTCTGGGTAGTGTCACTCCAATGTGGCAGCAGTCAGAGGTATAGAACACATCCAGCTCCAGCAAGCTGTGAGCAGGTAGGTGAGAGCAGATGAGAAGGTCCTACCTGAACCCTTGATGAAGGGAAGGGTGCAACCGGATTTTGGCTCGAGCTTGTTGGACGTGGGAGAATCTAGGTGTGATGTGCCATACCTCAGAAAGCCAATCTTCACAGGTTCCCCTGCTCTCACTTTCTGCTTTCTCTCTGCAAGCTTTGGCTCCAGAGCCTTGAGAATCTCAGCTTTCACAAAAGCTCCAGCTCTGACTCTCAAGGTTACAGAGAGAAGCATGAAAATGTGACTCTCTGAGGACTCGAAGCTTGCAAAACACAGCAACGTTTGCAGGAAATTTGGCTGAGGTTTGGTCTCTGGCAGTCAGGGGAGAGCTCAGTGTGGTGTTGGGGTTTGTTAGGAAGCTTGCACTTGAGTGTTATGCAGATGGATCGTTTATCTGTCCTTGGTCTGGATGAGCTTGGGACAGGACAGGTGCTGTCACACCAGGAAAGTGGCTGCTGATGGTGCTGTACTCGGGGTGGGGGGGATGCAATAATTCCCTGTTAATGGAGGCTTGCCCTTTCCAGGTTGTTCTCCTGAGTGGGGTTTTGTGCTCCTTGGCTTGGCAGAGAGGCTGAGGATCCTCCCAGCCCCTTCTCCAAGATGCATTTTGCAAACTGAGAGGAGATGGCAGTGCATCTCCCCAGAAGCATGTGGTCTGTGCAGTTGAGGAGGGGAATAGAGGCCCAAGGAAGCAAAGGGACATGCTCATGGTGCTGCTCCATTAGAGAACCTGGATGAGAAGTCACTGCTGCAGCTGCTGAGCTCCCCAGGATGCCATGCTGGCTGTGAGGAACTGGGACTGTAGGTGCCTGTGCTCTTGACTGTATTACCAATTTCCTCCTCTTTACAGCTGTTGGCTGCACCATCTTGATGCTGACCTTATTCTTGTTTGACTTGGCTTTTGCTGCAGCTGCTGCATGTTCCCCAGTGGTGGATTTTTACCTTCGTGCCAGTTGGTCTGGGGGGAAAGGACATAACTTGACTGACTTGTGTGGGTTGTGGGTCTCTCTTCTAAGGTCCTGAGGAAAGAAAAAAGATCCCAGAGTGCTCTCACCCTATAAAATATACCTCAGCAGATATTGTGTCTCCATATTGTGTTAGTAAGCCAGCACTAAATAAGCTGGGTTTCTGCACAAGGGCAGCACGAGTCCCCAGTTCCCTTTCTTGGCATGAACGTTTTGCTGAGGTACCCAAACAGGCAGGTCTCCTTTTTGTTGGTGGACATTTCCAAGGCAGTGCAGTCCTCCTGAGTGGTCAGGGAGCTGAGAGTGGTTTGGAGCTGGGATTTGGAGCTGCTGGTGTCTGAGGGATGATACTGCTTCAGCTGAGAAGCCATCATCAAGCACGTGAGGCTATGAGGGGTGATAGAGGTTGGTCTTCTAGCAAGGTGAAGGTTTGGAAGACTGACCCTATGGGTGCTAGTGTTTGTATGGAGCTTCCAAGGGATGATACCTTGTTCCAGAGACACCCCTGGTATGAGTGTGTCCTAGAGCCAGGCACCCTGCCTGCACAAGTGCCAATCTCAGCCTGGCCCTTTGATGCAACCTGTGACAGGATGGGGATGAAGGGAGAAAAATAGCTCTATCTCCTGGACAAGCTGCTAGGGATGGGCTGGAGAGGGTGAAAAGGGAGAGCTGCTGCTATTGTGGCAGTGATCATAGGCAGCCCAAGTGCCTGTGTGGGCAGCTGGGTCATACAGGCTTGGGTGACCTGGCCCAGAGCAGGGGCACATACCCTGCTGGGTCCCTTCTGAACCTTCACCCTCCAGCTCAGTGGAAGTAGGGGCAGAGAAAGCCCCAGTGAGGCTGAGGTGGCTGCAAACAAGGTGCTTAAAAAGATAGAGGGTGCAAACTTGCTTCATGGTTTCCCATCCCCTCGTCCCCAATTGATGGAGAGTGCATGGAGGATGGATGGGCAGCTGACCATGGCTCCACAGCAGGGACCTGCTCAGTGCATCCTTGAAGCCCAGATGGAGGAAGATTGGGCATCTTCCTGATGCCTGAGCAGCAGGCACCAGGCTGGCTGGTTGAGCCACCAGCATTTCAAATCGCATTGCTTACAGCCACCGAGTTCATTGTGTGGCAAGTGACCACCTCAGCCTAGCAGCCCCTCGCCCTGGGCATCATCACTCGGGGCTGGAATGGTTGTGCTTTGCCCGGAGGGTCCCCGGAGAGCCCAGGTGCCTCCCCACCACCTCCACCCCTCTCCGGGGGTGTTTTAACTTGTTTCCTTTCTGTGGAGGAAACATGACTTTTCCCATTGATGGAATTCAGCCCCGACAATGGCGAGTGACACAATTTCCCACTCCCGAGCATGCCATCAGCGCCGCGGCGATGCCGGGTAGCCCTTTTTTGGAGTCATCTGCATGACAATGCCGCGGTCTGTGCTACCATTAGCTGCCCTTTTGCTATTAGTACCTAATGAAAATGTAACCATATTTAACCCCCCACAGTCCGAGATTAGCGAGAAAGGGGCCTAAGTGGATTTAATTCTTTTGTATGCTGAGCATCCCACTCTCCATTTGGATTGCCCTGTCCCCTCTTCCCCTCTCCAGCGGGAGAGGGAGGCAGGAAAGCTGTGTAAGGCTAACTCTATCCTCTCAGCTGTCCTCGGCACAATGGGCAAAGTATCTTTTGTGGCATTAACGGCTTTGGCTGGGGGCTGGGGGGAGCCAGGCTGGAGAACAATGTGTGAGAAGCTGAGACTGCGGGTTTCCCACACGGCCCAATATGTCTCCCCGCACCCCCCTCTGGGACAAGCAGACCTGCAGCAGCCCANTTTTTCCCTCCCCCCTCCTTCCTTTCCCCCCTCCCCCTTATTGTGCTCTTGAGAGATGAAAATCCTTTCCTGGCGTGAAAGGAGAGGCGTGCCTTAAATCCCCTCCCTCGGACGGACCAGGCATGTCATATGATTGCCAAATCCAGCGGATTAGTGTGTGTGTGTGTGTCTGCCTGCGTGTCCTGCTGGAGGCAGAGCCTGGGATGCCCGATATCTATATTCCTTTTCCCTTCCCCCTCCCAGTCTCTCCATATTGATTTCTGCTGGGATATTTATTCATTGCACCTGCTGGCTGCTGGCCTCCTGCTGCCTGCCAGCCTTTTGCTGGGGTTTTTGAAGATCCAACGTTGAGGCAGGGGAGCACAGTAAATTCTTGACCCTTTTCCTCTCTCCTATCCCTTTCTTTTTCTAAATTTGAAGTGTGTGTGTGAGATAAAGGAGTCATCGTTTTAGCTGTCTGCAGTGGAAAGGTCTTTGTGTGAAGAATCCCAGAATCCCAGCATGGTGAGGGTTGGAAGATCTTCTAGTCCAACCTCTTTGGTAAAGCAGGTTGCCCAGGGTCACCTCCAGGTGTCTTTAGAATCTCTCCCCAGAAGGAGACTCCACAACCTCTCTGGGCAGCCTGGGCCAGGGCTCCAACATCCTCACAGCAAACAAGTTTCTCCTCCTGTTCAGATGGAACCTCCCGTGTTCCAGTTGGTGCCTAGTGCCCCTTGGGCTGCCCCTGGGCACCACTGAGCAGAGTCTGGCCCCAGGCACTTGTCTCCACCCTGTAGATGTTGATAAGCACTGTCTCAGTCTGCTCTTCTCCAGGCTAAGCAGCCCCAGGGCTCTCAGCCTCTCCTCATAACACCTGACCTCTCCAAGGAAGAGTTGCTTGGATGGGGTCTGGCTGGTGGCACAGTGTCTATGAACTGGTGTGGGCTCTGAGCAGGCTGTTTGCTCTGCTTTGCCTGGAGGTTCTGCAGGACCAGGAAAGCAGCCTGGTCCCCAGCCACACCTCAGTGGAGACCCTAGGGTGCCCAGCCAGTCACAGCTCTGGACAAGCCAGGTGTGGTGGGAGGAGAGACCCATTGTGTTTGTCATTGCTTGTGGTAACCCTGAGGTTAAGGGTTTGTGCTTATGGGAAGTCACCACTTGGAGGATCACCTCCTCCTTCTGCCTGGGAACAACTGAGGCAGAGAGCTCTTAGTGGACAAAGCCAATGTCATGAGCAAAGTCTGATATGGAGCCAAGGATAGCATTTACTGCCCTTTAATTCCTGCCTCTGTCTCTTTAATGTCCCACATTCACAGCTATCTTGGTTTCCCTTCAATTCTCTTTATTAACTTGTGCTGCATCATTTTGTGCTGGAATTCTTGGTTTTTTTTTTTTCAGGAAAGCTGTATTTATAGACCCCCACCAGCCCAACCAACTTCTCCCTCCTGCCCATGGTGTGACAACTTGTGTGCTCATGGAGTAAGCCTTGCTTTGCCTGAGAAGTTCAGCAGCTGGGTCTGCAGCCTCCAGTCTGTTTCTGGTGCACAAAATCTTCCTTAGTAGGGAAAAAAAAAATCTCTGTGGGGCAAGTGCAGGGGTGAGAGGGCAGGTGATGCTCCAGGTCAGCATGAGAGGTCCAGCAAGTGATGCAACAGCCCAGGATTGAATGAGGTGACCTGTCCTTGCAGGTAGTTAGGTCTTGCTGAAGGTTAGGTTTGCTATATATGGGTGTGTAAGTTTGCTAGATGTGTGGAAAGCTCCTTGCTTACCTCCAAAGCAAACTGAATCGATTTGCTGCAGCCTACCTGCCAGCCCATGCTGACCCTGCCTGTCCCTGGGGACAGCAAGCCAGCAAAGGTGGGCTCAGGACATGGATGCAGAGGCAGATGGCCATGGTGGCCACCACTGCCGTGGTCAGCAGCTGAAGGGAGGTCAGCAGGGACAATGTTCTGGCCATCAGACGCATGCCAGGAAGCACACCTTGTGGAATTACCTCCTCCAGTGACCTCTCTGGGTTGCCCTGAAGTGGGCACCACAGAGCACAGGGCTGATAGCTCCTGGGGCAGGAGGTCCCCAGTGAGGAGATATGCTCCACTCTGGAGACTTCAAAGAATGCCCTGTGTGAAGGGAGGGTGAGGAGGGAGATAGAGACCCTGGAGCAGCAGGAGGTGTGCCCATCACCTCAGGAGCAGGGATGCTGTGGTCCTCAGTGGGAGGTAGAGGTGAAGTGTTTCAGGGCTTAGGCAGGAGGAGAAGCGTGCAAGGGGGAGTGGGGGACGGAGGGGGCTGCTGCTTGTGTGAATGTGCCCCCGCTCATTGTTCTGGGCCTTTATTCTCCGAGCCTTGATGGGACTGATTTAGAAATCCTAATCAGGGAGCAGTCTCCAGTGCCTCCCGAGTGTGACACAACTCGAGCTGCTCCGGGGCGCCTTTGTTCCCTAATGACAGCTGACTTCATGCAGCAGTGGGAACAGTTTGAGCATAACTCCGCACCCGGGGCTGGCAGCTGCAGCTTTAACTCTTTCTTGCCCACCTGCAGGGGCCCGGAGGGGTACGAGGGAATGCATAGCCCAAACACACGTAGCCCGTGCAAGGATGCCGATTGGCATCTTTGGTTCCTCACCCGAGAGCGGCTGCAGCGCGTAAGGCGCTGGAGAGGTTAGAGCTGCAGATCTACATTTGTGTTGGAGGCAGCGTGGGGAAGAAGCCAAGCTCTTTTCCAGGGGCTGTCACTGCTGGGTGGCTATTTTGGGTGTTTCCTGCAGGTATTTGCTGGGAAACAACTCAAACAAGCCCAACCCAGGGCAGTGTTTGCTGCTGCCTTAGAGGTGGTGGTGGCTGGGGAGGAAAAGGCTGAAGTTCGGAAACTGCCCATCCAGTTCTGTTGATGCTTGGAGCGTTGGAGAATGTCTGGAGCCCTGGGTGAGCATGAAGTGCTTCCACGCTGGCTGCGGGGCATTTACATCACTTGCATTGAAAGTAAAAGGCATTGAGTCACTCCAAGATGTTCCCGGAAGAGATTTTTGGCTCTGCCAACAAAAAGCTTGGGAGCAAGCATCGTTCTCCCTCCCTTGGCCTCTGTTTCTTTCCCTGGCAAAGTGGGGCTTGTGGATACAATGTCCAGTACAGAGCTGTCTTATTTTGCAGTGGAAATGTGCTTGGGGATGCTTGCAGGGCCGGTGCTAGCAACAGTTAAACCCTTTCCCTATTTCTGTTTGTTGTCAAACCACTGCTCTGACCTGGGAAAATACTTCTGGAAAATTACCCTTATTAAAGGGGGACAGGCAGGGAGAGGCAGAGCTGGCTTGGCCTGATGGCTTGCAGTCCTCCCTCTCCCCGTGCTGGGGCTTGGTGCTCCTCCAGGCTGGGTAGAGCCCACGATGGCTTTGCCCCTCACCCTCCCCCTGTCTGCTCCGATGGGTGCAATTAGCAGATGGGTCCATACTTGTTTCCCAGCACCTGTGTCCCCTCTGCCATCCCCAAATCGTTGGCTGTCCATGCTTGGCCAGGGTCTCCCTGGTGACGGGGCCACGGGATGCTGTGCAGTCCATTTGTCACCAATTGTCACTGTTTTGTTCTGCCTTGTATGGGCTCGGGATTGTGTCACGGGGGAGGTGAGGAGGAGCAATCAGGCCTTGTCTAATGGGCCTGGGTCTCCTGCTGGGGGGAAAAAAAAAACAACAAACCCAAGGGTCTGCCTGCAGAAGGGGAAAAGGGAAAGGCAGGAGCTAGGGCTGTGCCTGTCGGGAGCATCCCAGGTACCGATGGGCTGACTCCTGGCAAGGGCTTTGCACCAGGCGCTGGGCAGGCAAAGATCCTTGCATTGATTAGGTGAGAATTTAGGTCGAGGATGAATTTGGCTCTGCAGTGTGCCTGTAGCCCTGCCAAGGCAGGGGGTGGGAGGGAGGGGGTGTCAGCTCTCCTTCTCCTTGTATTGCTTGGCAGGGCAGTCCAATGTCCTCATCATCTTCCATGGCGATGTTCTCTTCTGCTAGGCTTTTGTGTGTGTGGCTGTGGGATGGGGTTGGTTCTTTCTGGGTCTCTCCTTGGCCAAAGGGAGGTGGGTTTCCGGAAGGACAAGCCCACTCCAGGGTACCCCTAACTGGTAAGGCTTGGTTGCTGTAATGCCCCTAAGGGAGGGGGTCTGGCGTCCCAGGTGAGACTGTGGTAGGCTTCAGGCTGAAGATGGATTAACACCTCATCCAGACCCCAGCTTCTGAGCACTTCTTATTTCCCTCAAGTGTCTTGCTGAAAGGGATTTGATGTATTACAGATTTTGGTGTTAGCATATGTCAGGTTTTGGCTGAAGATGTGACCTCCTACTAAACCATATACATTTTCTTCCTCTTTTTTTCTCTGCCCCATCATCCCCAATTCACCCCAAGTGCCATGATTCATCTCTCCCTGCCTCGTTTCATCAACCCTCCCCTTTATTTTTTCTTTTCAGTCTTCCAACTTCAGGAGCCACCAGGACTAGGTCAAAGCAGAGTTGAGGCCAACTCTGAGCCTCAGCACCCCCACTCAGGTTTTTCTGTAAACCCTTAAATCAGCCCAGGCTGGCCAAAAAAACCTTTACAGGAACTGAGGGAAGCTGTTCAGCATAGCTGAGAGGAGCTTGGGAAAACTGGAGCACTTCAACCCCAAACCAGGCAAGCTGAGACTGTTCCAGTTTGGCTTCCAGACCTGGAGCTGGGCATGAAATACCCCAGAGGGAAGGGAAAAGAGGGTGTCCTTGGCAAAGTGTCAGGTGAGGCAGTAGCAAACTGCTGAGCTTTTCCAGCATGTGGTATATTTGGCAGGTTTCTCTACTTGCTGTTTCCCTACTTGCTCCCTGGTGGTCATTGGTCCATGTCTCCCAACCACCATGTGGTTCAGCTCACTTTTGGCTGCGTGGGTCAGGGAAGACTCAGGAGATAGCTCTCTGGTGGTACCAGGGATCCCTGGGCTGCTTGTTTTGGTGTTAGAGCTGGATGTCGTGCCAGTCGCCCACCCAGAGTTTGCCATCTCTGAGGCTGGCAGGAAGCTGCTGCTTGAATGGGCCTATTGTGGGGGTTGGATCCAGCTGAAATGTGGCCAGGAGAGCAGGTTCTGGCCTGGAAAATTGATGCTAGTGCTGTTGACAGAGGAGAAGATATGTAGGGAAGAGTGGGAGGCTAAAATGAGGTTGTCTGAAGGACTGGGAGGAGGAAGCATGGGAGATTTGCAGGGATCTCTCTCACCTCACCATCCACCAACACCTTACTGCCTCCTGCTGAAGACCAGACAGGGTTTTGAGAGAGCACTATGGGACAGCCCTTCAGCTGCAGAGCTGGGGGGGATCCCTGTGCCAGGGAAGGGCACAAAGGTCCAGGAGCTTCTGCAGAAAATGAGTATTTTCTTTCACCTTGTAACTGCACAACCTAAAGCATGGAAGGGAAGGACTTGTGAGCAGGGACTGTTAAAGAGACTCCTAAGCAACTGTATTTTTCCAAGTCTTGGGGCTTTTCCCTGAAGGAACAGGGATGAAGTTGCTCCTCAGCCATGAGCTGCTGCTGCACAGCATTTGTTTCTCTCAGGGGGGGCACAGGGAGCTGCTCTCTCCAACCTTGCAGCTGCTGGCTGTGGTGCAAGGAGAAAGAGCACGTAACCACTCTGCCCTGGGGGGACCTTTATCTCCTTTTTGGTCTGGGGTGAGCAAGGTGTGGGGCAGGAGAAAGCCGAGTTCCAGCACTCCAAGGTATTGAAGTCATCATAGAATGGGAACAGCTCTGGAAGTAGAAAGTTGAGCTGGAAGGTGTGACTTATCAGGAAGTGCAGGGATGTCTCCAGGGTATCTGAAAGGGAACCAGATCATGGAGTGACAGCACCTGTGTTGTGCTAATCACACAGCTGAAGGTGTCCTCTGGTTCTCAGAATGTAAGGAACCCTTCTGTCCCCAGCTTTGTCCTCTGGCACATTGCAAATATCACAGTTTGGAGAGCCTGGGGATTGGAGCTGTGTCTTCTGCATGTATCTGGCCCTCAGGGGTTCCCTTTGGGTCCCTGGGGCTGGTTCAGGGGAGGGATCTCTGTGTTGGAGGAGGGTGGTCATGGGGCTTGGGGGGACTGCAGCAGTGTGCACTGGGAGGAGGGAAAATGCACTTTGGCTGTGGTTAAGGTGAAGAGGAGGGAAAGAGGATTTACATGGGCAAGTGTGTGTTTTGGGCTTTATCTTTGGAAGTAAAGGAAGCAGTGGTGAAGGTTGAGCAGTGTCAGCCTGGCACTGACATTCCTAGCAGGCAGCTCTTCTTTCTCAGCCCCATTTTCCACCAGGTGCAGTACTGGAAACTTGTTTTCTACCCAAGCCAAGCTACTCCCATCCCACTGCTGCCAACCCTAGTGCAGGCTGCCTGAGCTCAGCACTACTTTTCAGGATCTTCCAAAGTCCTGGGTGATACTTTCCCTCTTGCTGTGGTGCTTCTCCATCCCTCTGGGCTCTCTTTTCCTCCAAAGGTGGCTGTTTCTCTCAGTCCCCCTCAAAGCATGGGTGGATGCCTTCCTGCAATACCTCTCCTCCAAGAGGAAGTGTCAGGTGATGATGTAAATGGTTTTTGTCAAAATATTTTTGGAGGGAATAAAAATAGCTCTTGGACCAGAATCTGTTTCTGTTCCTGGGAAGGAGTGTTGCTTATTTGGACTGTTTGCTGCAGGTGCTGTCAGAGCAGGGCTGGAAACTGGAGCTGCTTGGTTACACCTTGCTTCTTGGCTGAAAATCAGTTGGTTTCCCACAAGGGTAGCTAAAGTGGTGGGGAGAAAAGGGGCTGGTTTCTCTCTGCTCATGTGGCTCCTTGGGATGCAGCTGAATCTTTCCCTCAGCTCCTGGCCACCCTCCTCCACTTCCTTCCATCCCCAGGCAGAAAACTGAAACTGGTTTGTTTTCAAGAATTGCTTTTGCCAAGATAATGGGAAAACTTCCATCTGTAATTGTCCTAATCATGCAGGTAGAGGAGAAATAAGCACAGGCAGGAGGGCTCTGCAGGCCAAGCAGTGGTTGCCCAGCCCCAGGGCAGAGGATGCCCTTCCTGGGCCACAGGGTTGCCACTGCTAGCCTGGAAACTGGAAGTGCCTCTCTGTGCAGAGCCCTGGAGCTGTTAGTTAGAATGCATTTTGCTGGGGTCTCTTTAGCCATTTTCCAGTTGTTTTTCCCAATATTTTGCCCTTTTTTTAACCCTTTGAGGGTTGTGTTGTGTTTTCTCCTGCCTCAGCAGTGTGTCCCCCAGTGCCTCCCTTGGTGCAGACAGCAGCTCCCAGCCTGGTTTGCTGGAACTGTACTGGGTGGTTCTGTTTTCCTGGGATAAGCACTGGGATATTGTACCTTGGAGGATGCCAAGAGCCTTCCCAGCAGTCACCTGCACATCCTTTGTGACTACCCTTTGAGGGCCATATCTGGTGTACCAGTCTATATAGCTGGGCAGGCAGGCTGAGGCCAGTGACTGGAACTGCAGAGAGCTGCCTCCTTTCAGGTAGTTGTACAGATGTGGTGCTTAGGGCCATGGTTTAGTGGCACAGTGGTGAGAAGTTGCTGTTGGACTTGCTGATCTTGAAGGTCTCTCCCAACCTTCATGACTCTGTGTGATTCTGTGACTGGTGCCATGGGATGGAGAGAGGCTGTGGGAGTCTGATGCTGGAGGAACTGGGTTTGCATTCCTGGCTGTGGGAGCACAAGCCCTGCTGATGGGTTTATGTGCAAGGGAAAGCTTGGCTCTCTGGAGCACAGGGACACTGCTGGGACAGAGCCTTCTCTGCACAGGGCCTTTGGGGATATGGCAAAGAGGGGCTCCCAGAGGAGGTGAGCTGCCAGCCCTGTGCAGCTGCTTTCCCCAGAGCCAGCTCCAGGAGCCTGTGTTTGCTTTGGCTGCAAGTTTTGTGCAGCAATGGTGGTAACACAATGCTCCAGGAGGAAGGAGGGGAGAGGGAGGAGAGAGAGGTCTCTTGTGCCTTTCCCAACACCATAATGTGCCTCACCCCTGTGGAGCCAGAGATTTTGGGCTGCAGCTCGAGTGAGGGACTGCAGGATGAGGACCTTGGGGACCATTCCTGAGCAGGAGGCTGGCAGGTTGCTTTAATTGACCTGGTTGGATTTTTTTCAGCCAAAGCTTGATCCTTCCTTTTCCAAAACCTCATTAATTATTTGGGGTTTTGGGTTTTTTTGGTGGAGAGAAGTTTGGCTTTGAATTGCCTGATTTTCTGCAGTGAGAAATGTTTTCTCCTCCATCCTTCCCTGTCCTTGTGGTGTCCCTTTGCCTTCTTCATTCCTTTTTTCTCTGTTGCCTCAGTAAAGGGAAAGAGAAGAATAATCCCAAGAACTGGGGAGTTGGGGAAGCAGAAACCAAGAAGCTGGAAAGGTTTGATAGTTTAGGTTTTCATGTTGAAAGTGAGAACTGTTCCTTCATTTGAAGAGCTGGCAGGGTTTGAGTCCTCTCCAGAACAACACTGACCTGCTGCTGCTTCTGGTTTTGCTCAACAGTCTTGAATACTGAGCAGGGTAAAGTCATCCCTTCTTCCAGGGGTGGCTTGGAGGAAAAGCTGTGCTTGGAAGTGGCTGTTTCTGCCATGTCAGCTTCCTTGGGGGCCTCTGAGGAGAAAAACATGGGATGTGGAGAAACCTGCTGGGATTGGGACCTCCACAGCCCTCAGCTGTGCTGACCTCTCTCCAGCCACGATGCAGGGAAAGGGGATGCAGCTAGAGTGAAGTAACACAGGTCTGGGATAAGGCTGGTCCAGGGAGTCTGCACATTGCAAAAGTCTTAAAGCTGGGAACTGAACCCAGTTTGTCATCTTGATTTCCAATCTCCTGACTCCTCTGGCATCCTTCTTCCCTTGGAGACACTTTGGGTTTGGGCAGTTGCTGATCATTCCAGCCATTTTCCTTATTCAGAGTCAGTCTCCAGGAGCAAGAAAGGAGCAGAAGCAGTAGATGAAAAGGGGAAAGCTTTTCCTTCTCATTTTTCAATGGTATTTTTATGTCTGGCGCCCTGGATGAGCACAGACACCAGTGGCCCCATCTGTTTCTAGCACCATTAAAGGCATTTGGACTGCATGTGGCCCTCCAAAATAAAATAAAAATAGGACCCTTTGGTTTGAAAATGTCAAGCACTCTTTCATCTTAGATGACCCCCAACTGGGACCATATCCTCCCAAAGCTGAGAAGCAGGAGTGGGTTCCCACCAGTCTTCATCCTGGCAAAGGCATCTGCCCCCCTTCCCCTCCCCATTATTTGTTGCACAAGAAGGAAGTTAGGCACTTGAGGTTCATGCTGGCTGGTGACCTCTGAGTGCTGCTCCCCTGGACCTCTTCTCTGGCTTCTTTCCTTCAACTCAGCAGACTTCTTTTGGGGCTGGGGAGTGAAGAGGTTAAAGCCTCTTTAACAAGTGTTGGGAGGAGGGAAGTGTTTGACATGCTTTAGGACCAGACTGTGAGCAGGCTGCACCAGCAGGATACAATTAATGACTAGGAAAAGAAGATTGCAACAATATGGGGTTGCCTTCTCCTCATCCCTGTGTCTTTCTTGCCACTTGAAGCTGTAGCTGACAATCTGCTTGGAGCCCATCTAGACTTAGGGAGATTGACCTCTTCTGGGATGTCCTGTGAAGAGCCAGCATGCTGTTACCTCTGCTCATTTGGCAGCAGTTCAGTGGCAGGAAGAATGTTTGGGTGCAACTTCAGGCTTTGGGAACTTCTGCTAATTAAAAGAGCACTTTAAAGGTTGCCTGAGATACCTCCATAAATGCATGGCCTGCTTGACATGACAGTGCTTCTCATTTCTCAGACTTGGGGATAGGCTCAGCCCTGCTGGGTTGGAAAGGGGAAGAGAAGGATTTTCATAGAGGAGAAAAGGCTTAGTATTTCCTTCAGCAAATCCTGGGACCTTTTTGGTGCCTTTGTTTCTCTTTGCCATGAGTTGGGGGTTCATGTAGACAGGAGGCACTTGGGCAGATGCCCTCAGAGGGAGCACAGGAGCATGGGGCTGGCTCACAGTCTGTGGCCTCTGTGCTGGCTGCTGGGGAAGAACTGGAGCTAGATGATCAAACCTGCCCAAGGATGAGCAGGGGCTGCATGCAGTGACCTGTGGACAGGCTTCCCAGCCAGGTAAGGCAGCTCTGGCCTTTCTTGGCAGAGGACCTAGGGAGGAGCAGAGGAAGGATGGCCTCAGGCATGGCTGTGTTAGTGGGGAGGCTTGGGAGAGTGTTTCAAGCGTCTGTGTCTGATCCCCAGAGGATGCAGATCTCTTGGAGGCTGGGCTAAATGACCTTTGAAGGTCCCTTCCAAGTCAAACCACTCAATGATTCTCTTCCCTTAAACCCAGGGCAGAGCCATTTGGTAGCTCACCAGGTTTGCTCTGGAGGTTTTCAGTCTATTTGGTTTACTGACTAAGCTGTCAACCATGCCTTTACCATGCCATGATGCTCTTGCAGGAGAGCTGAGGATACTTGTGTGGTGCTGTCCTCTCTTGCTACAGTGGGAAGCTATAAATCCTCAGACCCATTTCTGATACTTTCCCTACCCAAAACAAATGTTGACAGTTGGGTGAAATGGCTCCTGGGACCATTGTTGGCTTGGTGAGGCATGAAAGCAGCTCTGTTGTGTTTCTCCAGCTCATTTTTAAGCAGGAAGGGCAGGACAACTGCTTCAAGCATAAAGAAGATTGTTAGAATGAAGATATTCCCCTAATATTTGAAGCAGAATGCTTTAAGGGCTCATGAAGTTCAAAGGAGCTTTGCCTGTTCCTTTGTACAACTTGGGTGTGCATTTCCCTGCTGCTGGGTCCTTTCCAGGTCTCAAAGGAGTCAAAGCAGCTCTTGGACTCCTGGGCTGCTTTCAGCCAAGGGCTTGTGCAGGATGCAGTGTGGTCCCAGTGCCTGGGTTGCTGCTGGGCTCCTTACCTCATTCCTTGCTGTGGCCCCAAAGGCTTCCTGCCCTGCTGAAGGGATGGCTGCAGGAAGTGTGACCATAGCTGGGGAGAGCCACAGGCTCCTCTTGGATGCTCATTTTGATTGGAAAGAGCCCTCTGAGCCAGGGCAGTGCCTTCTTTCTCCTCCTTTGGGCATTCAGACCTGGGAAATGTAGGTCCAGCTGAGCTGTGGCCACCCAGTATGGAGCTGAGTGACTTCCTTAGCTGCTCTGCAGTACCTCCTAGGCTGGGGAGGGCAAAACTTCCTCCTCCTCCTCACTCCTTGCCTGGCAGCTTGTGCTCCTGTGGGATAGGGGTGGCTCCTCTCCCCTGGTGCTCCTGGTGGCGTGTAAAGAAGTGGAAAAAACACTTGGTCTCCCTGGAGATGTGCTCAGGGTTGGGTAGTGGTGTTGTGTGGTGTGTTGTTTTTTGGGGTTTTTTTGGCTAACCAGGCCTACACAGCAGCTGTTGAGCAATCCTTCCTCCTCTGAAAACAAATAAGGAGCAAGTCTGGTGGCCAAATGTTGCAGGCACTTTGTGATGGCTGTTAGCAAATTGCATATGCAGTGTGGGGCTCCTTTACAAAGCAGCTGCTGGGCTTGCCTCTCCTCCTGTGGAAACAGGGCTTGGTTGGTGGTGTTGCTGGCTGGGACTGTTGTGGAGCAGGCTGGAGTCCCCAAAGGGTGGCACTTGTGCTGCAAAGACATCATATTGGTCAGAGTGTTCTGTAATACTAAAGGTTTGAGGTTTCTGGATCCCAGGAGCAGGCTCTGATCTCCTCCCACCTCATCTTTGCACAGCTTGATGGCTCCTGGGGTTTTCTGCATCTGGCTGGAGAGAGGAACATGGTGATTGGCAGCAAAGCATCTGCATCCCACCCCAGTCTTGGTGCTGGAGGTGGCACAGCATGTGCTGGGTCTCATCTCCTCCTCCTCTCCTGCCTGAGCATGGCTCTGAGCCCTCAGCTACTGACCTCCATAGAGTGTTTCCCAGGTGAAAATTGGCCAAAGATTGGATATTGCTTAGCACTGCTAGGAAACAATAACTCTCTTGCTGCTTGACTCAGAAAAAGCCCTTGAAAACTGAGCCTGGGTCTGGTGAGGATTCCTGGTGTAACACCTGACATCTGGGTTGAGATGGAAAGTCTTTCCCAAGACAACTCTGCTCCATATGGTTATGAAAAAGTCCTTAGCTGTTCTCCCCTGGTTGTTTTCATTATTGTTATTATTTACTGGCATTTGTTCAGCCTGGATAATGGGAAAAAGCTGAACTGATTTCCCTGTTGGAATTTCTAGCCCACTGTGCTGTTTCAGGCCAGCATACTAACAAGATGCTTCCATGGCTTTGTGGATCTGCAGGGGATATCAGGTTGGTGGTGGAAAGAGTTTCTGCTGTTTAGATCTGCTGGAAGCAGTTTTCAGCTGTGAAAACTGCTCAGCTATAGTGTTTACAAACAGCTTTGCTTCTCAATAACCATCATCGTGAGGGGAAGAAATGCAAGAGCTCCCTGGGCAAGGTAAAGCTCCAAAAGTCTGTCCTTCAGGAAGGGACTGGTGTGTCCCAGCAGTACTTTTTCTTTTCCAGGGTCTCAACACTTTCAGTTGCTTCAGTTGTTCCTCCCTGGGGGGAGCAGAGGGTCTGCAGTGGCCTCCTGTAGGGTGTGTTTGGTGCTTGCAAGGGGATGGGTTATAATTGCAGTTGGATTCTCCTTCCCCTAGGAACAGTTCCCAATGGCCAGGGCAGCAGAGCATGAAGAGCTTTGGGATCAAACTGATCTGGGATCCAGAAATCCAGCTTTCAGTCCCTTGCTCAGTGGCTGGGGTAAATCCCTTAAGCTCTCCTAAGTCTGCCTTCTCTGCCTGTCACATTTTCTCACCCCCTTGATCCCTTCTGCTTATTTAGACTGGAAAACATTTCAGTTAGAGACTGTTGGCTTCCCTTTTGTGCCTGCACTACCCTGGAGAGGAGAGCCAGGGCTTCAGCCTGCTCAAGCTGATTGTGCTGCTCATTAGCAGTGCCTGCCAGCAGCAGAGCCTACGTGCACAGCTCCCACAGACCCCATTAGCTTGGGCCCATCAGGCTGTTCCCTCTGCCAGGGGGTTGGAGCTCCTTGCACTGTCTTTCCTTGGCACTGTGGACAAGCTGCCACACTGAGGACTCAAGGTCTTAGCTCTGTGCTGGGCTGGACAATGGTTGTTTCCTTTGTGCTTGCTTGCACCAGGCAGTCCCCAAAACAGATGGGACAGGACCCAGAGCTGGTTGGAGAAACTGGATGGGGGCTGAGCAGAATTTGCATGATTTCCATTCTTTCATGGTAGTTTTGGATGCAATTTCAGAGCAGCTGATCAACAGACTCCTCTCCAGCTCTGGGGGTCTGTGGAAGCAGTGTATGCTTGTGGGAGGGGATTTCTGTCACAGGTATTGAGCTTGAAGCCTTGAGCTGGGATGGAACCCAGTATCCCAGGTGCCATAGGTGAGAAGGTGCCAGTCTGTCCTTGCAGATGGCCAAGAGCACACCACCACGTGTGGTGTGGGGTGATGGGGATAACCTTCTCCTGGCCTGCTCCAGAGACCATGGGAATTTGTGTAAATGTCACTAAAACAATTCAAACCCTTCATGCCACTGAAGAGAGTCTCCAGCCCTGTACCTGAAGGGGGATAACTGATCTTCAGCCAGTTCTTCTCTCTCACCTCATGGGTTGCTCTTTCTCCAGCAGTGTAATACTAGGGCACCACTGAACCTTCCTCCCTCTCCATCTAGGAGGAGCAGTGTTCCAGGGAAGCAGCCTCACTCTCCTGGTAGCTATTCCTCTCCTGCATTGCAGCTCATTTCCCTCATAATAATGCTTTGCATGAGCCTCCCACGTGATGCTAATTAGTGCCAAGCCAGTCTCCCTCTAAGCAGCATTATAGGTAATGATGATTGCAGCCACTTGCTCTCCCAGTGCAATTATTCAGCTCCAAGCAACAATCCATTCTGGAGCAGTTTGCAGCCAGGACCTTGTGCAGGAGCAAGTTGTGTCACCCCTTAAGGGAGAGGAGAGCAATTGTAAAAGCCTGGTGAGATGTTGGGTGTTTGCCTTGAGCAGTGGCTGGTCACCTCCAGAGACCACAAGGGGAAGCAGTTCCACTCTGCAGTCACCCACTGGTACCTGGGGTAGTGGTTGTTGCTGGTGGTACCTAGTGTCCCAGGCCTTGCTGGAGGAGAAGGGTGGCAGCTCCTCAGTCCCACCTCAGCGTTGGGTACCTGGAATGGGACACTTGCTGCTCAGAGGCCTTGGCTTGAGCTCAGCTCTGTCCACTCAGACATTTCCCTCTGAGTCCTGTGGGCTGTGTTCAAACAGCCCCTGCAGTTGTGTGTTTACACTGCCAACCAACACATCTCTGTCTCCAAACACTCCTCTTGCGCAACCCAGGCTCTCCATGTTTCCGCCCCGAGCAGGAGCAGCTCTGCCAAGCTGTGACCTAAGTGCACCCAGGTCCTGGTGATGGGGAAGCTGAAGCTGGTCCATGAAGTGGAACTGGGGCTGTTTTTCAATGCTTTCAGCACAGCTTCTACCTGGGGCATGGAGTCATGGGCATGGAGCTGCTGGGGTTGTGCCACTCGCTGGCTGCCTTGGGTTGGAGGTGCAGTGTTTGGTTGCTGCAGCCTTGCAGTTAAGGAGAGTATCACAGCAGTAACTTAGGGCTTTGTTAGTCACCCTAATATTTAGGGTTTGGTTTTTTTCCTCCTTGCTTTGACTGTTGCTTGGGTTCTGGGAAAGAAATGAAAAGCCTAGAGCTGTCTTGTTGTTGCTCATCCAAATTTCAGCAAGCCTTCAACATGCTGTGGTGAGAAGACCCTTAGGCAGGTGCCTATCATTTCTAGGTGGAATCTTTTTCTTTCCTTTTTCTTTTTCTTTCTTTTTTTTTAAGCTCAACGTGAGGCTTGCATAAGGCTCTTAAAATTAGTGTTGCCTTTCAAGCCAAAGGGCCGGAATAAGGTTTACAAGCCATAAAAGCCTCTTATCAAAGTTGATTTCCTCCAACGCACCTTTCATCTTTTATAGTATTTGCTTTTCAAATCCTTGAACTTAAAAGGATTAAACAGGTTAAAAGAAAAAAAAAAGAGGAGGGGGAGGAAAAGAGGAAACAAGTAAGGAGGGAGATGGATTGAGTCTGGATTATGAGAGGCTCATATGAAATATGAATTAGGAGAAAGTCTGAACAAAGAGTGGCCGTCCTCTGAACTGCTGCAACTTAAAGTGTGCTGGAGGTTTACATCCAGGGAATATTTAATGTCTCTGGGTTATCTTTTCACTTTCCAAAATGAACAGAGAAGAAAGCAGCTGACATGGGGGATGTGAGGAGTTTACATTGTTCTACTCTTTATTCCAATCTCTTACTGTCCTGTGGTGGGATGACCACATGTAATCTACCCCAGCGAGCTCTTGTCCTGCTTCCTTGCAGGAAGAAAAAGATTTCGTGGGCAGAGAGCTGCTAAAATAGGAGTTGTGAAAGGGATCAGCAGTCTTTTCTTCTGTCAGGGAAGTGGGAAAGGATCCTGGTGAACTGGAGACATTTCCAGGACACTTCCTTGGCCATCACCTCCCCTGCAGCAGTGGCCCAGTGAAGGGGATCTGCAGAAGCAGGTACAGGCAGCAAGCCTGGGTTTGCTCTATGGGTCTGCAGTTGGCTGGCTGTCCCAGGAGAGGTGTGACCCAAGGCCCCATTGTGGTCTTGTCCTGCTCCATCATTGCTCTGGGTAATGCCCTCATCCTCCCACCCTACAAAGAGCTAGGCTACCAGGTTGGCTGAATTCACACCTAGGAAATGCTCAGGGGTCAGCACCTGGGCACCGTGTCCTGCTGCTCTCCCCTTTGCTGTTCCTTGCCCAGGTTTCCAGGAGGCTCTTATCAACCAGACCATCCAGTCTCAGAGGGGAAGGGCTGCTGGGCAGCTCCTTTTCACATGTTCCCCATCCTGGAGGAGGGAGGAGCACATATGAAACCTGCTGCCCCCTCCAGAAGGTTGCAATCAAGGGACTTGGCTGGGCTGGTTATGGGTCACTGGCAGGGTCAGTCCTGGCTGCCAGCTCTGCCTGCCTTGCTGTGGCAGGGTCCAGGGGCAGGCAAAGCAAACATGCTGGGAAGCTCCAGCCAGGAGCAATGCCTGACCTCCCCACCCTGAGCATCCGCTGAGGTGAGGGCTTCCTGCAGCCCACCCCAGTGGTGGACATTTCAGTGGGGAGGGGAGCACAAAAGCCTTGGAGATGGCTGAACAAAATGATGCCACCTTCAAAGCAGATCCCTCTCTTTTATTCTCGTTTTGTTTTGGTTTGTTTTGGTTTTGGATGTCTTGTGGCTGAAGCAATCTCCTCTCTGCTGCTCTAGCACCGTGGCCAATGCATGGAATCAGCAGGCAGCTCCTCTGCCGTCAGCCACGGCATTCAGCAGTCAATCAGCATTAGGCTGGGCCCAGTGTCCCCTCAGCCGAGCTCTCAGGGTCTTAGGGTGGGTGGAAGGAGGAGAGGAAATGGGGAGGGACACACAGATGTTTTGACCACCCTCAGCTCCTTCACTGCTGTGTTTTCCCTCTGCAGGGGGAGGTTCCCTGGGCATGCACAGCCCCGTGAGGCTGTTAATGAGTGCCAGATCCTTTCCCAACTCACTGAGGCACAGGGTGGCCCTCAGCTGTAGTTTTGGCTGAAACCACTTGTTTTGTGACCGGTACAGCACTGCTGGGGTCAGCCAGCTGGAGGTGTGGGGTGTTGGTAACCTCTAGGGATGTGGTTAGGGGCCATCCCCATTCTCCTTCCGCTGACTCATGCCTGCTCCTGCTGCTGCTTCTGGCTCTGCTCTGAGGGAGAGCAAATTCCCAGGGTGGAACCAAAGAGGTTAACACTTAAACCCAGGGCATCTCAGAAATGTCCCAAATACCTCTCCCCCAAGACCACAGCTGCTGTGAGTCGATTGGCTGCAGTGGGATCCTGAGTCAGGTTGCTGCTACCTGTGGTCTGAAGGGTTGAAAGCTCTGGGATGCTCAGGTGGTGCTTGCCAGGCATTGGGAAGCCTCCTGTGGTGGATATGCATGCTGCTTGTAGCCCTGTCCTCTGCTGAGCAGGAATTAGTGCCAGGGAGGCTGAGGAACAGCAAAAATAATAACCAGAAGTGGTTCAGAGCAGACTGTCCTCCCCTGCAGTCCCCATTTCCCACAGTTTTTCCTCTGAAATTCCTGCCCCCAAAGCTTGCTTGTTCCTGCTACAGGAACATGTTGGCAAAGCTTTGCAAGAGATATGAAAAGACCTTGAAACCTTGGTGCCAAAATCCCTGTCAGCTGGTGGAGGAGCAGGGGAGCTGGTGTTTTGGGGAGGGAAGTGCTCGCAGGGTGGCTGCTCAGAGGAAGGATTAGAGCTGCCAGGTGGATTCATTTCTGACCTTCCCCAGAAGCGTCCCAAATTGTTTCAACACGTTTCAATTACCCAGCTGCACTGCCCAGAATTTATCTGAGCTCAGCCACTTCAAGTCTTGGTGGCTTTTGTCTGAAGGCTTTTTATTAGATCTCAAGGAATAGGATGGCAGCCCAGTGGCAGGACAAGAGGGAACAGGCACAAACTGCAACAGAGGAAGTTCCATCTAAACCTAAAGAGGAATTTTTGCTTGGAGGGTGGTAGAGCACTAGACTAGGCTGCCCAGGGAGGTGCTGGAGTCTCCATCCCTGTAGATATTCCAAACCTGCCTGGACACCATCCTGTGCAAGCTGCTGTAGGTGACCCTGCTCTGCCAGGGGGGTTGGTTTAGATGTTCTTCAGAGGTTACTTCAACCCCTAACCTTCTGTGATTCTCTGCCTCTGATCAGCCCTTACTGCAACTCTGTTGTGTCCCCCCCTGCCCTGCTGCAGCCTGCTGTGCTTGCTGGAGGCATGGCAGCACTCCAGGACAAATTCCTGGTGCTTCAGGAACGGCTGCAGAGGCAGGATTTGGGGCTTGCTCCATTGTGTTTGGTGAGTCTGGAGGAGCCCCTCTGGTGTGGTTGGCAGTCTGGCAGGGATGTGATTTTGGGACCCCAGGCAGTGAGATGGCAGGAGGAGGGAGGCCACTTGCATGCCCGTGCTGTGGTTTGATGAGAGGGCAGCTGCATTTTGGAGCAGATGTGCACGAGGTGCCTGCCAAAACCCTGCTGAGGGAGGCAGGAAGGATGGAGATGCTGCTTGGGTGTGAGAGGCTGATGTTGGACTTGATCTTAGAGGTCTCTCCCCACCTTAATGGTTCTGAGATTCAGGTCGGGGGAGGTTGCTTGTGCCTTTGCAGATAGCCAGGGGACAGGGGCAGAGCTCAGCAGAGCAGAATCCTTTCATGGGCAGCCAGGGCCTGAGGGGTCTCTGGCTGGAGGGAGGCATTGCCTGGGCTGAGCTCCATCCACCTCACTGCCTGGGCTGAGCACACTGCAGGCAGCATGGAGCAGTCACGGGGCCATGCCCCTTCAGCTGAAAGCAAACCAGGAGGTGGTGAAGGCTAAAAACTCAACCCTTCCCAGGCAGGTGGGGGGCAGAAGGGGGCAGAAGTGACCTGCTTTTGCTGTAAGCATTTAAGGGGAAGGGGGTGATAAAATGCTTCTAAACGTTCTCCCTTGGAGCAAATTCCTCCAAGTAGAGGCTCTTAAACTCTTTGCAAAAGTGACTGTAGCACATGGTGTGCAAATCCCACTGCAAGTGAATGGGACTTTGCCTGTTAAGAAGTTAAATCCCTTCTGAAAGTGGGCCTTGGGTATTTCTTAGAGCCTACTTATAATTTTGCTTTTATTTTCTCCCTTTATGAGCTGATCTTTTTCTCTGCCATATGGTGAATGTGGCTGCTCTCAGTGGGGTAGGCAGATAGGGATGTTTTCTCCTGGCTCTGCTGAAGGTATTTGAAAGTCTGCTCCTCCTAATTTATAGCATTTATGGCCCTTGGGCAAATGTGGCTTCTCAGTCCTTGTGCCTTTACATGCATCCACCAGCTCACATCTGCTGCCCAAGGAACAGGAGAGGTGGCAGCTGGCAAGGGGAAGGTTTCAGGAGAGGATGGATTTGGCTGAGCAAGGCTCAGCAAGCCTGTCTTCTCCATTAAGTTATCTTGGGTCAGCTCACCCATCTTTCCCCCAGCCATCATTATGCTGTATGAAGTCTTCCAAGGGACGCCACCAGAATCCAGCTAGAGCAAGCCAGAAGGTGACCCCTGAAGACATTGACTTGGGAGCACGAAAAGCTTTTTTGAGCCTTTTTGACTGCATGTAAACTGTTAGGGAGAGCAGTGAGGCCAGAGCCCATCAGAGACCCGTCGATGGAGACACTGACCAAGCTCTGTCATCCCTTGTGACTAGTGGGAAATGATTCTGTGGCTCCCTGGGGTGTGGTTGTGAATGTGTTTTAATGAGTTAAAAGTATTACAGAGCAAGGTTAAAGGCCATGGCTGAACGGGTGCAGGGGAGCTGGGAGCTCTTTCCTCAGGCTGTGAAGGGATCCCAGCACCCCTCGAGTCATTAAAATCTCAAGCTCGTGCACAGCCCAGTTTGCCTTGGCTAAAACCAGTGTGAGAAACTTCCTCGCAGCATTTCTGCGTCGTCCGGGCTGAAGTGTTGTCATCTGAGGCTGCTTTGCATGACAATGCCTCGGGCTCTAATTATGCACAAGGATGCTAATGGGCACAGAGCGGGGCTGGGTCTCCATGGGAAAACTATCTGTTTGCGAGGGGCTGGGGGAGAAAAGAAAGAGAAAATCCACCCAAACAAAACAAACCATGACAGTTTGGGAAGGGAGGAGGACTGGGGGTGAGGCAAAGGGGGGGCGGGTGCAGCCAGAGGGGTTGAGGAAAGAGTATGAAGCTAAAAAAGCTCAATTTTGGCTTTTTACTGGGGTCTTTTCTCAGCTTGTGCTGAGCCTCAGAGGCTCCTGTTGGCCACAGGACTAAGGTGACTGAAATAGCTTCTGCAGTGCTGATATCTGCAGTGGTCTGGTGCAAAATTTGGTCTCTTTGATTTCCAGATGTCAGAGGAGAGTTGTTCTTGCAGTGCAGTGCAGCTGGATCTTGCCTGGGCAAGCGAGGGTGGGCCTTGGGGCAGGGAAACTGAGGCACAGAAGAGCTCAGATTTGCCTGGGTGCTAGGGGTGGGTGTGGGAAGGCATGGGATGAATCCAGCCTTGCTTTTCGTGTGCTCCCAGTGCCTTGTACTCCAGCACTCACTTGTCCTCCTCGTTTTATTACTGTAGCATAGTTGCAAGGAGCAATTGCTATTTAACTGCCAAAGAAAAGGGATCTGGAAATGAAGATTTTTCTGCCCCAGCTGCATTCAGAGGCTGAGCTTCCCAAGGGCACTTGGGTTCTTCTCCAGGATTGGAGAAACCATGTTGGCTTTTCCATTCTGTGCTTGCTATGAGTGTTTTGCAAAGAGTGAGGTATGGGAGGAAGAGAGCATCCTCTGCTGTGTCCTTCTGAGCCTGCTGGATGTCATTTTCTCTCTCCTGCATTGAGAAGGTTGAGGTGGCTGTGGAATGGAGAGTGGTTGTTTCAAACTGGTCCATGGATGGAGCTGTCTAAACTTGGGTTTGCAGGACCATGGGAGGACAGAGATGGTAAACATCCAAGGAGGGGAAATGGGACCTAGAAACCCCACGTTTCACCAGAGTCTGTCACAGGCTTATGGTAGGAGAAACTGGGTCTTGAAGCCTTAGGTTTGGCATCTTCAGAGAAGCAGACAAAGTTCCTGTCACTCTCTGAAGGGCTGCAGAAGGTGCCCAGTGACCATGCACCTGACACCTGCTCTGGGCTGGGAGAAAATATCTGACAGACACATGGCTGGAGGCTGCTGAAGGGGTGGTGTTATGAGCCTTCATTGAAGTGCACTCTCACTTAGTGGAAATGAAGAGCATTAAAGAGCCAGGTGCAAGAGTCTAAGGAGCTTAAACCTTTCACTCTCTCTTGGTGTTGATGTAGTCATCTGGCTTTAATGGTATTGGCATCTAAAAGGAGAGATGTATTAATAATGTCCAGCTTACAGGGATTACCTCTGCCTTTTCTTTCCAACCTCCTTCTGTACCGTGCAAGTCCTGGGTGAGGACAGTCCCCACCCAGCCACCACTAGCAGCTGCCACCAAAGAAAACACAGCTGAGAACACCTTGGCTGCTTTTGCCTCCATCAGACCCAGGGCTAAGCAACCTCCTGCTGAGAAGGGGCAGGGATGAACCACACTTACCCTGCCAGGGCAGGACTCCTTGGGTGTTTGTGTGCTTAAGGGTCCATCAAGCTGATAGCTAAGGCAAGCTGGGGACCAGAACATGTGCTGGGTCTGGAGATTTTCCCCTGTGTTGCTATGCAGGCATCCCACAGGGTTTGGCTTTGCTGTTCTTCACTGTGAATGTGGTCTCTAAATGCTGTTGGAGCTGCTTATGAGGCATCTCATCAGGGGTAGGTTGCCCTGGGGCACAGGTAGCTCCCCCAGGGGTGTCATCTAGTTGGTCACCCTCACCCAGTTGAGACCAGTAGGATCTGCTGGGCTGGGAATGACTCTGTGCTCTTGAGTCTTCTTCATAGGGGTGCTGGGCTGAGAGGAGCCACCTGCTTCCTTGAAATCACCCTCCTGCTATCCCAGTCCCAGTGCCTAATCCTTCCTCCCCCATCCATACTGAGTGCCTGACAGCCCAGTCCTAATGAGCTTGATTGCTCCTCCTTGTTTCACATCACCAAGAGGAAAATCTGAGCCTGGTTTGCTCCAGCTCTTTGGGGCTGGGGGGAGGGAGTGGAGGAGGTAAACATCCAGGGTGGAAAGGAGAGGAGGGAAAAAAAAAAATCATCTGTGAATGAAAAACTCTGGGTTTTACCCTGAGAAAAAGGGGGATAGACAGAGTGCCAGACCTGCTGACAGACTGAGCTCCAAAGCACCCTGGCCCCACAGTGCGGGAGAGATGCCTTATTGTTTGATCTGGCTGTGAGACAGATTAGCAGCCCCAGGTGGAAAGTCATAATCTGCATTTAAATGGGCCGGTTATAAAAGGTAGAGAGCCCAGGAGCCCGCAGCATTATGCTGTGTCTTTAGGACTTGGTAATCTCTCTTTATTTTCTCCCCAGTCTGACCTGGGGGCACAGTTTCTAATTACCAGGTCACCCTGCTAATATTGTCATTTCCAGCCAGTGGGTGTGAAACCATAGCAACGCCACATTTGCTTCCAACTTTCTAGAAGAATAAAATTTGCCTTTTAATCACAGAAAATGACTGGGTGCCTTTACTTCCCCCCCCCTTCTAACTTACTTCTCACTAATGCAATTCACCATCGGGCAAGTTGAAAAGATATTTTTGGATGGGACCTTTTTTGAAGCTTTCACCTTGGGGCTGTGGCCAAAGAGAAGGGAGCAAAGTCTCAGAGTCTTGGTCTGTGAGGTCCTAGGCTCCTTTGGATGCCAAAGCTTCTCTAAATGCACATGCTGTTCATCAAAGAAACTCCATGCTTGCTTTGCAGTATGCTTTTTTATCTTTCAAAAGTGGTAAGTGAGCTGGGAGAAGGGGCTGTCAGGCACAACTGAGTCACAGGGAGCCCCTCTGCTGTGAGGACAGGCTGAGAGAGTTGGGGTTGTTCAACCTAGAGAAGAGAAAACTCCAGGGAGACCTTACTGCAGTACTTAAAAAAAAGCCTAGAAAAAGAGAGGGGGAGAGACTTTCTAGGAGGTCCTGTTGTGATGGTTTTAAATTAAAAGAGATTTAGAGTAGATATTAGGAAGAAATTCTTCACTGTGAGGGTGGGGAGACCCTGGCCTAGGTTGCCCAGAGAGGTGGGAGATGTCCCATCCCTGGAACCATTCCAGCTCAGGTTGTCTGGGGCTCTGAGCAACCTGATCTGGTTGCAGAGGTCCCTGCTGACTGCAGGGGGGTTGAACTTAGGTGACCATTAAAGGTCCCTTCCAACCCAAACCACTTGATGATGATGATTCCATTTTTGCACCATAGGGATGTCCACGCGTTGCTGGTTAGCTTGGCTCAGCTGGGAGATGACCACTGGAGTGGTGCCACCAACTCATAGATTTCACCTCTCAGCTTGGAAAAAGACCCTGGAGAGTCAGGAGGCAACAGGATGAGTGTGGTGGGCAGCTCCTATACTCTGTGGCACAACAGTGTCTTCCCCTGTGCATGTCTGGTAGGTTGTGGCTTCAAAATGTACATCATCATCTTCCTCACCTGCACTGCAACTGCTAATTCAAAGGTGTGTTGAGCCAGGGCTTCGTCTTCTTAGAGCAGACAGGAACAACTTGGCTGAGACAAATCTAAAGGTCTTGAAAATGTGAGGATGTTGGTTTCCAGTTCCAAGGACTGGGCTGGCAGCCTGGCAAAAACCTACCCCAACTCTGGGAGGCATTCAGGTCAGGTCTGGGCTGAAACTCTGCCCCTTGAGCCTTCCTCCTGGTTCTGCATGATACCTTTCCTGGGTTTCAAAAGCAGTTTCTAACTCAAAGTGAGTCAGATGTGAACTGGAATCACATTGTAAGGTGATTTTCCAGCTGACAGGAGTAGGTTAATGTAAACTGTCTACTGAAGCTTTAAAACTCCTGTCCAGCCTTATTATTAGCAGTTGAAAATTTATGAAGTGAGACTTTGCTTGGTGATAGTTGGTTTGTGCCCAAACAACACATGTCATTAATCCCCACATTGAGGAAAGGAAAAGAACATGTAAAACTGCTTTTTGTTTTTTCTTCCCCTCTCTCTCTTTCCTCTCTGACACATCTTGAGGTGTGCAGGGGGCCTGGGAGGGCTGCTGGGAAGGAACACTGAGCTGGAGGACCACATCAGACCTGTCACCTTGAGCGCTGAGGGTTAAGTCTTCTCCAGGAGGGAGAAACTTCACTTTATACAGAAGGAAACTGCAGGCTGGGGACTAAACCAGTCCCTGACATGCTGGGAACCTGAGCTCTGGATCTGGACTCTGCAGGAGGCAGATCCTGATGGGATTTTTTTAAAGGAGGATGATGGAGATGATGCCAGATGTAGGGGTTGGAGGTGACCCTGCTGCAGGGCAGAGAAGGAGGTCAGGTTGCTGCCGATGCTTCTGCAGCTCTGACTCCACTTGGGTGTTTTCTGCTCGTGGCCCTGTCAGGATGGCCACACGTTCAGCCTGTGGCTTTCCTCAGGTTGGAGCTACAACCTTGTTAAACTGTTAACTTACTTCCAGGCTGAATAGCTGCATCTGTCTGGCTTGGGCAGCCCTTGGGCTGGGTCACACCTCTCCATTGCGCTGAAGAGCTCTGTTATTGCGGCTCTGCTCCCGGAGCGTTGCGGTTCCAGCCCTCGTCAGCTGCACAGACAGAGCTCTCAGACTTTCTCCCTGTAAAATGTTTTAGAGACTGAAAACTGAGAGCAGCTCCCAGGCAGGTAATTAATTAGAAATGTGAATTTGGAGGCTTGTTTCCCTTCCCTTCCTACAGTTGGCTGTTATTTCTTCTTCCCAACGTTTCTTCTCGAGCCTCTGAGAAACATGCCCCTGTTCCAGGGAAGAAAGGGCTCCCCTTCCCTCCCCAGCTCTACAAACTGGGTGTCTCCAAAGCTCAAGTGACTCCCATTGATGGGCTCAGCCTCCACGTGCACTCGTGTCCAGATGCACCCAGGCAGAATGAAACTGGAATTTCACAGCTGCAGGGTTGGCTGAGCAGCTCTGATCCAGTTCCCCCCCTCCCCACGCGTGGGCCAAGCTCCTGTTGACTTCAAGAGAGTCTTGCCTTGTTTATGAGCCTTCAGAGCACAGCCCTGAGCAGGGGCTTGCTTGTATAACAGCTATTGCATGATTAGTATTTGTATTACAATAGCACTTCAGGACCCCAATTGTGGCTCAGTGCCCCATTAGAGAAGTCCTTGTACAAACATGTAGTAAAGAGGTGGGCTCTGACCCAGGGAGCTAACAATCGAGGTCTTTACAGCCCCCCAGGCACCTTAGGATCAATTATTTCTGTTACAGTAGCACTTACAGCATGTCTGTGCCCACACTGATGTGAGTGGCTGTGGGGGGCTGTTCCTGGGGATTTGGGGGTCTGCAGGGCAGACAGGCACCACTGGGCTTTGCTGCTTGAGCCACGAGCAGCTACTTGGTAATGACCTTTTCCTGCCCCAGAAGGGTTAATTCTGCCATGGATCTGGCTTTGTCTTTTCCTGGAGGCAGATTGCTAGGGCAGGAGGGAAGGGTCTTCAGAAGCCTTTTTCTCCCCTCCCTCCCATGTTGTCTGGGTGGTTCCTGGGTGCAGTGGGTGCAGCCCCTGGGTGAGGGTGAGCAGCCCGGCTGGGGCTGGCAGAGGGAGAACAGCTGTGGCTCAGCTGCCTGCAGTGCTGCATGCTTGCAGCCTTGGCACCTGTTTCCCAAGCGATGAGCTGCTCTGATCCCCTCTGCACCTCCATCTCCAGGCATTGCCAAAAGGTTCTGATCATGTAGAACAGCTTGAACAGCAGGAGGCTTCTGCTAGAGATCTTTCAGGCTGCTTTTTGGTATCCTCTCTGATTCCTTGGACCCTCTGAGCTCCCCTCTCTCCCCACCCTTTCCAGATGGGTTTATCCTTACAGCATCCAGTATGAGCATCTTTGTCAAATTTTGCTGGTGTCAGCAGAGATTGGGTGGGGTCCTGGCACACTTGCATTTGTCCCTGCTTCCTAAGCCTCCTCTCCTGGGGTGGTAGCAATTCCCTGCCAGGGGTTTAGGGAGTTCTAGCTGCTGAATCTTCTGGGACGCAAGGGGAAGCCCAGCTTGCTCTTTTCACTTTGACAGCTAAATCTCTAGCTCATTTAACCACCTGATGGGTGGAATAGGGCCCTCAAACAGGAAAAGAGAAACCCTAGCAAATCTGGGTTGACTCTGTGAGCCCAGCCCTGCTGTGATACCTCACTGCTGTGTCCCCCAAAGGCTGCAGCTGGGCAGGAGCTGCAGCCGATCTCAGGATCCCAGCACACAGCTGGCTGAGATCTTGCCTTCCCTTTTGGAGAGAGAGCCCTGGCTCTAAGGGGATGTCAACAGGAACAGCTGGCTGAGGAAATGCTAAGGGAAGCTGCATTTCTGAGCAGCTGAGCCACTACTGCAGGCTGCCTGTGGCTGCAACCAGCTGGGCACAGAGCCTGGCACAATAGGAGGGTAATTGGAGGGAGCCAGGCAGGACAGAGGGGCTGTGCCATGGGTCCCCCCCAGGGCTCCTGGGAAACTTTCACCCCTTTTTTTCTTTTTCTTTTTTAATTGTTTTTTTTCCCCTTTTTTTCTGACCCCATGAAAAGAGCAAACTCATCACTAAGCCAAAACCCAGCAAAGCAGAAGGGGAAGCAGCAGCAGCCAGGCACATGGTTTGGCCTTGTTCTGCCCACCACCATCCTACCCCTCAGGCTTTTGGCAGGACCTCGGAGCGGGGGGGGGACGGGCTTTGGGGGTTTCCACCGGTGCCCCACACCCTGCCCTGCCCACAGTGCTCCTCAACCTGCTGTGCAGCATTGCAGCAGCCCAAGTGCACATCTGTCCCTGCTCCTGCTCTTATCTGCTGTAGCTCAAACCTGCCCAGCAGCATTGTGAGAGTTCCCTTCAATTCATTTATTTAGTGGTGCTTTTTTTTCCCCCCACCCCTCCTTGCTCTGCTCTCTAGCAGAAATTGCCCTGAAGCTTTGCAACTTCTCCAGCATTTTTCTCTCTCTGTGTTCCCCCCCAGAGCCCCCTGGAGTGGGGCAGAGCCCTGGTGGTGGGTGGGCAGGAAGCTCAGAGCTGCCCAGGGACCCGTGGCCAGCTTAGCTTTCCTGAATGGAGACCAAGAACATTTAAAGTCCACACCATAAGTAAACAGCACAGAAATTATAGGTCCAGGGTTGGGTCATGAGCTTTGCTCTTTTGGTTTCTTGCAGGGAAGATATGCCTGGGATGCTTCTGGCTGGAAGGTGGAAAGAGAGAGAAAGAGAGAGAGAGAGGAGGTGAGCATGCCTGTGTCAGGACAGAAATGCTATTGTGGACCCTGAAGGCAGCTGGGGCTGAGCTGTGGCTAGTTGCAGCTCTACCTGCTCGAGATCATCCCACCTCTGCCCTGCACTCAGTGCAAACTGGGGTGGGGGGGATGCAGAGGGTCCCTCCTGGCCCAGACCCCTGGGGATGCAGTCAGACAAACAAAGGCTGTCTCAGTTTTGGGCTGTTTTCCAGCTTGTTGCTGGGTGACAGCCCAACCCACCCATGGGAGCATCAGAAAGCCATTAGCTGCTTTATGGAGTTGTTTGGCAGAGCTGTGCTGCCCATGGACCTGCCAAGCTCTCACCAGGGCTCCCAGGTGCTTCCTCACCATCACACCAGGAGCTGCATTTTGTTCTCCTTTCCAAAGGGAGCAGCAAAGCCATGACTTGCAGTGGGCAAAGTCTGATGAGGGCAGGGGAACTGCCCCCCCTTCAAAATAGCTGGGACCAGAGCGTTCCCACCAGCTGATTGCACAGGTAAATAGTGACACTGACCCTAACTAATGCACAAAGTAAATGAATCCCTCCCAGTTAATTGGCTTAAGTGTTACTTGTAGTGAGAGTAAATATTTTACAACGGTGAGGAGGTTTTGCCTTGCAGTTGTGAGCTCTTTGTGATCTGTGCAGAGGCTGCAGCCAGTGGTGTCCTGCCCTGAGGTGCCCACGGTGAGCCCAGATGCTCCAGGGAGCAGGTCTCCCTGCTGGGTTCAGGGGTGTGTGCTTCTCAGCCAGGACTTTCCAGAGGCTGGAGAGAGAGAGTAAATTGTTGGTAAAGTAATGTTTGAGCAGGGAGTTATTAACACAGCCCCAGTTGTGGGCTGTGCCTTGAGTGTCCTGCAACCTGTTGATAGGTATTGGGATGAGCTGCCCAGGGCAGTGGTGGAGTCACCATCCCTGGAGGGGCTTATAAACCTTAGAGATGTGCTCCTTAGGGACATGTTTTGGTGGCATGGTGATGATAGGTTGCTGGTTGGACTTGAGGATCTTAGAGGTCTCTTCTAACCTTAATGGTTCTGTGCTGGGCTCAGGGTGTGGGGCTGCCAGCTGTGAACTGTGTCTTCCAGGCAGAGCCTGGGTCGAGTTAGGACATTTTTGCAGTTTTCCTACATCAATAACTGTGCCCTTGGAAGCAATGGAAGGGAAGGAACCTGCACAGGCTTGTGTTGTCACCAGTGACCTCTGCAATGATGTTAGCAATGGGTGCATGCAACCAGCAGGGCAGAGGACTGGTGAAGCTCAGCACAGCTGTGTCCCAGGGCACAGGGATATGCTGCAGGTTGAGGTGGGATGAAGTGGCAAAGCCACGAGCTGAATTGCCTGGAGCACTGTGAGCTTATCCCAAGGAGCAGCAGGGATACAGACCATGCCAGTTTGGAGCAGTGGTTTGTCTGGGATGGGTTGGATAGGAAAAGCAATGGCAGACTGGGTGGGTCCTTCCTCCCTGGGGTCTCTCTGGGGCTGCGGGAGAGCAGAGGCTAAGGGACGAGCAGTGACGTTGATCTTTGGGGATGATCCACATCCCTCTTGACTGCTCAGGAGATTCCAGCTTTTTGGGGAGAACTTCAGTTGTTGTGTAAGGATGACCTGAAAGCCTCAAACCCTTGGCAGCTCCTGTCTGGTATCCTCCCAAACTAGGGCGGCTCAGAGAGGACAACCCACTGGTGACAGTGGTGAGAGCCAGGGTGGCTTGGGGACAGCTGGAACTTTGAAGCTGACAGGCTCTGGGTTTGTCCATCTCCAAATTCCTGTTGCCTCCCTAATGTCCTCACTCCAGGGGCTGCCTGATGGCTGTGCTCAGGACCTGCACTGATAGAAGTGAGGAACAGGCAGACAGCCCAAGCCCCGTCAGGGAAGCCAAAATCATCCTGGGGCTTCAGGAGGGTCCCAGGCTGTTAATAAATCAGCTAGCAGTGAGGTGTTTAACTTTTAATACAATGTATATTTATTGCAAACAATAATATACAAAACAAAACAAAAACCCAAAACAAAAAACAAAGGTAAGTTTCACAAAGAGAAGGATCTTGCCAACAAACCAAACCAAAACTTACCTAAAGACAAAATATGATTTAAATGACAGGTCTTTTAAGTTACAGAAATACTTTAACAAAGATCTGCTTTATACAGAAACAGGAAGATGCCATATTATAAGAGTGCTTTAAGATTTGTTTTTCTTCTACTGAATCTCTAAAAAAAAAAAAAGTTAACAAATATATAATTTTTTTCTTTTTAAATTAAAAAAAAACCACACAAGTTTGCTGTCTTTTTTAAAAAGCAATCCTTAACTGTTCAGCCACAGCTTCACCAAAGTCAGTGTCCCCACCTCCAGTTAGGTTTGTTTTTTTTTGGGGGGGAGGGGTGGAAGGCTAAAACGGTGCAGCCCCTGCAGCACAGCTAGGGCTGGGGTCTCCTCCTCACACGAGCTTGTGTGTCCCAGAGAGCTGAGGCAGAAAACAAGGCAAATGATTCAGTGATACACTACATTGGCAATCTTTAGTTTGTACAAAGGTTGGGTTGGGCTTTTTATTGTGTGGGTTGGGGTGTTTTTTATGTTTTTCTTTTTCCAGTTTATCCTTAAGACACAAGAGAAAAAAAAAAAAGGAAGAGCACAAGTTTGTACAAACCCAGGACACAGACTCCAAAAAGAGTAACAATAATTATAATAATAATAATAAAAAAAAGAATGAAAGAGATAAATAAAGGACTGGTTACAGTTCCAACCATAATTTAACAGGCACGGTTACCTTCCCAATAATGCTGTGACAAATGCAATTGCTTTGAAAAGGACTTCAGCTAGAAGGGGGATTGGGAAAGAAACAAGGAAATGGTGATTGAAAAACTGCTCTTCTCACAAAATAAATAATTTAAAGTATCTGTGATGTCCCACCAGCAGAGGGGGAGCCCCAGTGGACAAGGGGTTGATGAAGAGTGGCTAGAGCTGGGTGATGGGGGGGGGAAGCTCAGCCTCCTCCCAGCCCCAGAGATGGGCAGAGCTGGGGTTAAGTGATTATCCCAGGGCTGCTTTAAGGCTTTGTGACAGCACTTTTGGCTGTTAAAAAAAAAACCCCAAACAATCAATCTCTTTTTAGTGTTGTTTTTTTTCTTTCTTAAGGCTCTGAAGGTTCTTAAAAAATAGAAGTTAAAACTCTCCTGCTGGCTGGTTTTGCTATTAGTTAGAAAAATAAAAGCCTCTCCCGTGCTCCTTCCCCTCGCGCTCTCAGCTCGCGTCTCCCACGCTGCCATCGGCGCTTGGCCAGGGCTCAGCCCAGCGCTGGCCGCTTCCCAGAGCTTGGTTCCCAGTCCAAAGCACGCCAGTTAGCTTCTTTCTTGGTTTTATTTGTAGAGGAAGAAATAAAGAGACACTTATCTATACAAAAATACCTCTGACCGCAAGTAAAAACCTAGGGACTGCTCCCACTCAGTGTCATCGTGTAGCTGTTGAAAAAATAAGAGCATCTGACACCAAAAACTTCTCTAAAAAATAGGTAGAAATCCCCTCCAATTGGTGACGACTCATACACAGTACATACTAAAAAATATTTAAAATAGAGAATATTCCTCACAGAGGACTCTGAGTTTTCTTTCCCCCCCCCCCCTTTTTTTTTCTCCTCCATTTTTTTTTCTCTTTTTCAGGACTGCTAAAAAAATAATCATTACAAAAGTCCAGAGAACAGGACAGCTGAGCTGGTTGGTTAGAAATCTCATCTCCATGCCGCACCCTGGAAGCAAGAGTTAAAAAGAAGTCCAGTCCTTGGAAAGTCTGTCCCGAGTTTTGCCGCGGCTCGGAGCGGTCTGGCTACTTCCCGGAGGATGCTGTAGTGCAGAAGGCTCCAGGCGCTCTCTCCTCCTCCCTGCCAGCTTCAACTTCAGCCTCTAATGTGTTTTTTTTAGTTATTACTTTAATTGCAAAGAAAGACAAAGTCTGAGGAAGTTCTCTGCTCTTCTTCTTGCTGCTTTCGTGCTCTTTTGATTTATTTTTGATTTCTATTCTTTGTTAAGATTATTTTGTTGCTGTTTTTGTCGGGTTGTTTGTTTGTTTGTTTTTTCCAATGGCTTTAGGGTCTGGTGAGCTGTGTGTAGACAGGCTGTTCCCAGTGCTGTGGGCTGTGGGTCTGGGGGATGGAGGGGACCCCAGAAGTGTCTGCAATGGGGGTGTACATGGGGCGCTGCGTGGGGTTCATGTAGGTGAAGGTGGAGTAGAGGCTGCTGCTCTGGCCGGCAGCGTGGCTGTAGTAAGAGCTGGAGTTCTGGTGGTCGGTGTAGTCGTACTGGGAGCGGGTGATGGTGGGGTAGGAGGAGCTGTAGTGCTGGAGGTTGAAGGAGCTGTAGTTGATCTGCTGCGGGGAGTGCTGCTGCTGCTCGCTGTAGTGGCTGGGGCTGAGCTGCTCTGTCTTGATGTGTGTCCTCTGCTGTGCCTGGCCCTGCTCCCCTCCGTTCAGCGCCGGCAGCCCGTGCTGCGCCGGGGGCTGTGCTTGCGGTGGAGCCTGCGGTTGCGCCTGCTGCTTGGACATCCAGACGTGGCCGGCCCCGGCCGGCGAGCCCGACGTGCTGCTGATGCCGTAACTGCCGGTGTAGGTGACCTGGCCTGGTTGCCCGTGGGTGGCCGGGACCCCTGGGTGGCCGTTGGGGGGAAGGTACTGATCGAACTCGTTGACGTCAAAGGTCTCAATGTTGGAGATGACATCGCTACTGAGCTCGCCGATGTCCACGTCTCGGAAGTCAATGTGGGGTGGCTGTCGGCCACCTTCTTGCAGAGGACGACCCTCCCGCTTCAGGTCCTGCTTGCCCGGCTGCGTGTCCGTCTTGGGGGTGGTGGGAGGTGTGGGGGGACCCTGTGACTGTCCTGCAGGAGGAAGGAAAAGGCACGGGCATGAAGAGGGTGTCACTGCCGTGAGGAGCGGGCACCCCTGTGCCCACAGCTCCCTGATAACGTTGTTAATAATTAACCCACGGGCGGGTAACAGTGCCTTGCTCCTGCAAGCTGTCGCGTAGGGCAACACAAACATCTCCAGGTGTGAGGAACGCGGCTGTGAGCTTTATCAGTGCTGGGTAAAATTACCAAGCCTTCAGACACCAACCGCCAGAGCGGGGACATCTTTTGGGTTATTGTTTTTAAAAGTATGGGTTCAGGTCTCTCGTGGGCAGAGAGGAGATGGAACTGACTGCAGGGGCTGGCACAGCCAGCAAGGCTCGTGGGCGGTTCTGCCCCTCTCATTCTATGGTGCAGCCACCCCATTCTTGCTGCATTTCTGGGGCTCTCTCCTTTTTTTTTTCCCTCCCTCCTTACCCAATTCTGCCTGGCTTGGGATGCAACTTTTCTTAGATAGTTGTGACTTAACTCCCCTCCTTCCCCCCTTAACACCTCACGGGGCCCTAAACACCTACCTGAGTGTTCCCCGGGGGAGTGCACCTCGCTGATACTGGAGGATGACTGCGGGGAGTCTGCCTGCAGCGCCTTGAAGATGGCGTTGGGGGAGATGTGGGTTTGCTCGGAGCCTTCTTCCTGCTCCGACTGCCCGTTCTTCACAGACTTCCTCCGCCGTGGCTGGTACTTGTAGTCGGGATGGTCCTTCTTGTGCTGCACCCGCAGCCGCTCAGCCTCCTCCACGAAGGGACGCTTCTCACTCTCGTTCAGCAGCCTGCAGGTAGGAACATGGGGGCAAGGGGTCAGTTGCTGCTCACTGTGGGGGTGCATTAACAACGCCCCCCACTATGGCATTACCTTCAGCCCAAACCTCTCCCCTGGATCCCCCAAATGGCAATGCAAAGCCTTCCCATAACATTAAAAGCCCTGTCTGGGGCACACAGTGGTTGTCACCGTCCCTCTAACCTCCCTAGGCTGTTTCAGTAGTTGGAGAAGAGGTGTGAGTGCTCTGACACCTTTGAGCGCTCTCACACACAAGGTGTGAGAGCGGTGGCAAGGTCCAGCCCTTGTCTTTCCACTCAGCCACCCCTGCAAGGGTGCACGCGTGCTGTCCCTAGGGTGCTTTAGGTGGCCCCATCGCTCGCTGCCTTCTCCTGCAGCCACAAATTTAGGATTTCCCCCCCCCCGCCTTTCTGCAGCCACACAGTAAGAGGCGGCCAGGTGACTCACTTTCCTCCTGTTTTCCTCCCCTCCCTGCCTTATTTTGGCTGTCGGAGGGCACCCAGCCATGCACCACTCATCGCACCCACCCACCCACCCAGGGCTTGGCACTGCCTCCAGGCGAGCGCCTTGCTCCTGTTCCCCCTCCCCTTGCCCCGCATCGCTTCTCCTCCCGGGCCAAGCTGATGCAATACAGAAAATCATCATTTCCTCTGGACAGGAGGACAAACAAATGCCAGGACAGGCCCTGCTGGGTGGGGGCTCTGCCAGCACCCTCCCGTCCCCTGGTCCCCTCCTGCCCGTCGGGGCCAGCTGTCCCACAGAGCCCCACTGCTCAAAGGGCCAGGAATCACTTGCAGGAGCAGAAGGGAACTACTGTCCTTACTTATCCTGGCTTCTCCCACGCCAAACAACTTTGCCAGCACATGGCAAAAGTTTTCAGCGAGTTTTCCAGGCTTGGAACCAACCTCTCCCTCCTCTGGCTGCTAAGACAGACCAAAGCAAAACTTCGCAGGCTTCATCCATCTCCCTGCCTCCCCATCCTGTACTCACCTCCAGAGCTTGCCCAGGGTCTTGCTGAGCTCGGCGTTGTGCAGATGTGGGTACTGGTCAGCCAGCTTCCTCCGGGCCGCCTGGGCCCACACCATGAAGGCATTCATGGGTCTCTTCACATGGGGCTTGTTCTTGCTGGATCCGTTCACCCGCACCGGCATGGGGACCAGGGTCCAGTCGTAGCCCTTGAGCACTTGGCTCACTGCCTCTCGGATGCACACCGGGAACTTGTCCTCGTCGCTCTCCTTCTTCAGATCCTGGTCCCCCTTCGGGAAGGTGTTTTCTTGGGGTCTGGTGTTCTCCGTGTCCGAGCCGGATCCAGAGGGACAGGGGGACCCGGCGGAGTCATCCGACATAGTGGGGCTGGGGGCGTCGGAGATACATTTGTCCTGTTCTTCTGTCATTTTCATGAAGGGGTCTAGGAGATTCATGCGAGAAAGTGGCAGAGGAAGGAGCAGGGGATGAAAAAATAATCAAAAATCAGGCGGAGAAGGGGCAAGGAAGGGTTAAAAAAAAAAAAAAGTAAAAGTTAGAGAGGCGAAATCTCCCCCCAGGCTGGAAAAAAAGTTTGCAAAAGTTTATTATTCTTTTCCCCTACTGTGATAAGTCATAAAAAAAGGTAAAAATTAAACCATGGGCTGTGGGAAGAGAAACTTCTGCAAGTTGCAGGAGAGAAAGGACGGGAAGAGTTGTTGAGTGGGGCAAAATAAGAAAAAAACCCAAAGCCCCGGAGCTAGGCTGAGGCAGCAGCAGGGGCCGGGTTCGCCCCGCCGGTCTCCAGCGCGGCTCTGCGGCCCGCACCGCGGCGCGGGAATAAATACCCTCCGCGGCGATTTCGGCTCGGCAGCGCTCGGCCAATAGGCGACCGGCCCCCGGGGGCTGGCGGCAACGCGATTGGTTGAATCCACGGCCGCGGGGCGGGGCCGGCAGGCGCGCAACGCCGCTCAGCGCCGCGCAGGGGGAGGGGGAGAAGGAGGCTTGCGGGGGGAGGACGGTCTCGGAGTGGGGTGCGGAGCGGGGAGAACCCTTTGCGCGGGTGCGGAGTGGAGGTGGAGGTGGTAAAGGCGGCGGGACGACACTTCCCCCCCGGTCCCCTTACCCCCTCCCCCTCACTCCTATGGCGCTGATCCGCCCTCCGCTGCCGCTTTCCCCAGGAGCTGCGGAACGAGCGGTGCAGGACACCCCACCTCTTCCCCGCTTTTCCCGCGGAGCAGCGGCGGCGTCCGGAGCGCACCCCGCGGTGCGAAGAAGCGCGGAGCGAAGCGCGGCGTGCGGTGCGCGGTGCCGTCCAGAGGG